>CM010620.1:13612610-13973736 GCA_003430845.1 Xanthoceras sorbifolium | reverse complement strand
AGGGTCGTAAATATATAAAAATAAATGACCGATCAAATACCCCCAAACTTATCTTTTGCTTGTCCTCAAGCAAATTGGAACACACCACGATTAAAAACAAAGACAAAATTAGCTAAAACTAACAACAAAAACAAACTAAGCTATATCCATTTTCGTAGGATGCAACGATGGCACTTAGCACGTGCCACAAGCCTTTAAACCCCTAGGTGGCCCTAGTGGACGAGTTATAGTCTCGTGAGGATTTACCAGCTACGATACCCACAAACGTCCTAAGTTAACCACACAAATAGCTCAACATCAAAATAAGTATATACACAAATGCAAAGGTATAAGAATAGCACAAAATTAGAAATTCAAAATGTTGTCAATAAGTCTAATACACCATATATCATACAGGACACTGACATGCAACGCATTTATAATCGTGACACCTTCCATTTTAATAAACCACTGATATAATTCGCCTCGACTCTAGTCTCACAAGTTTTCACTCAATGACACTCAGAACCTAAGCTATCACACTTTCAATTGCATACGACTGGAATTAACGAACAAAGAATTTCAAAATATGTCGTATGCAACAATAATTAGAAAGAACGCCCAGATTAAGCAAAGGATCTCATGAAAGATATCAAATGTTAAGAACGGAAAAATCAATATACATACATGTCAAATATTACAATTAAGTTTCCTAAGGAGATCAACAGGTCTTTAAATGGTTGTAATGGGGCTTTGGGTGATTGGCTAAAAAAAGAACGGAAATCGGGCTCAACTCACTTGGAAACCTATTGAGAGGCTTCATAAAATTTTCAATTCGTGCAACTTCTCTCACGACTACCAAATTTGCTCAACTTTCTTCCCTTCCTCTTCTACACCTTTCTCCTTCAACCTCTTTTTCAACCCTTTTTCAATTTTTACTTTATGCATTTCACTCCTTTTTTCTCATTTTAGCCAACTCTTTTTATATATATTTTTTTGTTTATTGGCTATTCTCTTTTTCTGCACATTTCCACATCCTTTTCATATTTTTAACTCCACTCCTCTTTCTCACTAAACACGTACACATTTTTCTTTTAATTGTCTCTAGTTTCCAAGCGTCAAAGGTAACGTCTTACAATTTTGGCTAGGATTTTTGGATATGTAGGTCATATAATAAAAGGCTAATATGCGAGTGTTTGGCCGCGAATGGGATAAGGAGCACACAATTACGAATAGGAAATCAAGCTATTTCGAAATTCACACACAATGCCTGGATCATATATCCAAAATCTACTCAATCGAACATTCGAAACATATATACAAGATTTTCATAATGCAGTTCATTAACATCCAATGCAAACCTATAGAGATCAATCTAATGACAATAAAGCTCAAGAAAGTGTATAAGAGTAGAAATGAAAAATTCCCTCAGCATAAATACGCAATAATCTCAAAATCTCACTAAGGGTAGTCTCCACTATTAATCAGAGCTATTAATTGAAAGTTGTCACATATTACAATGCAAAGAGGTCAAACCTATATGTTTAGATGCACAAACACTACCGGCATTATTCCAAATAACAACTTTGTACGCTCAAATGACCTAAGTATTTATATATTATTACTCAATTATCTGTAAAGCATGCATATGGTTTCGCTATCCTAACTCAAACACAACAAAATACAAAAATACAATAAAAGACTCGAAAACTGGTGTACGTGGCATTGTTATACCTAAGTCTTCCAAATGCATTGCGTATGAGGAATGTCTAGGTTTCCAGCCTATATACACCAGTCAGACGCACAAACACACAAACACTAAACAATACCCCCAAACTTAAAATAAACATTGTCCTCAATGTTTTACACCTTACGTACGAAGAAAAGGGGCTTATAAAGAAATAAAAACAAAAAAACTAGAAATAAAAACTAAAAACAATCAAACTAGACACAAAAACAAAAACGCACAAAACAAATTAACACAGAACAACAGTCCTAATATCCACAACTAACAAATCTAAATAGACACACAAAAACAAACAAAAATAAAATCAAAGAAATCAAACACTTCAATAATATGTACATCCAACCAACTTCCCCCGAACTTCAAAATTTTCAACACAAGGCACAACACTTCAAAAGGTTCATGGGAACGAGTTACGAAACACTAAAAAGAAATTAAATAAAAAAAATCAAAATAAAGTAGAATAAAATAATGTACAAGTTTTTACCTCATCGCTTGAGCTTTCGCCCACCTGCCCCATGATTGGTATCTCCTCATCAACTTACCGCACCATCCTAACCAAATGACTTGAAGAGAAGACGACTCTCCCAGCACTGCATACCTCGAATGCGAAGGTATCTTTTTACGGCCCAAGTGCGGGTTCTGCTCAAAAGGCGGAGGCGGTTTGGGCTTCCCTTCTCCGAGGTCTATAGAAATGTATGTATCTTGGTGGCTTTCTTCTTTCGCAGTGGCGCTATGGACTAGACATAACTCAAGTGGTTCTGGAAGGGTAGATGCCTCATCTCCATAAAACAAGTTCTTGCTCCCTTCCGTCTCTACTTTATCAACCCAAATCTGATGCTCAATTTGCTCTACGATTTCCACGGCCGTTACATTGCATTGCACCATAGGATATGGTTCGTGCTCTTGCCATTGGATATCTGTAGCTAATTTGCTGATTTGAATCTCCAAGCATTGGGTAGCTGCTTGAGTATGTTGAGCAACTTGATCAAGTTTAGCTTCCAGCTTCCTCAGGGCCTCATCTTGGGAATCCATTCTTTCATCCATCTTAGACATGAATTTTAAAATCATGTCTTCCAATGCTGGATCAATTTCCTGATGTTCCTACTGGTTGCTCCAATGAGATTCGGAATGATTGCTCCACCCAGGATTGTACGAGCTCAGGTAGGGGTTGTTCTGTTGATAATGTACATAGCCCTCGTACTGCATTTGCTCAGAATGGTTCTCAGCAAATGGATTGCCCACCTGACAATCAGTACTCACATGTGGCCCCCCCACATAAGAAACAACCCAAAGGTGCTTCGTAGTCTCTAGCCGCCACTTCCTCTGTAAGCTCCTGCGGCTCATACCAAGGATACATGTCCTTCATAGAAAACAAAAAAATAAAAATTAAAAAGAATAAAAATAAAATATATACAAATCCAAAATAGCTTTAGACTTAATCGGTATTAATATCAACACAACTAAAAATATCCCCGGCAACGGCGCCAAAAACTTGACACGACTTTTTGTACCCGCAAGTATACGGGGTCGGCACAAGTAATAAAATGATGAGTAAATTATCGTCTCCACAGGGATATTTAGGCGTTGAGTACTAAAATTAACCAAGCCTATTTCTATTTGGATAATCGAAAGATATTAAAGGATAAAAATATAAAGACATGAAAATAAAGCAAGCAACCAATATGAGAGATTAGTTAGGGTATTTGAATTCACCTATTCCATCTAATTGAGTTCCATGAAAGCACATTGTTGAGGTTTAATTATTCATGAAGATGACCGTGTTTATCTAATTTATCCAAAGTCCCCTCTCGAGGTAAATCGGACCTATTCCGCACACACTAATATCCTATCTCTCGATGGTATATCCAAGTGCATGAGAATGCATTAGTCACTATAAACACCCTATGTGATCACACAAGCAAATTAGTATATCTCTATCCAATTCTACTTGTGGTGGACATTATATCGAGCACGTGGTGGGCGTCTCCTCTCGGTACATAACACACCACCAATTTATCATCTACATGTAAGCCTTCACATTCAAAAGCATTAAGCACAATAAAACCACTCAACAACACAATAATCAACCGCAACAAATTAAACAATCAATTCATTCAATTATCATAGAATAAGATCCATCAAAACCCTAACTTACAAATTTAGTTCATAATCAAAGATTTACAACTAAACATGTTTTCCAATTAATAAAGAGAGTTACAAGCATGAAAATAAAGAAGGAAAGGGATAGAAAAACTCTAGGTGTGATGAACTTTCGTCCTCCTCCTTATTGGGAATTTGTCTAGCTTCCACTTTCTCCAAATCCAAGCTTAATGGTGAGATTTTGGCTCAAGGATTGAATCCAATCCCTATTGGTTTCAAGGTGATCTTCTTCTCCCCTCTTTGCCTCTTCTCTTCTCTCTTGGTCTCCTCTTGGTCCTCTCCTTAGAGCCCTAGCTGAATCCCCTCTCTTTAGAGCCCATTTTCTACTTATAGGCATTGAAAAATAGGTTTCTCGCGTCGCCATTGCGACCATGGGTCCCTACCACTGGTCGCGGCACTGTGCTCGCGGTGCTCACTGCCAAAAAATTGATGTTTCATCGCGACCACTGTAGCGCGACCTACGGTCGCGGTACTAGATCGCGGTGCTCACTGGTCCAAATTTCAGGATTGCGTACTGTTACGAAAATGACCATAACTTCCTCTAGAAAACTCCAAATCACGAACCGTAAAATGTATGGGTAAGTAGACATCTATATCGTTCCATACATATAAAGTTCAAAACCCAGTTCATCCTCTGGAATTTATGACGGCCTCCGAAACATGACTCGTGACTTAACTCTCAACATGAAAGTCGTGAGTCTGCGCACTGTTGTGAAAATGAACATAACTTTCTCTAGACAACTCGGAATCATGAACCGTAAAATTTTCCGGAAAGTAGATATTGTGACATTTCCAGAAATATAAGGTTCTCAACCCGGTTCATCTTGTAGAAGTTATGGCAGCCTCCAAACAATGACAGCTATGCACTCCCAAATCTTCAATTAATCCACCAAAACTCTTCAATAATGCACAAAACCTTATTACCTGTACACTAGAGGAAAACACGTCAAAAGCACCAAAAATACTCAAGAATACAATTAAAAGATACGGTTTAAGGGTCGTAAATATATGAAAATAAATGACCGATCACTCCTCCCTCATTCTTCGTCTTCTCTCCGATGAATCTTCTATGTAATCGCAAACTAGAGATGTGTTGGTGTTGTGTGATGTTGGGTTGTGTTTTGGAGGAGCACAATGGGTGAAGGATCACCCTTAGAGGCAGCCAAGAATCGCCTCTTTTCTATCCTAGGCGAGCTCTCTTTCTTTTCTTCTTATTTTTCTTCTTATAGGCAGCCCATTTAGGGCGCGTTTTTCTTCATCGCGACCACCCCCGCGACCAATGGTCGCGGTGGCTTGGTAGCGGCCTTCACTAGGCCGCTGGGAGCTGCTGGACGCGAGCTGCATCGCGAGGAGGACAGGTCGCGCTGCCCCTCGCCACCTTCACTGCTGCCATGTTCTTCTTCATCGCGAGCTTTTCGCGAGCAGCTGTGGTCGCGGTCTTCCTTGCCATGCTCACTGGTCTCTTCTTCTTCTGCATCGTGAGCTGCACCGCGAGGAGGGACTGGTTGCGGTCGAGCTCGCGCAGCTCACTGGTCTGGCATGGGTGTCTTCATCGCGAGGAGATGGCGCGAGGGAGACGATCGCGCTGTGCATGGCGAGATTGATTTGTTTTGTTTTCTTAGACTGCAAAACGACGCCGTTTTGCACCACCCCTTTGGTGCCAAAACGGCGCCGTTCCACTTAAGTTAGAAACCTTAGGTGCAAAACGCATCGTTTCACTTAAGTTTGGTGGAACTTTTTGAAATTGCAGTTTTGCCCCAGCACTTTGCTATTCTTTCACAGATGCCCTTCCCCAAAGTTACTGAATTTACACGTTTTCCCCATAAATATTCAAAATCATCACTTAGGTCCCTAAACCTGCACACTCAAGGAAAACATATCAAAAGCACCAAAAATACTTAAGAATACAATTAAAAGATACGGTTTAGGGGTCGTAAATATGTAACAAATATTGATCGATCAAATACCCCCAAACCTATCTTTTGCTTGTCCTCAAGCAAATTGGCACACACCACAACGAAAAGCAAAACAAAAACAAAACTAAAACTTAACAAACAAAAACAAACTAAGCTATATCCATTTTCGTAGGATGAAACGATGGCACTTAGCATGTGCCACAAGCCTTTAAACCCCTAGGTGGCCCTAGTGGACGAGTTATAGTCTCGTGAGGGTTTACCAGCTACGATACCCACAAACGTCCTAAGCTAACCACATACAAAGCTAAACATCAAATTAAGTATATACACAAATACAAATGTATAAGAATAGCACAAAATCAGAAATCCAAAATGCTGTCAATTAGTCTAATACACCCTATATCATACAGGACACTGACATGCAACGCATTTATAATAGTGAATCCTTCCATACCAATAAACCACTGATGTAATTCGCCTCGACTCTAGTCTCACCAGTTTTCACTCAATGACACTCAGAACCTAGGCAACCACACTTTCAACTGCATACGACTGGAATTTATGAGCAAAGAATTTCAAAGTGTGTCGTATGCATCAATAATTAGAAAGAACACACATATTAAGCAAAGGACTTCATGAAAGATATCAAATGCTAAGAACAGAAAAATCTGTATACATACATGTCAAATATTACAATTAAGTTTCCTAAGGAGATCAACAGGTCTTTTTTAGGTTGTAATGGGGCTTTGGGGTGATTGGCTCAAAACGAATGGAAATCGGGTTCAACTCACTTGGAAACCTATTGAGAGACTTCATAAGATTTTCAATTCGTGCAATTTCTCTCACGACTACCAAATTCATTCAACGTTTCTTCCAAATCTTTTTTTCGCCTTTCTCCTTCAACCTCTTTTCAAACCCTTTTCTCAATTTTTACTTTGTGCATCATACTTCTTTTCTCATTTAGCCAACTCTTTTCATATATATATTTCTTTATTTTCTATTGGCTAATTTTTTTTTCCTGCACATTTTCACATCCATTTCATCTTTTCTACTCCACTCCTTTTTCTCACTCAACACTTACACATTTCCTCTTTAATTGTCTTCAGTTTCCAAGCGTCAAAGGTAACGTTTCAATTTTGGCTAGGATTTTTGAACATGTAGGTCATAAAATAAAAGGCTAATATGTGAGTGTTTGGCCGCGAATGGGATAGAGAGCATACAATTTAAGGACAGGAAATCAAGCTATTTAGGAGTTCACATACAATGCCTGGATCATATCTCCAAAATCTACTAAACTAAACATTCAAAACATACATACAAGATTTTTATAATGCAGTTCATTAACATCCAATGCAAACCTATAGAGATCAATCTACTAACAATAAAGCTCAAGAAAGTGTTTAAGAGTAGAAACAAAAATTCCCTCAGATTGAATACGCGATAAGCTCAAAATCTCACAAAGGGTAGTCTCCACTATTAATCAGGACTACTAATTGGAAGTTTTCACATACTACAATGCAAAGATGTCAGACTTGTATGTTTAGATGTAAAGACACTACTGACATTATTCTAGTTAACAACTTTGTAGACTCAAATGACCTAAGCATTTACATATTATTACCCAATTATCTGTAAAGCATGCATATGATTTGCTATCCTAAAGCAAATAAAACAAAACACGAAAGATACAATAAAATACTCAAAACTAGTATACGTGGCATTGTTATACCTAAGTCTTCCAAACGCAGTGCGTATGAGGAAAGTCTAGGTTTCCAGCCTATATACACCAACAATACTAAAAACACACAAAAGACAAAAATATAAAATACCCCCAAACCTAAGATAAACATTGTCCTCAATGTTTAAAATCCTGGATTCAAAGGAAACAACAAAAACTCACAAAACATGAACACAGAACAACAGTCCTAGTATCCACAACTAACAATCCTAAATATCCACAACTATCACTTCATCCAACCTCACTCCCCGTACTTCATTTTCTCAACACAAGGCATAGCACTTCAATTGGAAAAGCAAAATTGAATGAAAATGATAAAAACACAATGAAAACAAAGAGAAATGAAAATAAAAGGGTTACCTCCCTCCTAGTGCTTTATTTAACGTCTAGGCAAGACGTCGTACTCGAGCTATCTCTCAAAATACATCCCAGACTTTGCTTTCTACATGACCTGCAATCAGCTCATGCCTGCATGATTGTACATGCTCTCTATGGACCTGAAATAATAAGGAGAATAGATTTTTCAACTTAAAGCAATTTCCATCATCTCCATATTTAGTCCCGTCATCAGGTGGTTTAGTCGAAACGGGTTTGGGCTCCTCTTTAGGTTTGACTTCCATTTTAACCCCCAAACCTGTTTTCACCTCTACTCTCACCTGCTGAGTACCTGTACCTGCAGCAACATTAACAGAATCAGAAAGTTCATCCTCAACCCTATCAGTAACTGTCATACCATTCAGAGGAATGGTAATCTCCTCTGCTTGCTCTAGCTGGTTGGGGAACTCTTCTGGCACTTTATTTTGCAATGCCTCGACCAGTTGGCCGAGTTGTGCCTCTATCCTGTCAGTTATCTGATTGATTTGCTGCATCTTTTGCATGAGTTTCTCAAGCATGTCATCTTGTGATGTTTGAACCTGCTGAGATGATTGATTAGCTGGTTGATCAAAATAACTTTGTGCATTGGGCTGGTACTGGTACTGATGCAGTGGCTCAAACCAACTCTGTTGTTGGCACTCCTGATACTGCCATGGTTGCTGCTGACTATCTCTCCAGGAGGAGTCTGGATAATTACTCCATCCTGGATTATAGCTGTTGGAGTATGGATCATTCCCTGACCACGGAGGATAATAATTAAGCGCATGTGCTTGTTCATACTCATACTCCGGGAAGGTCTCCCTGGATGGACACACAGAAGAACCGTGTCCACCAACTCCACATATATAGCAAGCAAGCCCTGTGCGGTTTTGCCTAGCCTTAGCGGCTAACATCTGCGACTATCTAGATTGCATGGCTAATAGCTCGAGCACCTGACAAACAAAAATAAATCAAAAGAAAAATAAAAACAAGAAAAACTAAAAAAAAAAATAAAACCACTAAAATAGAAATAAAATGATAACTAAATAATAAATAAAAACCTAGAAAAGAAAATAAAACCTAAAAATCTCTAATTTAAAGAATAAGCTACCGAAACACTTCCCCGGCAACGGCGCCAAAAACTTGACACGCTCAAACGCGTGGGAATAAATCCCAAGTGCAGGATGTGTCGAAGTAATAAATTTCCATGAGTACGGAGTCGAATCCACAAGGAAGTGGTGGAACTAATTCTATAAATTAAAGATTAAACTGATGCAATAAATGTAAATCAAGTTGTTGTTTTTGGGTTTCTAATTAAAATATAATTACCTACTAATGCAATAAAATAAAGCGAGATGGATTAAATGGAAGATGATGCTAGGTAGTCTCACGGTTCCAATTCCGAATAAGGAAATATATTTACTATTATGAAACACGTTATTAACATGATAAGAATAATTCAACTAAGGCCACACCACATTATATTGCTCCCGCAATGGTATGGTATGTGAATTCGGTAAACCACACCTATTGGTCGTAGAGTGCAATTAATCGAAAACCATAGTTAATCTAATGCCTAGGTTAATTAAGTAATTTCTTATCGAAACTAACCCAGTATTGATTTTAGAGTCAATTAAGCTCGATTGCAATTTCAATGATTTATCATATAATATTACAATAAATATTAAATCGGTTTTAATCACAGGGCATGCAATATACTTGCGCAATCGCAAAATACCATAATCGAACACAAAGTAATAATATAATACACTCAAAATCAATATAATCTCTTAAAGTAAATATCAAATCGATTCTCATCACGAGGCATGCAATCTACTTTCGCAATCGCAAAACACCATAAATCGAACGCAATAGGATAATGCTCAAATAATCTCATTAACAATATCATGAAATAATATACAAAATATATTCGTAGTCAATAAATCCGAATCCGTTCATAGTTCCGAAAACTACCTAACAACAAATCGAATCACTCATACAATCGATTAAACATAAAGATAGGAAAAGGGAAGTAATACAACCCATTCGATGAAGTCGAGAATCGAAACCCGCTTGTTTCCCGCTTAGATTCCTCCTCCCTCATTCTTCGTCTTCTCTCCGATGAATCTTCGATGTAATCGCAAACTAGAGATGTGTTGGTGTTGTGTGATGTTGGGTTGTGTTTTGGAGGAGCACAATAGGTGAAGGATCACCCTTAGAGGCAGCCAAGAATCGCCTCTTTTCTGTCCTAGGCGAGCTCTCTTTCTTTTCTTCTTATTTTTCTTCTTATAGGCAGCCCATTTAGGGCGCGTTTTTCTTCATCGCGACCACCACCGCGACCAGTGGTCACGATGGCTTGGTCGCGGCCTTCACTGGGCCGCTGGGAGCTGCTGGACGCGAGCTGCATCGCGAGGAGGACAGGTCGCGCTGCCCCTCACCACCTTCACTGCTGCCATGTTCTTCTTCATCGCGAGCTTCTCGCGAGCAGCTGTGGTCGCGGTCTTCCTTGCCATGCTCACTGGTCTCTTCTTCTTCTGCATCACGAGCTGCACCGCGAGGAGGGACTGGTTGCGGTCGAGCTCGCGCAGCTCACTGGTCTGGCATGGGTGTCTTCATCGCGAGGAGATGGCGCGAGGGAGACAATCGCGCTGTGCATGGCGAGATTGATTTGTTTTATTTTCTTAGACTGCAAAACGACGCCGTTTTGCACCACCCCTTTGGTGCCAAAACGGCGCCGTTCCACTTAAGTTAGAAACCTTAGGTGCAAAACGCACCGTTTCACTTAAGTTTGGTGGAACTTTCTGAAATTGCAGTTTTGCCCCAGCACTTTGCTATTCTTTCACAGATGCCCTTCCCCAAAGTTACTGAATTTACACGTTTTCCCCATAAATATTCAAAATCATCACTTAGGTCCCTAAACCTGCACACTCAAGAAAAACACATCAAAAGCACCAAAAATACTTAAGAATACAATTAAAAGATACGGTTTAGGGGTCGTAAATATGTAACAAATATTGATCGATCAATGCATTCTAAAAAATGTCACACCAATATGAATTTTCTCAATTGAATCGTTCAATTACACAATTATGAATTAAGTATTTTATTGCCCTTAGCCAATTCTAACCCATTTTCAATAGATTGGATAATGGGGTCAACCAATATTGTCCTCAACGGAAACTACGGATTGGTTATTTAATTACAACAATGTCGCGGACTGGGCACCCAAAGCCTCTCAAAGTCCAAAAAATCATAATCAAATCCAAGGACCGGGCACCCAAGCCTCTCAAAGTCCAATGGTTAGACATAATAACGGTCGCAGTATTGCTAAATTCCCTATTGGCATGCCAAGCTATCCAATCCCTCAAACAATGCGGTACGAATTTAACTAGGGCATCTAAGCATATAAAGTTTAAATTCGATTCATATCAATTCTTTCATTAATACTCAATTCCATAAACAAGTTTACATACTATAACTCAAGACAGTCAACTCATGAACACTTTGTTCAATCTTGACTCACAAAAATCGATATCAATTCGTTTTCGACTTACCGATATGATATTATAAAATCTTGGGCAGCATGTGTACCATTTGGTACTCCAATCCCAACCATCATTTTCAACAAGAATTTGCTCTTAAACATTTAACATATTAGAATCATTCTAATTTCAATTACAATTACATATATAGACATTTAATCTTCATCAAATTGCACATTATTTTCACACATCAAACACTTGTTATGCAATTAATAAATTTCATGCATTTTATTTCTACTTTCTAACACATCAAAACTCACAATTAAACATCCCACAACACATACAAAATTAAATTTCAAGTGTTAGTAAAGCACTAACCAAAATTGCATCAAAATCACTCTCCAAGCTTGGAAATCTCTCCCTCAAGCTTGCTCTTGATTTTCCACAGCCCCTAGATACCATGAATCCATCAAAAGTGTGAAAAATAAACCCTAATCTACCATGTATATACTGAAATTTAAAAAAATGCAGCTTGACCCATGAATTGAAAGTTGATTTCAAGCTAGATAATCCCCAAACTCACTTACTCTTCTTGATTTCCTATTTTCTCAATTATAGGCAAACTAATGCACTAACATATATGTTCTTTATTCTCCAGTCACACATCCTTACCCATTAATCATAAAACACTTAAATCCAACCATAATCATACTAAAGCAACATGCCCTTCACAAATCAAACTCATAAAAACACATTCTACTTCTTCAAATTTTTTTTCAATTTCCTCTTATATAATATCACCAAATACATTTAATTTACTATAAACCATGTCAATTTAATTTAAACACATCAATCATACATTTCTCTTCTTGACCGCATTTCAAGTATCCATAATCAACATGATTTCTTGAATTTATAAGCACCAATTAGCATAACAAACTCACATACATCAATTTTAATATCTTATCATACTTTAATTGAAATCTCTACACTAAAATCAACTTAAATCCCTAACTTTAACTTACTAATTTTTATCAACTTACCATACATGACTTTAACTTACCAATTAGCATAACAAACTCACATACATCAAATTTAACATCATCCAACTTTATTTAAACTAATTATAATATCAATTCAAGTTTAATTTAAAAATTTCCAAAAACTAACAATTCAACTCAACACTTTATGACAATAATTCCTTTTGCTTGGCTTGGATACTTAATTGATGTCTTAATCCCTAAATTCATGCATCAAAATTATCACCCAAACATCAAGAATAAAAAAACCAAGGATCTATCTCACAATTCATGAAAACTAGTATACTTACCACTTTCTCTTCTCGTTCTTCTTCCTTGCTTTCTTCACCACTTAGCTCACTTGACAAGGGCTTGGAATTGTCCTTGATAAGCTCTTCTTCCTCTTCCCTCTTGCTTGGCCGAAACCTTCTTCTTTCTACTTCTTTCCTTTCTTTTTTTTTTCTTCTCTCTCGGCCACTTCTTGCTCTCTTTTTTTTTCTTTCTTACACGATTTGCTCTCTTCTTCTTTCTTTTATTTTAGTTTTGT
This sequence comes from Xanthoceras sorbifolium, assembly GCA_003430845.1. Lineage (NCBI taxonomy): Eukaryota > Viridiplantae > Streptophyta > Magnoliopsida > Sapindales > Sapindaceae > Xanthoceras > Xanthoceras sorbifolium. Next base: position 13,960,794 of record CM010620.1, on the reverse strand, counting down.
TTGACTTCTCTCTTGATTTATGGATGATATCTCACCATTTGGCACCTATATAAATTCTTTAATAATTTCAACATGCCCCTTGACCTTTTAAAATCATAATGTGACCATAATTTATAATTTAATCACATAAAATTGACCACAAACCTTTTAATTATCAAACTAGTCCACCAATCACATTTTATCCCATTAATTATTCCATCCACTAATTCTTGACTTGGCATTTCATGATTGATTCATTTTTATTTCACATAGATTGTGCTTCTTTAGGGAAAATTTTTCCATATAATAACTCATATCATTCCATAAAAATCCACTCACTTTTAACCTAATTTTTCCATATGGTTTACCTTGATTGGTCCACTTGTATACCTTATTTTAATCCACCTAATTTACCTTTCGATCAACCAATCAAATTACACCACCTCATTTCTCACTGAATATTTATTATTTAATTTCCAAAAATATCCTTGATACTTCGAATTTATGGGAAATTCTTCCTATGACCTCCAAAATTTATAATTAAATTTTGTATTCGCTTTACGGAGCCTTACTAACCATCCGAAACTGTTCCGAACATTTCGTATATCCTTTAATACCCATTATGAACATCATTCCAAGCTTATTTAATTATATCACAATGGCCCTACTATGGATCCGTTTAATTAACCCCCACTAGGCTATCGTTTTTTAATAATAATAATAATAATAATATAATCCACCTCTCATTTCTATCCGATATAACTTGGACTCTCAAATATAATAATATTAATACTAATATGTAATTTATGAAACGATAATTAAAACACTAATTTTGAGGGCGTTACATTGTTTAACCTTTATTTTTGACATGTGTGTACTTTCTATTGAAACATAATTGTTAGCTTTTTCAATAAGTTTTAATTTGTTTGGGACCACTTAGATTTTTTTTGTACCATGTTTTGCACCGCATTGTGTTACACTTTGTTTATCTTTTTGTGAAAACATGTCATGTTCGATCGACTAGGATGAATAGTGGAGACTTACCCAGTGAGTTTTGAGCTTATACGTTGTTATTTGAGAGGATATTTTCGTTTTTACTCTTTACATACTTGTCTTCAATTTGATTGTTTAGATTAATCTCATTTAGGTTTTGCATTGAACATTTTTTAACAGCATCAAAGATATCATATGTTTACCCTATGTTGAGTTGGTGTTCCCCTTTAGAAGTGATATAGGCAATGTTGAGCCACTAAAAAGCCAAAAGTTCATCCTACCCTTGTATGTGCTCTAATAACCATTTTGAAGCCAAACACTTAGAAGTTTTTTCTTTCATCACATACATAAATCCAAAACCAAAATCTGTGTATGAAATAACCTTACCTTTTTACCTTGGATCATTTTAAGATGATAAGAAAAGAAAATAATTACATGGGTGAATTTCACAAGAAATATGCCAAGATAAATGTTGCTATTGTTGTGATTGTAAAAAAAAAAAAAAAAAAAAAGACAAAAGAAAGAAAAACAGAAAAAAAAGAAAAGAAAAAAAAAAGGAAAAGAATAAACGAAAGGAATCATGCAAAGCATTGTGGCATAAGAGATGAGAAATAAAAGCGAATGATCCATGTATTGAAAATAATACATGATCTCTTAATGTGATCAAGCTCTTTGCACTCCTTTTTCCTTTTCTTTCTTAACTCATCACCCAATAGCCCCATTACAACCTTTATTAAGACCTGCTGATCTTTTGAGGACTCTAGCTTTAATGTAGAGGTTTTCATGTCGATTATGGTTCATAATATTTGATTCCTTCAATGAGATGTGTTTGCGACAAAATCAAATTTATTTTCACATGCGATGTATATTCGTATTTCTTTGAGCATAAATTCCTACCACATTTGATGAGTGTGTTGCCTAGGTTCTGAGCAATTTTCTAGAGAATTATCCCGAGAGGTTTAGAGTCGAGGTGAATTCTATCCCGGTTATTTGAACACAATTTTTTTTTTTAAGATTCTTATAGTGTTGGCATGTGCGTGGCAAGTGGTGCAAAATTCTGAGAATGGATGCGTTCGAATTTTACTTATTGTTTTTGCTAACTTTTATTTTAATGGATTGTGTTTCATTTGGCAAATTAATTGTTCTTTAATGTTCAGAGATGCGTTTATGGGTATCGTTGCTGGTAAACCCTCACAAGACTATAACTCGCCCATTACGAACACCTAGGGGTTTAAAGGCTTATGGCACATGCTAAGTGCCATCGTGTTTCCTACAAAAGTGGTTTAGGCTAGTTGTTTGTTTTTATTTATTTGTTGTTTTAGTTTTTTTTTTTGTTTTCTTTCGATTTTGCTCGAGGACGAGCAAAAGTTAGGTTTGGGGTATTTGTTGGCTCCATTTCTTGATAAAAAATGGGCCTCCATCCTTACCTATCTTTACCTACTTTTGTTCCATTCACGGGTAATTACCGGTTGTTTTTGATATTTTCCTTGAGTGGGCAGGTTTTTAGCTACATTCGGAGATTTCAGACGTTTTTCGATGAAAATATGCAGATAGACCCGCCACTTGGTTAAGTCGCAGAGGCTAAACTTCAGAAATCAACCGAAACTGTCGCGACTTAGGCCGTAACTTGACCCGTGACTTTGGTAAGTTGCGGCGACCAAACGCAGCAACATGGCCGAGACTGTCACAACTTGAGGTGCGACTTGATCTGCGACTTGGCCAAGTCGCGGGTGTCATTAAATTGCCCTAATTCGAGCTGTTATGAAAGAAAAACGTGATTTATTTCAAGGGGAGTCGGTAGGGACTTAGAGAGCATGACCAAAAGGAGAAAAAGAGAGAAAAGGAAAGGCCAAGAGGGAGAGGAAGATCATCTTGGAGACAAGAGGGTGCAGATTCGATCCTTTAGCTATCTTCTCAACACCAAGCTTGGATTTAGGAGAAAGTGAAAGCTAGATGAGATCACAATTGGAAGAGGATGAGAGTTCATACATTCCAGGAGTTTTTCTATCCCTTTGTTTCTTCGATTTTCATTCTTGTATCTCTGTTTTACCATTGCTAAATATGTTTAGTTATAATTTATTGATTATGACTTAAACTTATAAGTTAGGATTTTGATGGATCCTTTTCCTTGATAGTTGAATGAATTGATAGTTTGATTTATTGTGATTGTTTATTATTTGGTTGAGTGGTATTATTGCTTTTAATGCTTCTTAATTTAATGGCCTGCATTTAGTTGATTTTATGGTTGTGTGTTATGAACCGAGAGGTGACGCCCACAACGTGCTCGATGTAATGTCCACCATAGGTAGAATTAGATAGAGATATGCTAATTTACTTGTATGATCATATGTTTATTGTAATTAATGCATTTTCATGCACTTGGATATCCATCGAGAGATAGGATATTAGTGCATGAGGTAATAGGTTCGATATATCTCGAGAGAGAATTTTGGATAATCCAGATAAACACGATCATCAACATTGCTAATTAAATTACAATAATGTGCTTCATGAAATTCAATTGGATGGATAAGGTGAATGCAAATACCCTAGCTAATCTCTCATATTGGTCTGTGTTTTCTCACTTTTGCTTGTTTTTATGTTTATGATATTTACATCTTTAATTTTCTTCATATAAACTTTCCGATTGTCCAAATAGATATAAGCTTAGTTAATTTTATTACTCAACACCTAAATATCCCTGTGGAGACGATAATTTACTCATTCTTTATTACTTGTACCGACCCCCTATACTTGCGGGTAAAAAAGGTGTAACACTGTGCAGTAGCCATAAACAGTCTCCCCAACATAATGGGAAGATCTCTCTCGGTTGCCCCCTCAACCTCCATATCCAGGACTACGAAGTCGACTGGTATAATCGGTTTATCCACCTGGATGAGGATATCTGCAACGATTCCTCTAAGGTACCGTGTTGACCGATCAGCTAACGGCATGGACTTGGAAGTGGGCTTCAGCTCATGTAGGCCCACCTGTACGTAGATCGAAAAGGGCATCAAATTGATGCTAGCCCCAAGATCTAACATGGCTCTTTCTCTCTTCGTATTCCCAACGGTGATGTTTATGTCGTAGCTCCCTAGTCTTTCAACTTTAAAGGAAGCTTCTGCTACAATACTGCGCTCAGCGTCTCAGATATTATCACTTTCTCGTTTGGCCCATACTACCTCTTTCGTTTATTGAGTTCCTTAAAGAACTTCGCATATGACAGCATCTTTTTAATCATCTCCAAGAGTGGCAAGTTGACGTTGATTCTTGATAGCACATCGTAAATTTTTGCGAAAGCTTTGTCATTTTTGCTTTTCTGAAAACGACCCAGAAATGGAACTGGTGGCATATCTGGGGCTACAAGTTTGTGAAGAAGTGGAGTTTTGTCAAGTGTGACCACGTCTTTCTCTCTACTCATTGGAGGATCTGCACCTGTACCTGTATCACAAACAGAATGATCAGAAAGTTCACCACCAACCCTAATATCTACATTTTTACCACTCCGTAGAACAGTAATCGTCTTTGCTTGCTCTGGCTGACTAGCGAACTTCCCGAGCGCTCTGTTTTGCAAGGTTTCAGCCAACTGGCTGACTTGCACTTCTAATTTGCGTGTTGCAGCCTCCTGTTGCTGAAATCTCTACTTAGCAATTTGCTGACTCTGCTGGAATACTTGAACGAATTTGTCAAATTTGTCCTCCAAAGATGGTCGTGCTTGCTGAGATGGTCAACCAACCTGTTGATCCTGTGAGCTTTGCGTATTTTGCTAAAACTGGTTCTGATGCTAAGGCTCAAACCTGTTATGCTGCTGATATCCTTGATATTGCCCTGGCTACTGCTGACTATCTCTCCAAAAAAAGTTTGGATGGTTTCTCCATCCTGGATTATAGTTGCTGGACTAGGGGTCATTCCTTTGTCTTGGAGGAAAAGTATTTAGCGCTTGCGCTTGTTCCTGCTCGTTGTTGGCTCTATTTCTTGATAAAAAATGGGTCTTCATTAGTACTTCTCTTGACCTTCTGTTGTCCCGTTCGCGGGTAATTATCAATTATTTTTGCCACGTACGTCTAGTCTATATTTAGTGTGTCTAATCTGTGTTTAGTGAGTTTAGTGTAGATTTTGAACGTTTTTTAACCTTTATTGTTGTCTTATGTGCGCTTTCTGTTGATGCATAGTTGTTAACTTTTTCAATGAGTTTTAATTTGTTTGGGACCACTCAGATTTGTTTTGTACCATGTTTTGCACTGCATTGTGTTGCACTCTATTTATCTTCTTGTGAAAACATGCCATGTTCAATCGACTAGGATAAATAGTGGAGACTTACCCAGTGAGTTTTTTAGCTTATATCGTGTTATTTGAGAGGGTATTTTCGTTTCTACTTTATACACACTTATATTTAATTTTGATTGATTAGTTGATCTCATTTAGGTTTTGCATTGAATATTTTGAACAACATCAAAGATATCATGTGTTTATCCTATATTTTTATTAGTCCTCTCTGTTAGATGTGATGTAGGCTATGCATGTTGAACCACTAAAAAGCCAAATTTTCATCCTACCCTTGTGTGTGCTCCAATAACTATTTTGAAGCCAGACAATTAGAAGCTTTTTCTTTCATCACCTACATAAATCCAAAACCAAGCTCTGAATAAGAAATAGCCTTACCCTTTTAGCTTGGATCATTTTAAGATGAAAAGAAAATAGAATAATTGCATGGATGAAGTGTATATGAAATATGCCAAGGTAAATGTTGTTATTGTTGTGATTGTTGAAAAAAAAAAAGCAAAGAAAGAAAGAAAAGAAAAGGAAAAGAAAAGAAGAAACAAAAAGAATTATGCAAAGCAGTGTGGCATAAGAATTGAAAAATAAGAGAATGTTCCACGTATTGAAAAATGTCATGTAATCTCTTAATTTGATCGAAAGCTTTTGCATTTCTTTATCCATTTCTTTCGTAACCTATCACCCAATAGCCCCATTGCAACCTTATTTAATACCTACTGATCTTTTGAGGAGTCTAGTTTTAATGTAGAGATTTTCATGTTGATATCTTGTTCATAATATTTGATTCCTTCAATGAGATGTATTTGCGACAAAATAGCGTTTTTCAAATTGATTTTAACATGCGATATATATTCGTATTTCTTTGAGCATAAATTCCTTCCGCATGTGTTGGATGAGTGTGTTGCCTAGGTTCTGAGCAATTTTTCAGAGAATTATCTTGAGAGGTTTAAAGTCGAGGCGAATTCTATCCTGGTTATTTGAACACAATTGTTTTCGTTTCAATATTCTTAGAGTGTAGGAATATGCGTGGCAAGGGGTGCAAAGTTCTGATGAGTGGATGCTTTCAAATTTTTAGTTATTGAATTTGCTAACTTTTATCTTAATGGTTTGAGTTTCATGTGGCAAATTTAATTGTTTTTCAATGTTCAGATATGCGTTTATGGATATAGTAGCTGGTAAACCCTCATGAGACTATAACTCGTCCACTAGGGACACCTAGGGGTTTAAAGGCTTGTGGCACATGCTAAATGCCATCGTGTTACCTACGAAAGTGGTTTAAGCTAGTTGTTTGTTTTCAGTTATTTTTTATTTTTGTTTTCCTTTCATTTTGTTTGCATTGTTGTTTTGTTCGCATTGTTGTTTTGTTCTGATTTTGCTCGAGGACGAGCAAAAGTTAGGTTTGGGGGTATTTGTTGGCTCCATTTCTTGATAAAAAAAAATGGGCCTTCATTAGTACTTCTCTTGACCTTCTTTTGTCCCGTTCGCGGGTAATTATCAGTTGTTTTTGATATTTTCCTTGAGTGTGCCGGTCGATTCCAGTCATTTATGTACGAATCCAGAGAGACTCGCGAGTTAGGTCTCGACTTAGGTACGACTTTGTTAACTCGCGAGGTCAACATTCAGGCGAAGGGACAGAGAATCACGCGACTTAACTTGCGACTTAAGCGTGAGTTTGGCAAGTCGTGAAGGCCATCAACATTAGCCAGACGGAGACACACGTGACTTCACTCGTGAGTTGGCTAAATTGCGAGGGCTTATTTTCCAGCGAGACCGAGGATCACGCTAAGTTGCGAGCGTGTATGTGATAACCTATTTCGACCTGTTATAAAAATAAAGTTTGGGAGAAAATAAGGGGTTCGACCAAAGATCGGCTAGGGCTCAAAACAAACCAAGAGGAGAAAAAGAGATAGAAGAAGAGGCAAAGGGGGAGAAGAAGATCACCTAGGAGACAAGAGGGTTTTGATTCAATCCTTGAGCCAAAATCTCATCATCAAGCTTGGATTTAGAGAAAGTGGAAGCTAGACAAATGCACAATAGGAGAAGGACGAAAGTTCATCACACCTAGAGTTTTTCTATCCCTTTCCTTCTTTATTTTCTTGCTTTTAACTCTCTTTTATCATTGAAAAACATGTTTGGTTGTAAATCTTTGATTATCAACTAAACTTGTAAGTTAGGGTTTTGATGAATCATTTTCTATAAAACTTAAATGAATTGAATGTTTAATTTGTTGTGGTTGATTATTATGTTGTTGAGTGGTATAATTATGCTTAATGCTTTTGAATGTGAAGGCCTACATTTAGATGATAAATTGATTGTGTGTTATGTACCGAGAGGAGACGCCCACAACGTGCTCGATGTAATGTCCACCACAAGTAGAATTAGATAGAGATATACTAATTTGCTTGTGTGATCATATAGGGTGTTTATTGTGACTAATGCATTTTTATGCACTTAGATATACCATCGAGAGATAGGATATTAGTGTCTATGGTAATAGGTTCGATTTACATCGAGAGGGGACTTTGGATAATTTAGATAAACATGAATAATTAAACTACAACAATGTGCTTTCATGAAATTCAATCAGATGGATTAGGTGAATTCAAATACCCTAGTTCATCTCTCAATTTGGTTGTTTATTTTACGTTTTATGTTTGTTAGTTTTATCTTTCGTTTTCTTATTTTAAACCTTCCGATTATCCAAATAGAGGTAGGCTTAGTTAACTTTAGTACTCAACACCTAAATATCCCTGTGTAGACAATAATTTACTCACACCTTATTACCTGTGCCAACTCCGTATACTTGTGGATACAAAAAAAGGCGTAACACTCGTACTCTGAAAAAGTCTCCCTGGATAGACACATAGCAATATCGTGCCCACCAACTCTACCTATGGAGCAAACAACTCCGGATCTCTGCCCAAATGAGGTTGCCAAATTCTGCACCTGTCTACTCAGCTCAGCCACCTGCTTCACTCATCCTGCACTAGTGTGCACCTCTTACACTATTTTATTGTGAGTTGGCTCCCAGCATCTCGAAGAGCTCATATGTCTCATCTATAGTCTTCTCTTGCATGGCTCCTTTTGTCGAATTGTCGACCATTACCTGACAGTTTAGAGTAAGCCCATCATAGAAGAACTAATTTTGCAGCTCTAGTGGAAAGCCATAGTAAGGACACTAAATAAGCAGCAGCTTGAATCTGTCCCAAGCTTCATGGAACGACTTTCCATCTCCTTGAGTGAAGGTAGCGATCTTACTTTGCAACTCTGCGGTCTTATAATGGGAATAGAATTTCTCGATGAACTTTTTGTATACGTCTGACCTCGTGCGAAGGGACTTCGGTGGAAGCATCATCAGCCAAGGACTACTGCGAGGAGCACCACAAAAGATACCCCGTTCTTCATGCTCTATGTAACGGAGGCTATGATTTCAACTGAATCTATAGCAAGCGCACACAAAAGGGCTACATTCAACTCAGAGCAGAATGAATACCTACTCGCAGCTAACTTTGATCTGATTGAGGAAAGGAGGGACACTACTCGCCTAAAGGTAGTTATATACCATCAAAGGCTCACCAGGTACTACAATAGAAAAGTCAAGCCACGGCATTTCAAAAAAGGAGACCACGTTCTAAGGTTACTCTTACCTGGAGCTCGCAACCCTCAAGAAGGAGCCCTGTGTCCAAACTGGAAAGGTTTTTATGTGGTGGATGAAGACCTAAGCAACAAAGAATACCATCTTTTGAATGTCAATGGAGCTCAGGTCCTAGGTGCTTAGAATGAAGAACATTTGTGAAAGTTTTACCAGTAACTATTGTATTTATTTTAGTATCAAATCAATAAAGTCATTCTTTTTCTCTACAAGCTTTCATGCACTGTTTATTACACTCGAACTTGGGGGGCTAGGGATAAGGATAATGATAAAAGCAACATACAAATGCAATGCAAACTAAAACTGGAAAATGAAATTTTTTCATAATTTTTCCAAGTGTTGGCAACACTCGCAAATGAGAAGGTCTCACACCTTTAAACCAACGAGGTCAACTAAGTGAGCTTGTAAATGAGAAGGTCTCCCGCCTTCAAACCAGCGAGCTCGCAAGAACCTGAGTATATCAATTGGTGGAACCCACCAACCTGAAAGCTCATGAGCTATCAAACAAGTGGGGTCAATAGAAATACTCAAGGTAATAGACCTAGAGCTCTAAAAATTGACAGAACCTGCCAACCTGATAGCTCATGATCTCTTAAACTAACGAGGTCAATAAAAACATTCAAGGTAGAAGACCTCACAAAAACCTAAGTATAAAATTGATGGAACTTGCCAACCTGAGAGCTCATGAGCTCCCAAACTAGCGAGGTCAATACTTAAGGTGATAAACCTCTCAAAGCATTGTGAAACAATTGGCAAAACTTGCGAAATTGTGAGCTCACGAGCTCTTTAACCAGTGAGGTCGTGATTATCAAGTTTTGTAAGTTTTAAGTGTATAGTTATTTACAAAGCATTGAGTACCTACTTAAAGTGAGCAAGTGAAATGAAAATACAATACTTAATAACAAGAACAAGATTTCATTAATTGAAGCTCTAAAATGAGCTGAAAGTACATTGAAGTTCTAAACGAGCTGAAAGTACATTGAAATTCTAAATGAGCTGAAATTACATTGAAATTCTAAAACAAACTGAAATTACATTGAAGTTCTAAGCAAGCTAAAATTACATCAATAACAACTACAAACTTGCTAGAAGTACATTGAGGAAGTGGCTACATGTGATGAGTAAATATTTTAAAAATCTTTAAGTTTGTTAGTAGCACTGAATTTCACTTCCATAACCATCTCTAAACTATTCTTGACAATGTACTTCTGATCGAAGATTGTTAAAGTGCTTGAAGAACTAAAACTGGCAAGCATGTGAAGTTGTCATCACATTCCTCTTCCAAAGATGAAGGTCTACATGCTGGGAGAAGTACACATTCCTCGACCTAAGATGAAGGTCTGCGCGCTTAGAGGATATGGATATTGAAGCTTTAAAGAACTAGACCTAACCAGTTGAAGGATCCTCACCTCCTAGGGCGACTTGGTTGCTAACAATAGTTGCGGGATCTACAGACTCAGAGGTCGCCATTGTGTCCTGTGCCCTATTTCCTCCCTCAGAAGGATCCTCAACGACATCATTGGAGAACTGTTGCACAGTATCTTCTGCCTCTGCTACAGCTCACATGGCCTTGAAATTCTCGATAAATTCGCCAGTAAATGGGCCAAGGAAGTTGAGGTTGAGGTCGGGATATCGGAGCCAGAGGCTATAAAAGATGTCACTGTGTGCTTCTGAAGGGAAAGAAAAATCGTTTGATTGTATAAAAGGCAGCATAATGGGTTTTAAACAAAATTTCTTTTATTTGAAAACTCTTTTCAATGAGGAACGAGTTCCCATATATACGCAAATACATATTTGTAACTACAATTATCTTTTGTTTTGTTTTGATTCTCTGATTTCTCGATTCACCACCAAGCCTTCCAATTTATGACCCGCGGTCTGATAATGCATGTGTAGGCATGTCACGGATGGAGAGATGGAGGTAGCAGAAAAGTGGAGAAGACAACTCCCTTGTCATCTTCCTTGGTCGGTCGTACCCTGCAAAGAAAATGGGTTAGAAAAAATACTTTTTTTTTCTTCTCTCCTTTTGTGTGGCCGCACCTTTCTTTTTATTAGGCTAATTGTATTAGGTCAATTTTTCTAGTAACATATCATATATATACTAGGGCTCTAGGGTTTTAATTTGATCAAGTCAATAGGATTCTAAATTCTTTTATTTTTGGTCTCCCTAAAGTTTGAACATTTGACCCCTAGGATTATTAAATAATCATATTATTTAATTCTTTTGTCCTTGTCATGATTTGAACCTGCAACCTCCTATTTAATAATTAAAATAATTCATAATTCATAAATATAAATTTTTATTTAATTATTAAATTATTAATTAAATAATCATATTATTTAATTAAATCGTATCACTTTCATAACACTATTAATTGGACCATCCAATTAATTTACTATGACCATCGTTACCACAATCATAAGGGCTAGCAAAGGAACCTAATGGACCCACAGTTTTGAACTCCAATAATACTTAGTAATATTAATTAAACTCTTTAATTAATATTCTATGATTATTAACCTCGTAGTTATTCTATTAAAAACATAAGGCTGTACTCTCATAACTGTAGACCTATTTATACAATCTAAAGTTTAAGTGTCCATTGACATAACTGTTTGCATATAGTGTGATCCTCCACAAGTAGTTCATAACTACAGCTGGGTCATAATATCTGTTATATATTTTCCTTTAAGCACCGTTGATTCTATAATGAATAATTAAATAATGTCTTCCTCACGGAAGAAGGAGAGATCTCATAATTGTCCAAGCCATAAATCAACCCTTAAGGGAACTACTTATCTACTTTAATCAAGAATGAGTGGATTCCACTATCGTGTTTATACTTTCCCAGCCATAAGCTAAACTGCAACTCCAAGATACAGAGGTATTGGTCGAGAATGCAACATTGACCTCACTCATGGTAAATCAAAAATCATAATCTAACCTGAAGGAGTCGATAAGACATTTAGGATTATGATCACCTATAAACAACCATCGTTTGTCGATATATATGAATCTCATCTACTAACGGATGGTGAGAGATTCATATAAATCGTGGCCCAGTCCTATATGATCTCATCATATAAGGTGCCTTTATTCTCATGTCAACTTGATGAGCAGTTTAGGATAAGACCACCGTACATTACAAAATGGACCGCAACAGTAGATCAACCACAAACAAAGTACCTAGCTTTGTTTGCTCTCTACGAACTCTTTAGATTGCATGTCTCAAAATGAATCCTGATATATATGACTTTCATATACTCATTTTTGAGATTACATCTTGCAAGCTCAGATGTTACTTGCACAATATACAAATGTATGAACATATATAAAACACTTTTATTTTGAATGTTATACATTTAAATTTTATTTATGTCTAATAACATTAACAATTATAAGGTTTAGGGCATAAATCCTAACAGTTTCATCATGTATCTCCTCATTATGCTCCTCCACGATTTTGTCCTTCTAGGAGAGCTCCTCATCCATCCCGGCTAGGTCATCTTTTTGCCTCACGAGCAGCTCGTAGGAGTGTTGGAGGTCGGCATGCAAATTTGATTCTTGTACTTAGCCTGGGACGTATATATCTCCTCCTCCATCTCCTTTCTAAGGGCTTGGCATTTATAGGCCTTCTTAGCCAGCTTATTCTCAAGCACCACTTTGGCAGTGAACTCCTCTCTACAGGTCTGGTCCTCCCTCCTAGCGGCCTCAAGCTCTTCACAAAGCTCTCTCTTTTTTGCCTCGCTCCTCTCTATCTCAAGCATGTCTTTGTGCGCAAGACAAGCGAATTAAATAATAATAATAAGAGGTCGTTATGAAAAGAAATAAAGACTCACCAAAGTCACACTGTAACAAGTTGACACTTAGCATGAGGGAGTAACAGAGCAAAACATGGCGAAGTTCCATCCCTTGGTCCTCCTCTATACACTAACTTAGGCTATTTGTGAAGAAGTCCTCACTAAGGGTTAGAGCCTGCACAAGGAACTCCCACGCAATAAGACCAAGGGCCCAATCCGAAGGAGATAGGGTGACCTCAAGAGGATCAACCTAGATCACCTCGTGGGACAGGGCAGGCGATCCTCCTCTAGCAGGCTACTCTACCATGGCGAGTTGGGTATCAAAAGTGACCTCCTTCTCCTTGCATTTCTTAGCTACAAGGAGAGTTGAAGAGGTGGTGGAGGTAATGGTGGAGGTCCCTTGGAAAGTGGGGGTTGGCCGCTCTAGCTAGACTCCCCCACCTTTGCCTTCTTCATGGGGACAACAAAAGGAGAGGCATTGTTTCCCCTCTTGCTCGCAAGACACTTCGTCACTTGCAACCTTCATATTGCTTCTTTTTGTTGTTGGGTCAGCTGTTGTTGTTGTTGCTTCTTCTACTTCTGCTGCTGCTAGAGTTATTGTTGTTGACGATGTTGCTACTACTGTTGTTGGCGACGCGGTCTCTTGTGAACTAGTTTTGGGAAACCCTGCTCGTTAGACTCAGTTTCTTTATCCTCCGAGCTCGGGGTATGCGGCTATGCAACCTCCTAGATGTCTTGCTCAACGTCGAGCTGCTGCACCACCTTGCGATCAAGTGCAAGCTTAAAATTCACCAGAAATTCCTCAGTGATTCGTTTATGCTCGGCGAGACCCTTTAGATCTTTCGAGATCAAAGTCCAGAAAGCTTCAAGGATGTTATTCTCCTTTTCGAAGATCACAGGATTATGGCATGTACCACTTACAAATAAAGAAGGGAAAGTTAGAAGAAAACAAGTAGATAGTTATGCGAATTGACTATACTAGTACGAGCTAAACTTACGAGGCAACAGCACGAAGCTCTTATTTTAATAAGCTTAATTTTAGGACCCTTAATGAAGAAATAAGAGGTTTTGTAACTCCCGACGTCCGACTTGGTGTCCGATTGCAGTAGCTCTTTGTACTAGTTAGCTCGCACAGGGAGATAATATATCCCATTGTGCGAGATCCCCTTAGCTGAGCCTCGTGGAAGGGGGTTCTTCTACAGAGAGTAGCATAACCGGATGATGTCATCACTCGGAGGAGGAACCCAGTGCCTCTTAACTTGAAAACGCTTGTAGTTCTTCATGACATCGTCAAGAACCAGATGAACATCCACTTTTGGGTCAGGGGAATCATTCTGACCGACCTAATGCTCGCAACGCTTCTGACCACTTGAGCTAGACATCTACACCAAAAAGACCTAAAGTTAGCAGGTTAGCAGGAAACACCTCACACCTACAGTGACCTAAAACTCAAGCTAGAAGTGCTGCCAGATCATGACTTTGTTGTTGACTCAATAAAAAGAAAAGAAAAAGACTTAGAACACTCTAGCTTGCCAAAAAGATTCAGGCACCCCAAAAAATACCAAAGAAAGAGAAACAAAAAGACAGAAAACAAGAAAAAGAAAAGGGGAATGTTAGGTCGAGTATTTTCTAGGTTGGCTAATTCCGTGTAAAACACTCTTTGGTTGTAATTGTGTTTGGGAGCTTTCGTTGAAGGCATCAAGATCATCAATTCATTTGGTAAGTTGCTCTCAATCTCACAAAGGTTTTTAGGATCTCACACACTCACAACATATCATTCATTATGTTTCTAGGCATCTCATTCATCATTGATATGGTCTATGATGCATAGTTCATTGTATTGCATTCATATGTTATGTTCTGCAGATGCATCCTATAGATGGTCTCATATCTCCACCTTCCTATCCGAATTTCAAAGCGTATTCTTCATGAACATTGTTGGTCTATGTGTGTACTTTCTTCTGTAAGTTTTGTAGAATTTTCTGGGTGGAGCGTCATTAGATAATATCTGAAAACCGGACATAGGTCAGTGTTGAAAAAACAGGGGAGACAGTTTTTGTGTGTCATGTATGTGGTCCAATATGTCCCCTTTCCTGTCCGAATTTTAACTGGTGTTCTTCATGAAAGTTGTTCATATATGTGTCTACTTTCTTCAGTTATTTGTTTCAGAATTTTCTGGGTGGTGTTTCTCTAGATATTAGATTGAAACCGAACATAGGTCAGTGCAGAAAACTGCACCCAACCCAACATGTGCGTCCGACCCATTTTGTGTGGCAACCGGACCCGTGGCTCTTCCTATATAAATGCCACTTCGTCTTTTTCATCTAAAAATCCAGAAAGAAGAACCCTAGCAGCTCCCTCTCTTCATACTCTCTCAACTCCAATCTCTCAAAACTCACCCAATCTCTCTTGTATGTCCATGGAATCAAATTAGAGACTTGTGGTAAGTTTGTTTCTTGTTTGTTCAAGTTGTTTTATGATTCATTTCATTTGAATCTCTTTGTTGTTCTTGAATGAGAGTTAATGGAGTTTCATAGATATTAATTGAATGAAAGCTTGTGGGTTTTGTGTTTAATGCATGATAAGGCATTTAGGAAGTTAAATTAGTACCTAGATAACTTGATGTTGTGATTTAGAATGCATTTATCTTGCTTGAATGAATTAAGCATCTATCTCACATGTGGTTAATGGATTGGTACTAATCTAGGTTGGATAAAGAGTGTTAGTTGTTGTTATAATAATTTACTTGTTGTTAGAATCACATTCTTATAAACATGTTGGCTGCCTTGTAGAGTTCATGCATTGAATATGTTTGTTTCATGACTTGAAAGTGTTGAATTTGTTGCAAAAATTGTTAGGTCTTAAAATGTGTTTATGCTAAGTGTTATTTAAGTAGATTGTGTGCACTAGTTCACTTAGCATCATAGGTTGTATTAGTCATGCATCCTAATTGTATGTTCATGCATCATTGAACACTTAGACAATAATCCTTTGTGTTATTGGAAGAGCTTGTGTGACTTTGGTGAAGTCTTGTGAACAAGCTAAAGGTTTGCTTCTTGTGCAAAAGTTGCATTTGTGTGGAATTTCACTAGTTGGCTCTTGCGAGACGATAGGTGTAGGCTCACGCCAATAGGAGTGTGAATTCTAGGATAGCTTGAGGATATACGTTTAGTCACCTAGTGGATCTTAGGAGATCATTAGGGAAAAGGCCTGCGGGTAGACTAGAACGGGATAGTCCAAGAGGAGTGAGTCCTTGTAATTTCAACTTGAGGGTGTACTGCATTTATCACTAGTGGATTGTCCGTTAAGTGGCCAAGAGTGGTCCCGTTGTTTTTGATCCCTTGTTGGAAGGGATTTTCCACGCTAAAATCCTTATGTTGATTTTGTTTATCTCTTCCGTATTTGTTATGTGTTTATAATTGTTGAATTGATCTAATTAAATTGTTGGTAATCAAAAAATTGGGTAAAAACCTATTCACCCCCCCTTTAGGTTCATATAGACCGTTGCACTTAAACTTTCAATTGGTATCAAAGCGGGTAGCTAGACATACATAGCTAGATCTTTGGGTGTTTATTTGCTTGTTTGCTATTTGTGTGCAATCTTTGTCTATTTTTGATCCCATGGACTCCGTAGTGAGAGAGAGTGCATCCCATACCAAACCTCTATTTCTAAATGACACAAACTACTCATTTTGGAAAGTCCGCATGAGAGCATACTTGAAGTCCATAGATGAACATGTATGGACAAGCATCGAAGAGGGGTACATACCTCCCACAACCACAAGTGAAGATGGGAGAAGAACAGTGAAACCCAAGTCAACTTGGACACCTGCAGATTACAGTTTGGCAACTTGGAATTCAAAAGGGTTGAATGCTATTTTCTGTGGCGTTGATGACAGTCAATATAGGCATATTCAAAAATGTGAAAGTGCCAAGGAAGCATGGGAGATCCTCCAAATCACACATGAAGGAACTACAGCTGTCAAGAGGTCCAAGCTTCAAATGTTAACATCTCAATTTGAGAGTCTTCGAATGGAAGAGAATGAGACCTTTGCAGAATTTGAAGCCAAGCTCACAGACATCACCAACAAGAGTTATATGTTGGGAGAAGTCTATTCTAGCTCGAAGATTGTTAGGAAGATTCTAATATCCTTGCCCGAAAGATTTCAAGCTAAAGTCACAGCTATTGAAGAAAGCAAGGATGTTGATTCCATGAGAGTAGAAGAACTTGTTGGTTCCTTGAAGACTTTTGAAATGGGATTGAAACCAGTCAAGAAACACAAAAGTATAGCCCTCAAAGCAATCAAGGAAGCTGAAAATTCAGAAGATGATAATGATCTCAATGAAGCCGAGATTGCCATGTTTGCTAAGAGGTTCAAAAAATTCCTCAAGACAAACAAAAAGAAGGGTGAGAACTCCACAAGAACCAAAGATACAAAGAAAAGCTTTCCAAAGAAAGTTGACACCTCAAAAGAAAATATCAATAAGAGAGGTGTCCAATGTTATGAATGTGGAGGCTATGGGCATATCTCAACCGAATGTGCCAACAATTTGAAGAAAAATAAGAAAGGTAAGGCAATGAAGGTATCATGGAGTGATAGTGATGAAGAAGATGATACAAGCTCCACAAGTTCAGAGGAGCTAATAAGTAACTTCACTGCCTTTGTTGCAAGTCATCATAGCAATGAGGAAGAAGCTAGTGAAGGTGAAATGAGCATGAGTAAGAGAGAGGAATCAGATGAAGAAAGCCTTGAGGAAGCTTTTAATGCGTTATATGCAGAAAGCCTCAAGATAAAGAAGGAAAATGTTTCTTACAAGGTTAAACTCAAGATTCTTGAGAAAGAGAAGCAAGAGGCATTATCAAGGGCTCAGATTGTTGAAGAAGCCATCCAAAAACTCAAGAAAGAAAAAGAAGATGATGATCAAAGAATTATTCTAATGAAGAAGGAACTGGGTGAGAAAGAGAAGACCTTGCAAATTGTGAGACATAGGGAACAAGAATGTCTCAAGGAATTGGAGGATGCAAGGAAATCAATCGAGGGGCTGACTTTAGGTGCACTAAAGGTTGATCAAGTAATTAATCTTGGCAAGGCTTATGGAGACAAGAGAGGCATAGGCTATGCAATTGAAGAAATCACTCCTTCGTCAAGCAAGACAACATGTTTCAAGGGAGAAAATTTGAAGCAAACAGTTGAACAACCAAGGATAACAAGCAACCCCGAGAAGGCACCTCTTAGACAACCACAAGCATAAGGTAAAGTTCCTAACACCACATCATTCCGACGCCAAAGAAATGAATGGCAACCAAGTCATCAAGGTACATTTTCTAACTTCATTCCTATTTGTCATTTTTGTGGTAGGAAAGGGCATATTAGACCTAGTTGTTTTGATTACATTCAATTGTGCCATAATGAAATGGAATCTAGGGATTGTCACTTTGAAAGATTTTCTAGACAAATGCCTAACAATGTTGTTAATTCAAAACCACAAGAAAAGAACTTGAAAAAGAAAATAAGAAAAGCATGGGTTAGAAAAGATGATTTCATGTGTTATACTACTCATTATGCCTTGAAAGCCATTAATGCAAATTCTTGGTACCTTGATAGTGGTTGTTCTAGGCACATGTCCGGAGATAAAAATGTTTTTGAAAATCTTGTGATGAAAGATGGAGGATGGGTCACTTTTGGTAATGGTTCTAAGAAGAAGGTGATAGGTAAAGGTTCAATTAAAATTTCTGGTTTACCTAGTCTTAATGATGCTCTTCTTGTTGATGGATTGCAGGCAAACTTGATTAGCATTACACACTTGTGTGATAGTGTACATGCTGTCAACTTTTTTAAAGATACTTGTGCAATCTTGGACTCTAAAGGAAATGTTATTTTGCAGGGAAAGAGAACTGATGATAATTGTTATTGTATTGATGTTAAAACTCTTAAATGCAATTTGACTAACCATGAACAGGTTGAACTTTGGCATCAAAGACTTGGTCACTTGAATTTTAAGGACCTAAAAAAACTTGGAAAGATGAAGGCTGTGAGAGGTCTTCCTGAGCTAGGAAAGAAACAGGAAGGTGTATGTGGACCATGTCAAATTGGGAAGCAAACAAAGGGGATACACAAGAAAAATAAAGGTACAATGTCCAAACGTCCCTTGGAGCTTCTTCACATGGATCTCATGGGTCCTATGCAAACCGAAATCCTTGGAGGTAAGCGGTATATCTTTGTGTGTGTTGATGACTTTTCTAGATTCACTTGGATTGATTTTCTTAGAGAAAAGTCAGACGCTTTTGAAAAATTTAAATCACTTTGCATTAAACTTCAGAATGAAAAAGATCTTAAAATCAAGAACATTCAAAGAATTAGGAGTGATCATGGAAAGGAATTTGAAAATGCTAGCTTCGGTAATTTTTGTGATAACCTTGGTATTTTTCATGAGTTTTCTGCTCCTAGAACTCCTCAACAAAATGGTGTTGTTGAGAGAAAGAACAGGGTACTGCAAGAGATGGCTAGAGTTATGCTCAATAGCAAGAAACTTCCAAGGAATTTCTGGGCTGAAGTTGTCAATACTGCATGCTACATTTCAAACCGTGTTTTCTTGAGACCCGGCACTAGACAAACTCCATATGAGTTATGGAAAGGAAAGAAGCCGAATATAAGCTACTTTCACACATTTGGGAGTAAGTGCTACATTTTAAATGATCATGACCAACTTGGTAAGTTTGATGCTAAAAGTGATGAAGGTATTTTTCTAGGATACTCTTATAACAGTAGAGCATATAGGGTATTCAATTCAACTACTCATATTATTATGGAATCATCTAATGTAGTTGTGGATGATGCAGGAATTGTGTTTAATATTGATGATGAGTATGTTGTTGAGAATTCTGAATGTGCAGGTTTGGACTCAAATGTGAAAAAAGAGGAGAGTGAAGAAATGCCAAATCAAACAGATCCTGCTCCTTGGGTTAGGAGGTCTCATAAAAAGGATGACATCATAGGAGATGTGAGTGAAGGAGTAGGAACAAGAAGACAACTAGCTAATCAAGTTAGCTATGTTTGCTACACGTCTCAGTTCGAACCTAAGAAAGTTGAAGAAGCACTTCAAGATGAGTTCTGGATTGGTGCCATGCAAGAAGAACTCAATCAATTCCAAAGGAATGATGTGTGGTTTCTCGTCCCTAGACCTAAGAGTACCAATGTCATTGGTACAAAGTGGATTTTCAAGAACAAATCGGATGAAAATGGAAATGTAGTGAGGAACAAAGCAAGACTAGTTGCTCAAGGCTACACACAACTTGAGGGAGTAGACTTTGATGAAACTTTTGCTCCAGTAGCTAGATTGGAATCTATTAGACTTTTATTGTGTGTTTCTTGTGTGTGCAGGTTCAAACTACATCAAATGGATGTGAAGAGTGCATTTTTAAATGGAGTTCTTCAAGAAGAAGTATACGTTGAGCAACCAAAGGGATTTGTAGATCCACATCATCCAGAGCACGTATACAAATTAAAGAAAGCACTCTATGGATTGAAACAAGCTCCACGAGCATGGTATGAACGTCTCACCCACTACTTGCTTGAAAACAAATACATAAGAGGTAGTGTTGATAAAACCTTGTTCATCAAATGTGAAAATGGTGAGTTATTCATAGCTCAAATTTATGTTGATGATATTGTGTTTAGTTCCACTAATGAAAAGCGAGTGAGTGACTTTGTTAATATGATGACTCGTGAGTTTGAGATGAGCATGGTAGGTGAGCTAACGTATTTCTTAGGTTTACAAATCAAGCAAATGAGTGATGGGATTTTCATTTCCCAAGCTAAATATGCTAAAAACCTAGTGAAAAGGTTTGGGTTAGAATCGGCAAAACACTATAACACACCTATGAGCACTTCATTGAAATTGAGTAAAGATTCAAATGGAAAAAGTGTTGATCAGAGTCTGTATAGAAGCATGATAGGAAGTTTGTTGTACTTAACTGCTAGTAGACCTGATATTTCTTTGAGCGTTGGTTTGTGTGCCAGGTATCAATCAAATCCGAAAGAGTCACATCTCACAGCTGTGAAAAGAATAATTAGATATGTCAATGGAACTTCGGACTTTGGAATTTGGTACTCTTTTGACACTAACCCTAACTTGGTTGGCTTTAGTGATGCAGATTGGGCAGGATGCAGTGATGATCGAAAAAGCACAACTGGAGGATGCTTTTATCTGGGAAACAATCTTGTGTCCTGGTATAGCAAAAAGCAAAACTCTTATCTCCTTATCAACTGCAGAGGCAGAATACATTGCAGTAGGTAGTGGTTGTACACAACTTCTATGGATGAAACAAATGTTGGAGGATTATGGTTTGAAACAAGGTACTCTAACAATTTATTATGACAATACCAGTGCTATAAATATTTCCAAAAATCCTGTTCAACACTCTAGGACTAAACATATTGACATTCGACATCATTTCATTAGAGAATTAGTCAAAAGCAAAGTAGTGTCCTTAGAGCATGTGTCCACAGAAAATCAACTTGCTGATTTGTTTACCAAACCTTTGGATCATGCTAGGTTTCAGTCACTTAGTAAATCCCTTGGTGTATGCTCTCTTCATTGATTGTGCCATGTCATTTGTAACATGTGTTGTTCATGTCTAAGAGTGGACTAGTGTCATATTTGTGTAAAATGATCTGTATCATTTATCTACTCTTAAATTCCTGACATTAGCCCTTCAGATCTTTGTTGCAATTGACAAAATACCCATATTTGGACTTGTATAAGCAATTGTGTGAATGTTGTGTGTCTATTAAGCTCATCCAGTTTCTGAATGTCAAAAAATTTCTCATTGCTCTCAAATGTTTTTGAAAATAGTTTTCTTGTATAATTGGATTAATAATGGCTTGGTAAACAAAATCTTGGAAATGGCTATGCCCTCTGGAAGAGTGAAAGCTACCTCTACAATATGCTTGAAACAATATCTTTATCTCCAAGTTAGTGGAGAAGGCTACCTCCTTAGGTGCAATGAAAGCCGCCAATGCCTTTGGAAATTAAAATTAAAGTTGAAATACAATAAAAGGAAGAAAATAAACAAAAGAAGAAGAAGGAAAAGCTCAATAAAAAAAAAAAAATACAAGCTTGTGTTGAATGATAATATAAAGCTGTTTTGTAGTTGATATCAAAATATTTCCTTCAAAAGCTTATTTTTGAAATTTTGCGACTTTCTTGAGACAGGATGATATATATTTATATATATGTGCTTGCGTGTATATTGGTCACTTATTGTGGGCAAATGTTAACCTGTTAATGAAGTGAAGATTGTGTTTGTGTTTTTTGAAGTTGAGATGGGACTTGATAATTGTTGTGGTGCATATTTGTAACTATTGGTTCCTTAAGGATATGACTCCCATGTTACTTGTGTATGGCATTCAGGGGGAGTTGGTTCGTGTATTTTCTTGTCTCTTGTGCGATTTTCCCATATTTTTGTCTACTGTGTTCTTCCTTTGCCTCTCCAGTGACAAAAAGGGGGAAAAGTTTGTATTGTTGTGTAGTACTCAGGGGGAGAATTTGAGGGGGAGACACTTGTGTTCATCGTTTTGTGTCTATTGTTAATGATTATGTTTATCTACGTGCGTTTATATGAACCGCATGGTGTCTACTAACGTCTTTTGTTTTGTGTTAGTGTGCTTTCTTTTGTTTCAGGTTCACCTTGACCGGAAATGATCTCAAGCTTCAAGTTTTTAGTTTTAAGATCATTCATTGTAATTTTGTGAGGTTGTATTTGTGAGTTCAAACTTTGTATCATTTTGTATATTTGTGAGGTTTGAGGTTTTGTCACGGAATAGCCAAAGGGGGAGATTGTTAGGTCGAGTATTTTCTAGGTTGGCTAATTCCGTGCAAAACACTCTTTGGTTGTAATTGTGTTTGGGAGCTTTCGTTGAAGGCATCAAGATTATCAATTCATTTGGTAAGTTGCTCTCAATCTCACAAAGGTTTTTAGGATCTCACACACTCACAACATATCATTCATTATGTTTCTAGGCATCTCATTCATCATTGATATGGTCTATGATGCATAGTTCATTGTATTGCATTCATATGTTATGTTCTGCAGATGCATCCTATAGATGGTCTCATATCTCCACCTTCCTATCCGAATTTCAAAGCGTATTCTTCATGAACATTGTTGGTCTATGTGTGTACTTTCTTCTGTAATTTTTGTAGAATTTTCTGGGTGGAGCGTCATTAGATAATATCTGAAAACCGGACATAGGTCAGTGTTGAAAAAACAGGGGAGACAGTTTTTGTGTGTCATGTATGTGGTCCAATATGTCCCCTTTCCTGTCCGAATTTTAACTGGTGTTCTTCATGAAAGTTGTTCATATATGTGTCTACTTTCTTCAGTTATTTTTTTCAGAATTTTCTGGGTGGTGTTTCTCTAGATATTAGATTGAAACCGAACATAGGTCAGTGCCGAAAACTGCACCCGACCCAACATGTGCGTCCGACCCATTTTGTGTGGCAACCCGACCCGTGGCTCTTCCTATATAAATGCCACTTCGTCTTTTTCATCTAAAAATCCAGAAAGAAGAACCCTAGCAGCTCCCTCTCTTCATACTCTCTCAACTCCAATCTCTCAAAACTCACCCAATCTCTCTTGTATGTCCATGGAATCAAATTAGAGACTTGTGGTAAGTTTGTTTCTTGTTTGTTCAAGTTGTTTTATGATTCATTTCATTTGAATCTCTTTGTTGTTCTTGAATGAGAGTTAATGGAGTTTCATAGATATTAATTGAATGAAAGCTTGTGGGTTTTGTGTTTAATGCATGATAAGGCATTTAGGAAGTTAAATTAGTACCTAGATAACTTGATGTTGTGATTTAGAATGCATTTATCTTGCTTGAATGAATTAAGCATCTATCTCACATGTGGTTAATGGATTGGTACTAATCTAGGTTGGATCAAGAGTGTTAGTTGTTGTTATAATAATTTACTTGTTGTTAGAATCACATTCATATAAACATGTTGGCTGCCTTGTAGAGTTCATGCATTGAATATGTTTGTTTCATGACTTGAAAGTGTTGAATTTGTTGCAAAAATTGTTAGGTCTTGAAATGTGTTTATGCTAAGTGTTATTTAAGTAGATTGTGTGCACTAGTTCACTTAGCATCATAGGTTGTATTAGTCATGCATCCTAATTGTATGTTCATGCATCATTGAACACTTAGACAATAATCCTTTGTGTTATTGGAAGAGCTTGTGTGACTTTGGTGAAGTCTTGTGAACAAGCTCAAGGTTTGCTTCTTGTGCAAAAGTTGCATTTGTGTGGAATTTCACTAGTTGGCTCTTGCGAGATGATAGGTGTAGGCTCACGCCAATAGGAGTGTGAATTCTAGGATAGCTTGAGGATATACGTTTAGTCACCTAGTGGATCTTAGGAGATCATTAGGGAAAAGGCCCGCGGGTAGACTAGAACGGGATAGTCCAAGAGGAGTGAGTCCTTGTAATTTCAACTTGAGGGTGTACTGCATTTATCACTAGTGGATTGTCCGTTAAGTGGCCAAGAGTGGTCTCGTGGTTTTTGATCCCTTGTTGGAAGGGATTTTCCACGCTAAAATCCTTGTGTTGATTTTGTTTATCTCTTCCGCATTTGTTATGTGTTTATAATTGTTGAATTGATCTAATTAAATTGTTGGTAATCAAAAAATTGGGTAAAAGCCTATTCACCCCCCCTCTAGGTTCATATAGACCGTTGCACTTAAACTTTCAGGGAAGAAGAAATTTTCTGTAAATACCAACGCAAGAAGTTCACAGTGAGCGAAATTGGTTATTAGTCGCCGAAGAACACCTCTCACACCGAGAACAGGGTTCGAAAATGCTTCTGATGACTAGAAATGGCGAACGAAGATTGCGAGTAGAGTTCTTGAAACTGTTTTTAGAGAGAGAGAGAGAGAGAGAGAGAGAGAGAGAGAGAGAGAGAGAGCTGTTTCCAAAAATAAAATTTTTTAGTCTAAGAAAGTGAGGAGAAATGGTAGGAATGGTTTTATATATACCATGAGACCCCAGCCGTTAGATCAAAGCAATAATGGTCTGATGGGGATCAACGGCCAATATTCGCTCATGGGACTTGGCGGGATACTCAAAGGACAGCTGATAATACATGTGCATTTAATACACTTGATGACGTGGCAGGTGACGCGATAGCTCCCAATCACTATAAGAGTAACCACCCCAATGACCTAGTACAAGTGACCTGGGAAGGCGACCCATGGGGTTCCAAAGGCGAACAAGAAACCAATCCTCAAGATACCAGTTCGCTAAACCTACAGGAGCTTATCACAGCTTCCACCACGAAACATTTGAGCTAGAAGTTAGGGGCTAATGTTATATGCCTAATTTCATTAAGCCCACTAGGCCTAAAATATTATTAGAGCCTAACGGGCTTGAGGAATTCAACAAGGCCCAACAGGCTGCAAAAGTTGATGAAGCTCAAACGTAACAAACAAGTAACCCCCAATAAACGTGAAGTGAAGAAAGGGCCCTGGAGCTCTATGCGAGATACAACATCCCATCAACCTAGAAAACCACATCACATCAACTCGCGTCACCAATTTGGCTCCAGCTCGCTATGTGTCCAACTCGATGCGCATCTTCCAGATAAAGAAGAATCTCATGAATATAGGAATTTGATCTAGTCAACTTTCAGAGTTCGAATTTGATTAATTTCCTTATTTCCAGTAATTTTATTCCAATTAAAGTGTAATTTCTAGGGATTTGGTTTAATCCCTGATTTCCAACAATTAGATTCTATGTAAATCAGAATGACTACATCCCTTCACACTATAAAAGGGAGAAGTCATCACTGGTACAAGGGTTACGAAAATTGAGAGTAAACACTTAATGCGAACTCAATATTAATACAAGAACAGTGGATGTAGGCATTGCTATTAGGCCGAACCACTTTAAAAATTCTTCTTCTTCTTGATCTATTTTGATTCGTTTTACGTTTATAATTAATGTTAATTGCGTTGACCGAATTCACACGTCAACAGGAGGCAATGTTGTTTTCAGAAACTATTGTTAAGACAAAATAATGCAATTTTGGACAAAGAAAAATCATACAAATACATGAAAAATCATAAACATTCAATCGACTTTATTATATCGAACAAGAAAAATAATAAAACATTCGATTTCATAAAATTGAAAATAAATTATCATTACAACGTCAGCATTAACGAAGAGGAAGAGTCTTATTAAAAAATAAATAAAATAAAAAAGAACAACTAAAACAGACAGCCCCCCACCAAATTAATTACTGACAACACCACCCTCGCCGTCCGCGTTCTCATCACTCGTCATTCTCCAGGGTGAAGGCTTGTTGAGGTCTGAAGTCTGGTTCAGATTAATGTCCAAGCTGTTGGCTCTGGAGGAGGAGGAAGAAGAAGAGAAAAGTATTTCTTGTGCCAAGTCGAGGAGCGTCGACGCCAACTGTTCCTAGAGGTCCTCCTGGTTGGCCTCATCATATGCTCTACCAGCAGCATCACATCCACAGCCCCTCCCCGAAGAGGCCCTGCAGGGAGGAGTGAAGACCGGTGCAGGAAGGCCCTGCAATCCCGCTACTCGCCGACCTTGTGCTTTCTCGTACGGTCAAACACGGCCTTCCAGACCTGGAATATTTTGCCGCAGATGTAGTGCCACGGTGGACAGGAAGTTGCACCTTTTTCTTCTTCAACTTCTTCATTAAACCACCTGCAGTGTTGCTACTCGAAGAAGGCCACAGGTCGTCTGGTCTCCTTTTGCGTTTCTTCTCTGGTACAGTACTTTTATGATCCCGTCCAGGAGGGCCAATGTTGACATTTCTGGCGAATTTGCCACAGGTGGCTGCCTTGGTATTGGCCGCACTCGCACTAGTACCGCCATGATCAGCCTTGGGAGCAATGTCTCTGCCTCCATCGGCAGTTCGAGTTGGATTAGGAGGGGTGGTATCCACATTCTATTGTTTGGAGGAAACTTTCTCTTTCGGTACCTTCTTGGGTTTCTCATCAATAGGAAGGACCATATTTTCTCATTAAGTATATATATAAAAAAAAAAAAAAACAAAAACAAAGTGATAAAGAGGTCGAGACTGTGTGGTGTTGTATTTTTTGCAAATAAAGATTGAAGAAAATGGAAACCCTAGGTGGGGTTTTATATTATGAAAGCAAAAGATACGACGCTCTTCAATTTGTTTTCTCGAAGAGTTATAACTCTTTACCAAAGAACAATTTGTATGAAGAGGCACCATGGTTGGGGTCCAATTTATGCTCCCAGCTTGGCTCAACTGATGATATTAAGTATGGTAACATTGTAAATTTTATCTGTACAATTAGTAACACAACATGACGTCTTGCGGGTGCTTGTTTGTAAAATTTTCCATAAGAGAATGACATTTGATTATTTCATGCCAAATAAGGAATGTGGAGCTTATATATACCAAATTAAGTTCGTTTTAGAGGATGCTAACATTTATAAATTGATACCTAAACATGTGAATTAGAAATGATGTGAGTGATATGTATTAGGTTGATTAATTATAAATTACGTTCATTTTAGCAATTAAAAATTATGAGGTATGGGCGGTCGTATGTTTGTAATTCACATTAGTGACATGTAATAAATTTAGGTAGACTTTGATTTATATGCAATATAATTAATGGAAAGCTGTTAACATTTTTAACTTCTTCGAATTTTATTATTTTTTAAAAAAAAATTCTTAATTTTTTTTTTGAAACATTGGATTAACTATATACCTTGTTAGCAACAAAGAATCTAATGGAATGCCAAAATGCATCTAACTGATGTTTTATGACAAATATCCATACATTAGTTAAGTTAAACTTGGCAAATACTGGAATGCAGCTAACCCGTTAAGGATGAATATATATCCATACGCATTGTAAGTTGAGCTTGGAGAACACTGGACATTAACTATGTTGAACTCGGAGAATGCTGGCATGAATAAAGTTAATTTTGTTTGGATTATTTCATTAGGAATTACTTGTACTTAAATACTAAAAAATTATCAATCAGGTTTAGGGATATCAACTTAAAATTTCAACTTAAATTTACGATTTCAACATCCATCAATCTGTTTTCTTACAATACAAGATAGCTACCTTGAATTCATTTACTTTTCTTCACTGTTAAATTGCAAGGAAATAACTGAATAGATATTAAAGTCACAAATTGATATCAAATTTTAGGTTAATAAAACTTGACACTTACCATGATAAACCCATCTCTTAATCTTATCATGATATGAAGTTGAGTGTATGTCCTCGCCGGAGGCCTGGCAAACTCTTGAAAAGTTGTTTTCTCAACAGTCTATGGCCAAGGCATTGCAATTGAAACAACTGTAAAAGAACACTACTTACTCAAGAATCAACAATATCAGCTCTTATATCAAAAGTGTTTGACAAAAACTAGAAGTTGTTTGTGATAATCTTCACCGAAAACCACCATTGTTATTTCATTGTTAAATAGCTTGCTTGAGAGCAAAGCTTCACTGTAACTAATTTTATTACTTGATCAAATCAATCATTTACAACTTAGAATACATATATATAGCGACGAAGCTGAGTCAGCATCCCATAACAGAATTGATCCGAGATTTTCGGATCACCACTCAATTCTAACTAACTCTGCCAAGTTAGCAATCTAACACTAATTTTTCGATTACAACTAACTTTGCAACCGACTTCTAACCTCCAGTGAACTTGCCATCATCTCCATAATACTTCACTGGACATACAAGTATAGTAGCATAGCTTACCACCTTGTTTGATCTGATGCTTGTATTAGTTGAGGCACATCCAATTGATCTCTTGCTAGAGCTGCTTGATCTAATGTTGCCTGTGTTGTTATTAGTTGCAATGCTTGCGTTATTATTGTTGCTAGAGATAGGATGTTGACTAACTGCTCTAACATTCCCCCTTAAGCTAAACTGTCTAATGTCACATAAGGTCAGCTTGGAACACAAAAAAGTAAAAAAAGGCTAAAAGAGAGCTTTGGTGATAATATCTGCCTTTTGAAGAGCAATTGGAACATACTGCACAGAAAGTTTTTTAGCTGCAATTTTCTCTCGAACAAAATGAATATCAATCTCAATATGCTTAGTCCTTGCATGAAAGACTGGTTTTTGAGAGAGAGCAATTGCACTTGTGTTGTCACACTAAATGATTGGACAAGATGAAACCTCAATTCCAAGCTTAGCAAATAAAGACTGCAACCACAACATTTCTGAAGCTGCATTTGCTAATGCCCTGTACTTAGCCTCTGTGCTTGATCTGGCCACTACACTTTGCTTCTTCGAACTCAAGTGATGAGGTTAATGCCTAAAAATACACAACAACTACTAGTGGACTTCCTGTCATCAAGGGAAAAAGCCCAATCAACATCACTATAAACTGCAATGCGAAATCAGCAGCTGGACTGAAAAGCATACCATGAGAAGGAGTTCTTTTGAGATACCTTAACACCCTTTTACAAGCTGACCAATGATCATCAGTTGGAGTTGCCATGAATTGACTCAGTTTGTTGATGGTGAATGAGATATCAATTCTTGTATTAGTTAAGTATTATAAAGCACCAATAGTCCTTCTATAAAAGAAGGGGTCTGCAAATGGTTTGCCTGCCTTGATGAGTTTTGTACTTGGGCACATAGAAGTAGCACAAGACTTACAGTTTGACATGTTTATTTTGAAAAGAAAATCACCAATATATTTTAATTGAGATAAGGTGATATTTGTAGCTGATCTGTGAGCCTCAAAACCAAGGAAATAGTTTATTGGTCCAAGAATTTTTAATGCAAACTTGGACTCCAAGACTTTGATTGTATGCTGAATCAAAAATGGACAGCTGCCTATGACGAATATATCATCTACATACACCAACAAATAAAGCACATGAGAGGCTGAAAGTTTGAAGAAAAGAGAAACATCTAATTTGGAATTAGTGAAGCCAAGACCAATGAGAGCAGATTTCAACTTGAAGAATCATGCTCTAGGGGCCTATTTTAATCCATAAAGAGCTTTATTCAACTTGCACACGTGTGTTGGATATTAAGGATCAACAAACCTGTTGGTTGCTCCATATACACCAACTCAATGAGATCATTATGCAAGAAGACATTGTTGATATCAATCTGTTATATGTCCCAGCCATAGGAGACAGCAAGTGTGAAGATAATTCTTATTGTAGAGGTCTTCACAACTGGACTAAAAGTCTCAAAATAGTCTAAACACCCACTTGCACACTCAACTAAGCTCATGGAGGGTGTGTGAGGAACTAATGTCCAAGTGGTGTTTCAAAGCAAAGCATGATCCTCTTCTTCCATTGCCTTAAACCAATGAGGTTGAGTCAAATCCTCTTTTACAGATTTGGGTTCAAGACCAACAGCCAAAACAATGGAGGGAGCCTTACACACAGCAGAATACACTTTAGGTTTGATGATCCCTTGTTTTTAATCTTGTAACCATAGGATGGCATGGGACTAAAAGCTGTTGCTGCACAGGTTGTACCAGATATGAAGAGGACTCTGAAAATGGCACTAAAATAGATATTGGAGAGTGTAAAGGAGACGACAACAATATGTGAAAAGGGATGGCAGGTGGAGAAGCAAAAGGCTGTAAAGGAACTTGACTTCCAGCTAATTTGAGAACAGACACAGGAAGTGTTTTGACAGATTTTGAAGAGGGAGCTGCATTTGAAACAATACTTTGAAGGGAAATTCACTCATTAAAGAGTACATTTCTTGAGACATAAACTCTGCCTGTGGGATGTAGGCACCTATACCCTTTTTGACTTAGACTATAGCTAAGAAAAACACATTTTTGACTATGAAAATCAAGTTTATGACTATTATAAGCTCTAAGATAGGGAAAGCAAGAGCACTTAAAAGGTACACGGTTGAACAACATCTCAAATAGAGACTTCATTTTGAGAACTGGAATGGGCAAATTATTAACAATGAGTCTTGTTGTTTGAAAAGCATCATACCAATAAGCAAGAGGCATGTTGGCATGTGCAAGCAAAGTGAGCCCAGTTTCAACCAAATGCCTATGCTTCCTCTTAGCAATTCCATTTTGCTGATGAGTTTAGGCACATGATGTTCTAAACTGAATAACACACTTAGTAAGAAAAGGCAACAACGACTTATATTCAGCTCCTAAATCGGTTTGTAAGCATTTGATTTTGTGAGAGAATTGAAGCTCAACAAATTGCTTGAATTGATGGAAAACAGAAGATACTTTAGATTTGACATTAAAGGGATATATCCAAGTAAAATGAGAGAATGCATCGACAAAGATAACATAGTATTTATATCCCTCAACAGATTGCATTGGAGCAGGACCCCCCACATCAGAATACATTATTTCAAGAGGCATTTTTGCTTCTATAAGTAGATACCTGGAATGGCAATTGATACATCTTTCCCATTTTACAGGGATCACAAAAATGAATGTCATGAGAAGAGTGTTGTATGTGCAGTTTATGCAATACATGTTTAAGAACTAAAGGTGTTGGATGTTGGGGTTTATGCCCTAAAGCCTTGTAATTGTTAATGTGAGCAAACATCAATAAAATGATTTATAATTCATTCAAAGTATAAGTATTTTATTTTAGCTCATACGTTTATATATTGTACGCGTAACATCCAAGATTGCAAAATGTAATCTCAATCTGAATATATAAAAGTCATATACAAAATGATTCATTTTGAGACTTGCAATTTAAAGAATCCATAGATAGCAAACAAAGTTGGGTACTTAGTTTGTGGTTGATCTACTGTTGTGGTCCATTCTGTAATGTACAGTGGTATTATGCTAGACTGCTCATATAGTTGGCATGAGAATGGAGGCACCTTACATGATGAGATCATATAGGACCGGACCACGATTTATATGAATCTCTCACCAAGATCCGTTAGTAGATGAGATTCATGTATATCGCCATATGATGGCTATTTATGGGTGATATTAATCCTGAGTGTCTTATCAACTCCTTCAGGTTAAATCGTGGCTTTTAATTTACTACGAGTGAGATCAGATATAGTTTTCTCAATCAATATCTCCGTATCTTGGAGTTGTGGTTTGGCTTGTGGTTGGGAAGGTCTGAACACAGTATCAGAATCCACAAATTCTTGACTAAAGTAGATGAGTAGTTCTCTTAAGGGTTTATTCAATGCTTGGACAATTATGAGGCCTCTCTTTCTTCCGTAAGGAAGAGAGGATTTAATTGTTCATTATAGAATCAACGGTGCTTAAAGGAAAAGATATAACTAGAGGGGTATAACGGACATTATGACCCAGCTCTAGCTATGAACTACTTGTGGAGGATCACACCATATGCAATTAGCTAGATCAATGGACACTGAGATTTCAGACTGTGTAAAACATTTGCAGTTTCTAGAGTTCAACTTCGGGTTTTTTGTGGAATAACTCCGAGGTTAATAATCATAGAATATTAATTAAAGAGTTTTAATTAATATATCTAAGTATTATTAGAGCTCAAAATTGTAGGTCTATTAGGTCCTTTTACTAGCTCTTAAAGTTATTAGTAACGACGTTCACGGTAAATTAATTAGATGGTCCAATTAATATTGTTACGAAAGTAATGTGATTTATTAGAGAGAATTAATTAAATTATTGAAGGGAGTTTTAGAAAAGATTTTGATTATCGTATAACATGTGGAATTAGGTTTCAAAAAATTTTCTTATATTAAAAACCTTTTTCAATCAGGAACGAGTTCCTGTATATACGCACAAAAAGACTTTAGAAACTACATACCTTTTTCTTGATTTTCTTTTTTATGATTCCTCGATCTACCACCAGATCTTCCAAGCTATGACCCGCGGTCTGACAACGTGTGTGTGGGCACGTCATGGCAAGAGATGGAGGTCACGTGAAAAGAACGCCGGTCGAATCCTACAAAAGAGGGGAGAGTCAGAAAAAACTTTTTTTTCTCTTTTCTTCTCTCTTTGGTGGCCGAATTCTCTTTCCTTTTCCCTTGTGTGTTAAGTTCCGGTTTTTTCTAGCTATATAACACTTACATAGTAGTCTTTTAGGGTTTTAGTTTGACTAAGTCAAAATAGGATTCTAAATCTTATTTATTTTTAGTCTCCCTAAAGACTTGAACCTGTGACCTTTTGAACTATTAAAATAATCTAATTATTTTAATTCTTTTGTCCTAGTCATTATTTAATCACATGACCTCATATTTAATAAATAGAATTAGTAATTCATAATTATTAATTTCTATTATTTTATTAAATATTTAATTAATTAAATAATCACATTATTTAATTATTGTCTTTTATTTAAATCGCATTACTTTTGTAACACTATTAATTGGACCATCCAATTAATCTACCGTCACCCTCGTTACCAACAACCATAAGGGCTAGCAAGGGGATCTAATGGACCCACAATTTTGAGCTCCAATAATACTTAGTAATATTAATTAAAACTTTTTAATTAATATTTCACGATTATTAACCTCGGAGTTATTCCACTAAAAACCCAAGGCTGCACTTTCAGAACTGTAGACGTGTTTATACAATCTGAAGTCTCAGCGTCCATTGATATAGCTAATTGCATATACTGTGATCCTCCACAAATAGTTCATGACTAGAGCTGGGTCATAAAGTCCGTTATACCCCTCTAGAAATATCTTTTCCTTTAAGTACTATTGATTCTCTAATGACCAATTAAATCATGTCTTCCTCACGGAAGAAGGAGAGTACTCATAATCGTTCAAGCCCCAAATCAACCCTTAAGGGATCTACTTATCTACTTCAATCGAGAAGGAGTGGATTCCACTATTGTGTTCAAACCTTCCCAGCCACAAGCCAAACTGCAACTCTAAGATACGGAGGTATTGGTCGAGATTCTCATCAACCTCACTCATGGTAAATCAAAAGCCACGATCCAACCTGAAGGAGTCGATAAGACACTCAGAATTAAGATCACCTATAAATAGCCATCGTTTATCGATTATATATGAAATCTCATCTACTAACAGATATTGGGGAGAGATTTATAAAAATCGTGGCCCAGTCCTATATGATCTCATCATATAAGGTGCCTCCATTCTCATGTCAACTACATGAGCGGTCTAGGATAAGATCACCGTACTTTACAGAATGGACCGCAGCAGTAGATCAATCACAAACAAAGTACCCAGCTTTGTTCGCTCTCTACGGACTCTTTAGATTGCACGTCTCAAAATGAATCTTCTATGTATATGACCATCATATACTCATTATGAGATTACATCTTGCAATCTAGGATGTTCTTGCACAATACAAATGTATTACTAAATATAAAACATTTATAAACTTGAATGATAATCTGAATAATTCTTATTATTGTCTTTAACCATTTACAATTACAAGCTTTAGGGCATAAATCCCAATAATAATATGACTGTTTAATTAATAATTTCATAATAAAATTAATAATATAGAATTATTAATTTAATTATTAAATAGGAGGTTATGATTTCGAACCTTGACAAAAAGGAAAGTTAAATAATTAGATTTTTTAAAAGTTATTAGAGGTCAATAGTTTAAATCCCTCTAGGTGATTAAATAAAAATAGAATTAAAAATTATATTTTGACTTGATCAAACCCTAGAGATTAAAGGAATATATAAGTGTTATATTCTTTTAATTCAAAAGCAAGCAATCATACATTTCAAGCAAGAAAAGCAAAACTAAAACCCTAGGCACACTAGGGTTCAACCATAGCAAGAAAAGGAAAGAAAAATAAAAGTTTTTTTTTTCTCTCTCCTCTCTCGCTAGCTTGTGCAGCTGACCGGCCATAAAAGAAAGAAGTGGCCTTTCTCCATTCGCTTGTGATCATTCTCCTACATCTCTGTATTCGTGATGTGCCCATACACGCGTTGTCAAACTGCAGGTTATAGCTCGAAAGATCTAGCGGTAACAAAAGGGATCATATCATTCAAGAAATAAACAAAGGTAATTTTGTATCTTTTTCAAGTAGTATATGTACAAAATCGATAGTTTTGAAAAGAGTTTTCAACAAGACAAAAAGAAAAATTTTAAAACCTCGCCTAAACCTCTGCTGCGCGATTTTCTTTTTCCTACACTAGATGCCAAAGTTTAACATGCCAAGAATTTACAACACTTTGAGAAGTTAACAAGGCTTTATGAGAATTACAATTAGTGCCAGACTTAGATGAATATACAGAGTTAGAGTGACTAGGAGAGCTGACATTATTAACAGCAGAAACAACAGGAGATTTATTTAGACAACTGACATGGACTGAGGACAATTCATCAATCTTTGATGATTTGACACAAATGAAATGGAGTTGATAGAGATCATTTCTAAGTACCCCTGTGAGCAGTGCCTTCTTGGTAATTTTATCCTTCAACACACAATAATTCTTAGTACATACAACAATGGCATTATGATCACAAGTTAATTTAAAAATGCTCAATATGTTTTTGGCTATGGATGGCACACATAACACATTTTTAAGTACCAAGGATGCATGAGAATTTGATGCAGTTATGATGGAAGTACCAATATGAGAAATATGGAGTTGTTGACCATTACCAACAGCTAATCTTTCTCCTCATTGATATCCAGATTGCATTGAGAGATTACTCATGTCTGATGTTACATAGTTTGTGGCCCCTATTGAAAGGGAGAAAATAGATGATTTATCAAATAACGTGTGGAATAGGGTTTCAAAAATTTTCTTTATTGAAAATGTTTTTCAATCAGGAACCAGTTCCTGTGTATATGTAGAAAAAGAATTCTTTAACTACATACCTTTTTCTTTGATTATGCTTTTTCGATTCTTTGATCCACCACCAGATCTTTTGAGTTATAATCCGCGGTCTGCCAATGCATGTGTAGGTGTGTCACAGTAAGAGATAGAGGTCACGTGAAAAACGAACGGAGAAGACTCCTTTTCTCCTTGGGCGGCCGAACCTGTAGAAGGGAGAGGTTAAAAAAAAACTTTTTTTTTCTTCTCTCTTTCTTTCTTGCTATGGCTGAATCCTCTTTTTTTTCGATTAGGTTAGCTCAATTTTTACTAGCATATTAACTCTTAAATACTAGCTCTTTAGAGTTTAAGTTTGACCAAGTCAAATAGGATTCTAAATACTATTTTTTTTTGTCTCCCTACAGACTTGAACCTATGACCTGTGGGACTATTAAAATAACCCAATTATTTTAATTCTTTTGTCCCTATCACAATTTGATTTTGTAACCTCCTATTTAATAAATATAATTTAATAATTCATAATTATTAATATTCTATAAATTTATTAAATATTTAATTATTCTCTTTAAATAAATTGTTCTACTTTCGTAATACTATTAATTGGACCATGAATTAATTTACCGTGGCCCTCATTACCAACAACCATAAGGGCTAGCAAGGGGAGCTAATGAACCCATAGTTTTGAGCTCCAATAATACTTAGTAACATTAATTAAACTTTTTAATTAATATTTCACAATTATTAACCTCGGAGTTATTCCACTAAAAACCCGAGGCTGCACTCTCAGAATTGTAGACGTCAACAAGTCTCAGCGTCCACTGATATAACTATTTACATATAGTGTGATCCTCCACAAGTAGTTCATAACTAGAGATGGGTCATAATGTCCGTTATAACCCTCTAGTTATATCTTTTCCTTTAAGCACCATTGATTCTCTAATGAACAATTAAATCATGTCTTCCTCATGGAAGAATGAGAGATCTCATAATTTTCCAAGCCCTGAATCAACTCTTAAGGGAACTACTCATCTACTTCAATCAAGAAAGAGTGGATTCCACTGTCGTGTTCTTTCCTAGCCACAAGCCAAACGGCAACTCCAAGATACGGAGGTATTGGTCGAGAATTCACATCGACCTCACTCATGGTAAATCAAAAGTCACAATCCAAACTGAATGAGTTGATAAAACACTCAGGAGTAAGATCACTTATAAATAGCCATCGTTTATCCATATATATGAATCTCATCTACTAACGGATCTTGGTGAGAGATTCATATAAATCGTAGCCCAGTCCTTTATGATGTCATCACCTATTATGCTTGGACTTATCGTCGAAAGCAACCAGCATTCAAGTAGTTTATCTGGTTTTCTCTGACTAGTAAACTCTTTATTTATTACAGTTTCTTTACAGCCATTAGAGGACACAACTTCTATGAATTTAGCAGGAATAGGTTTGAGTCCAGGGATAAAATCATCTAACTCAAAATCTTCAATAGCAAGAAGTACCTATGCCTTCCACTAGGGATAGTTGTCATGGTTTAACTTGACTAGAATATTGAAGTTGATCAAATTTGCTAGAGCTGCAAAATCAGTTAGAGAAGTTGTCACCATACGATCAACTTCTCGAAGTGAAGAGGATCTATTTGAATCGTTAGTCATAGAAGATTAGTCTTTGTTAGTCTCTAATACCATGTAAAAGTACAATACTTACTCAAGAATCAATAAGATCAACTCTTATATCAAAAGTGTTTGATAAAGACTAGAAGGTGTTTGCGATAATCCTCACCAAAAACCACCATTGTGGAATAGCTTGCGTGAGAGCAAAGCATCACTGTAACTGATTTTATTACTTTATCAAATCAATCATTTACAACTTGGAATACACACGTATATAGTGAGGAAGCTAAGTCACATCCCATAACAGAATTGATCTGAGATTTTTGGATCACCACTCAATTCTAACTAACTCTGCCAAGTCAACAATCTAATACTAATTTTTCGATTACAACTAACTTTGCAACCGACTTCTAACCTCCAGTGAACTTGCCATCATCTCCATAATACTTCACTGGGCATAAAAGTATAGTAGCACAGCTTACCACCTTGTTTGATCTGATGCTTGTATTAGTTGAGGCATATCCAATTGATCTATTGTTAGAGCTGCTTGATCTGTTACTGCATGTATTGTTGTTAGTTGCAATGCTTGCACTGTTATTGTTGCTAGGGATAGGATGATGACTACTTACTCTAACAACAACAACTTCAAAATATGAAATAAATAAATAAATAATAAAAATAAAAATAAAAGGTTCAATTTCAATTGTTGATTTTGTACTTAAATTCACGGGAATATGTAATGGATTGAGATCTGCCAAGTGATGACAGATCCAGATCTTCTCTTGAGTGTTGTTAATGGCTTAGGCAACGAATACGATCCAGTTGTTGTCATGATCACTTTTTAAGAGTGCATTATGTTGCTACTTCTTAACAAAAAGCTGATCTCTTATTACCTAAAAGCTTTACCAGTCACTCAGCTTGAATTCCTCCGTGGCTTAACTAATCTTGTTATTGTCTCCCCAGTTCAGTTTAAGCAGGCATGTGAGACAAGGGAATCAAATTGAATTTAAGAGTAACAAGGACTTGAAGAGCAATAGCACATTTGTTGGGATTTATGCCCTAAAGCTTACAATTGTAAATGGTTAAAGACAATAAAAAGAATTATTCAAATTATCATTCAAGCTTATAAAAGTTTTATATTCAGTAATACATTCGTATTGTGCAAAGAACATCCTAGATTACAAGATTTAATCTCATAATGAGTATATGATGGTCATATACAGAGAGGATTCATTTTGAGACGTTCAATTTAAAGAGTCCGTAGAGAGCGAACAAAGCTGGGTACTTTGTTTGTGATTGATCTACTACTGCGGTCCATTCTGTAAAGTACGGTGGTCTTATCCTAGACCGCTCATGTAGTTGACATGAGAATGGAGGCACCTTATATGATCATATCATATAGGACTGGGCCACGATTTATATTAATCTCTCACCAAGATCCGTTAGTAGATGAGATTTCATATATAATCGATAAATGATGGCTATTTATAGGTGATCTTAATCCTGAGTGTCTTATCGACTCCTTCAGGTTGGATCGTGGCTTTTGATTTACCATGAGTGAGGTTGATGAGAATCTCGACCAATACCTCTATATCTTGGAGTTACGGTTTGGCTTGTGGCTGGAAAGGCTTGAACACAATAGTGGAATCCACTCCTTCTTGATTGAAGTAGATAAGTAGTTCCCTTAAGGGTTGATTCGGGGCTTGAATGTGAGGAAGACAGGATTTAATTGTTCATTAGAGAATCAATGGTACTTAAAGGAAAAGATATTTCTAGAGGGGTATAACGGACTTTATGACCCAGCTCTAGTTATGAACTATTTGTGGAGGATCACATTATATGCAATTAGCTATATCAATGGACACTGAGACTTAAGATTGTATAAACACGTCTACAGTTTTGAGAGTGCAGCCTCGAGTTTTTAGTGGAATAACTCCGAGGTTAATAATCGTGAAATACTAATTAAAGAGTTTTAATTAATATTACTAAGTACTATTGGAGCTCAAAACTGTGGGTCCATTAGGTCCCCCTTGCTAGCCCTTATGATTGTTGGGAACGAGGATCACGGTAGATTAATTGGATGGTCCAATTAATAGTGTTACGAAAGTAATGCGATTTAAATAAAAGAGAATAATTAAATAATGTGATTATTTAATAAAATAATAGAAATTAATAATTATGAATTATTAATTCTATTTATTAAATATGAGGTCATGTGATTAAATAATGACTAGGACAAAATAATTAAAATAATTAGATTATTTTAATAGTCCAAAAGGTCACAGGTTCAAGTCTTTAGGGAGACTAAAAATAAATAGAAATTAGAATCCTATTTTTACTTAGTCAAACTAAAACCCTAAAGGTCTAGTATATAAGTGTTATATAGTTAGGAAAAAATCTAACCTAACACACAAGTTAAAAAGAAAGAGAGTTCGGCCACCAAAGAGAGAAAGTAAAAAAAAATGTTTTTTCTGACTCTCCCTTCTTTTGCAGGATTCGGCCAGCGTTCTTTTCACGTGACCTCCATCTCTTGCCGTGACGTGCCCACACACACGTTGTCAGATCGCGAGTCATAGCTCGGAAGATCTGGTGGTAGATCGAAGAATCAGAAAAAGAAAATCAAGAAAAATGTATGTAGTTTCTAAAGTTTTTTTCTGCGTATATACAGGAACTCGTTCCTGATTGAAAAAGTTTTTCACTATAAGAAAAAATTTTGAAACCCAATTCTGCATGTTATACGATAATCAAAATCTTTTCTAAAATTCCCTTCAATTGGTATCAGAGCCTGGTTCTAAGTTCATGTATATACACAAAAGAAAAAGAAAAACTACATATTTCTTGTTTATTTTTATTTTTCATTTTGATTATTGATCTGTGATATATTATTGTGCAGGCACAAATTTAGAATGTATGATTTGTTTTTATTGTTATATAATTTGATTGTATAACTTTAAAAGCGTAATTGGTCGTTAATTATATGGTGAATGGGTTATAGGATGAATTTTTATTTTTTGGCCAACTGTTTATAGCAAAAAGTTTTTTTTGTATATGTTTTAATTGTTATTCTTGTAATCGATCTGCCCTACAAAGAGTCGAAGAAGCGGATGATGCGAAAAAGAAATGAGAAAAAAAAATCGATTGCACAGGCCCATGGCAGCGGCCGCATGCGCCAGAGGCCGTGCACGCTCACGGCCGCGTGCGCCCCAGTGGCCTCATGCTCCCAACGACACCGCGCGCCCAGTGGCCGCGTCTGCGGGCCAAGCACGCGGCTGCTGTCTCGTTTGCGCTGGGGCCGTTTTTTCATGTTTTTTGCGAATGATTTTTTGCTGATTTTTTTGAAAAAATATTGTTGAATATTTTCTGGAAAAAGTGCAGAAAATTGGAGCGGAAAACCGTGGGCGAAACGACCCACGAACGCTCGCGAAAGTGCGGTTCGCGCGAGGCTACGTGCACCTTCTGTGTGTGCGGCTACGCTGCTGGCAACCGCACTTTCTCACGCGTTAGGGTTGTTTAGGGTTTCGTCTTGACCTAGGGTGCGTGTTAAAGTAACACATGGACCTCTGGAAATGATGTTGATTTTTGACAAAAATCAAGTTTGACTTGATTAGGAAAACAAAGACAAGAAGAATTCAACTCGAAGAAGAACTCTTAAAGACCAAGGAATGCCTTGTAAATACAATTGTAATTAGAGTTGTTTAAGTTAGATAACCCATGTCACTCGGTCAATTACGTATGCTTTATTTATTTTCATATGGTGATTATATGGATGTTAAAGCATTGTCATACATATGAATGTCATCTAGATTAGGTGTGCCTACACATGCATAATAATATGTCATGCATAATTTTCATATTATATTGTTTTATTTTAATGTGATTAAAATAGGAAACAATTTCATAAATGACAATTGAATAATGGATTTAGTTTTTAGGTGTAAAAACTTGGTAATATCCACTAATTAACTAATCAACAAATTAAAGAGTTTAATTAAAAAGATTAGTTAGGTTCTTATCATTAATTAAGATTAATTAGATTAATTACTTAATTAAAAAGAACCAAATAATGAGATTAGTTTTTAGGAGTTAAAAAACTTGGTAAGTCTCATTAATAACTAATCTATATATTAAAGTGTTTAATTAGATTAGTTAGATCCATTTAATGTTATATTTAATTTGATTAAACATTAATGACATAATTGGATCAAATAATATGATTTAGTTTTAATAGTTAAAACTTGGTAATTTTACATTTAATTTCTAGTTTATTTAAATAGTTTATGTAAATTAGAAATTGAAATAATAAATTATATTTTAAGAGTTAAAATTGAATAATTTATTATAACTAGTAAACTTAGATTTTATATTAGCCTAGAATTTAAGTAAAGACTAGAAACATAGAGTTTTAGAAACTCTTAGTTTAAAGAAAATCCTAAATTACAAATAGTGAGTGGGAGAGGGATATATGACATTTTATCCCACAGTCTCCATTGTTAGTTCAACACCGTGAGGCTTGAGTGGCGCCTCGTGACGGCTTTGCTTTCGTCCTCCCTACGGAGGGTGTCCACAAGAGTCAATACCAAGGTTGACTTCCTAACGGATAGGTTTTCGGAATGTATTTTGGGACTGACCTAGCCTACATAGGCACTCTCAAGTTAAGTTCATGAATTCTGAAACGATGGGTCACACTCATAAATGACTTAATTAAGTTGTTAATTTATTGTCCTGACTAAATCAAAGCGATGGTTGGATAATATAAGAATAAAGAGTTATTTTGGTGTATTATCCGATTGAGAATGTCTCGATCTAACATGCAGGGATTTGACCTAGCCTACCTAGGCACTTACTTGTGGGATGT
The DNA here is from genome assembly GCA_003430845.1 of Xanthoceras sorbifolium. Taxonomy (NCBI): domain Eukaryota; kingdom Viridiplantae; phylum Streptophyta; class Magnoliopsida; order Sapindales; family Sapindaceae; genus Xanthoceras; species Xanthoceras sorbifolium. The sequence continues at coordinate 13,918,836 of CM010620.1, read as the reverse complement.
TGGATTATCGTGGCATAGAAACTAATTTTAAGGATTTTTTAGTTCATTAAAATATGCTCATGCATCATATTTAATTTTATGCCGAACTATAACATTTGATATGAATGTATGAAATGAATGATATTAATTTAGATTTATGTCTTTAAATATCAGCGTTATCTTCTGCATTAGTATTTCCTCGCAAACGAAACATTAATCGGGATAACTTTATTAAGTGGAACCAACACGAACGCAATCTTAGTCTGCAAAGACCTTAAATTTGTGCTTACGGAGGAATGTCCTCCAGAGCCTGTAACCAACGCAGGACGAATTACCAAGGGTAAGATCGGCAAGCAAATGTTGTTAAGCCATCTTCTTCTGGTTTCAAGAAAACGAAGAGGTCTACTGGTAGAGTAAAGGCTAAGCCCAAAATAAAGAGCACCATGACTGACTAAGTAAAAGGAAAAATGTTTCCATTGCATAGAGATTGGTCATTGGAAGAGCAATTGTCTTCAACACCTCGAGGAGCTCTCCAATAAGAAGAAAGTGAAAAGTAAATCAGATTTACTTATCATTAAATTTGGTTTAGTGGAAGATGATTCTTCACCTTGAATAGTAGATTCAGGGGCCACTAACTAATTTTGTTCTTCTTTACATTGGAATAATTGTTGGCAAAAGCTGGAGGATGGGTCCTTCACTATGCACGTTGGAACAGGGGATGTCGTTTCAGTACAAGCAGTAGGAGTTGTTAGACTACAATTTAATAATTGTTTTCTATCATTGAACAATGTCAATTTCATTCTTGGATTTATAAGGAATTTGATTTCTATATCCAAATTACTTGAAACAGTTTCATAAGGTTTCTTTTAATGATAAATCAGTTATCATTTTATGAAATGGAATGAATATTTGTTATGGTATGATAGAAAATAATTTATATGTTTTAAGATCGTTAATTCATACATCACTGCTTAATACTAAATTGTTTAAAGTTGAAAAACCTAAAACAAAGCGACAAAAGATTTCTCCAGTTAATGACACGTATCTGTGGCATCTAAGACTTGGATATATAAACTATGATAGGATAAACAGACTGGTAAAAAGCGAATCTCTAAGTTAGTTAGAGATCGGTACCTTACCTGTCTGTAAATCTTGTCTTGAGGGTAAGATGACCAAGAGACCTTTTATAAGAAAAGGGATTAGAGACACGCAACCACTTGAGCTTATACATTCAGACGTCTGCGGACCAATGAATGTTAGAGCTAGAGGTGGTTATGAGTATTATGTCACATTTATTGACGACTACTCTAGATACGCGTATGTTTACCTAATGCAACGTAAGTCGAAAACTTTTGAAAGGTTTAAAGAATTTCGACTGAAGTTGAAAATCAATTAGGCAAAACAATCAAATCACTACGATCGGATCGTAGGGGTGAGTATCTCGACCAAGAGTTTGAAGACTACATGGTTGAGCATGGGATAGTATCTCGACTCAGAACTCTAGGTACACCATAGCAAAATAGTGTTGCATAGAGGAGAAATAGGACCCTGATGGAAACGGTGAGATCTATAATTAGTTTCTCATTATTACCATATTCTTTTTGGGGATATGCACTACAAACAGCGACTTACATTCTGAATGTAGTTCCATCCAAATCTGTTCCTAAGACTCCCCTAGAGTTGTGGAATGGTCGTAAAGCTAGTTTACGACATTTTCGCATATGGGGATGTCCAGTATATGTACTGAAGAATAGGAGTGGAAAGCTGAAACCTCGTTCACCAGTATGTTTATTTGTAGGGTACCCAAAGGAAACACGAGGTGGATTCTTTTATAATCCACAAGAAAACAAAGTGTTTGTATCGACAAATGCAACGTTTGTTGAGGAGGATTATATGAGTAATCATAAACCTCGTAGTAAGATTGTGTTAAAGGAGTTAGAACCTGGTATGACCAGTACTCAGTGAACAAGAGTTGTAGACGATGTTATAAATCCACAAACATCTGATAGTCAGATAATTCCCAGTCAGGATACACTACCACCGAGGCGTAGTGAAAGGGTTGTTCGACAACCTGATCGCTACTTTGGCATTGGAGAGGCACATGGTGTCGTTTCTATTGATAATGTGGATGATCCATTGACATTTAGACATGCAATGGAAGATTCTGACAAAGAGGAATGACTTAAAGCCATGAATCTCGAGATGGAGTCCATGTACTCCAACTCAGTCTGGGAACTTGTAGACTTACCAGATGGGATAAAACCTATAGGATGTAAGTAGATCTACAAGCGTAAGAGATGAGTAGACAGGAAGGTAGAGACCTTCAAGGCAAGGCTAGTGGCTAAGGGTTACACCCAGAAGGAAGGCATTGATTATGATGAAACCTTCTCGCCAGTAGCTATGTTTAAGTCTATTAGGATACTCTTATCCATAGCTGCCTATTTCGATTACGAAATCTGGCAAATGGACGTCAAGACTGCATTCTTGAATGGTAATCTAGACGAGAGCATCTATATGATGCAACCAGAGGGATTTGTATTCCAAGATCAAGAGCAAAAGGTTTGCAAACTGCAAAGGTCTATTTATGGACTTAAGCAGGCGTCTAAATCTTGGAACATTAGGTTTGATATTGTGATCAAGACCTATGGTTTTGAGCAGAACGTTGATAAGCCTTGTGTGTACAAGCGCATCATTGACAAGAAAGTAGTTTTCCTGGTCCTTTACGTAGATAAAATCTTACTCATTGGGAATGACGTAGGAACATTGTCAGAGGTAAAGGGTTGGCTTGCTAACCAATTCCAAATGAAATATTTAGGAGAGGCAAGTTATGTTCTTGGGATCCAATTGATAAGGGATCGTAAGAACAAACTGTTAGCGTTGTCTCAAGCATCGTATATCGACAAGATACTTGTGTGATTCTCCATGCAGAACTCCAAGAAAGGTAGTTTACCTTCAAGACATGGAGTTCATTTGTCTAAGGAACAGTATCCTAAGACACCTCAAGAAATTGAGGATATGAGATGAATTCCCTATGCGTCTGCAGTAGGCAATCTTATGTATGCTATGCACAAGACCCGACATCTGCTTCGTAGTGGGAGTAGCCAATAGATATCAGTCCAACCTAGGATTGGATCATTGGGTTGCTGTTAAGCATATTCTCAAGTATCTTCGGAGAACGAGAAACTATATGCTTGTATATTCCCATCAGAATTTAATTCCATTGGGATATACAGATTCTGATTTTCAGTAAGACAAGGATTCAAGGAAATCCACGTCTGGGTCAGTATTCACCCTTGGTGGTGGAGCCATAATTTGGAGGAGTATCAAGCAGTTTTGCATTGCTGATTCCATCATGGAAGCCGAGTATGTAGCAGCTTGTGAAGCAGCTAAAGAGGCTGTTTGGCTTCGAAAGTTCTTGAGTGATCTGGAAGTTGTTCCGGATATAGATAAGCCCATGACACTTTATTATGATAATAGTGGAGTTGTGGACAATTCCAAAGAACCAAGAAGCCACAAAAGAGGGAAGCATATAGAGAGGAAATATCAGCTTATCAGAAAGATAGTGCAGCGAGGAGACGTAGTCGTGACGAAGATTGCATCGCAAGATAACCTGGCAAATCCATTTACAAAGACCTTGACGGCTAAAGTGTTTGAAGGTCATCTAGAGGGTCTAGGATTACGAGACATGTCCCATCTACTTTACTGCAAGTGGGAGATTGTTGGGATTTATGCCCTAAAGCTTGTAATTGTAAATGGTTAAAGACAATAATAAGAATTATTTAGATTATCATTCAAGTTTATAAAAGTTTTATATTCAGTAATACATTCGTATTGTGCAAAGAACATCCTAGATTGCAAGATGTAATCTCATAATGAGTATATGATGGTCATATATAGAGAGGATTCATTTTGAGACGTTCAATCTAAAGAGTCCGTAGAGAGCAAACAAAGCTGGGTACTTTGTTTGTGATTGATCTACTGCTGCGGTCCATTCTGTAAAGTACGGTGGTCTTATCCTAGACCGCTCATGTAGTTGACATGAGAATGGAGGCACCTTATATGATCAAATCATATAGGACTGGGCCACGATTTATATGAATCTCTCACCAAGATCCGTTAGTAGATGAGATTCATATATAATCGATAAACGATGGCTATTTATAAGTGATCTTAATCCTGAGTGTCTTATCGACTCCTTCAGGTTAGATAGTGGCTTTTGATTTACCATGAGTGAGATTGATAAGAATCTCGACCAATACCTCCATATCTTGGAGTTACAGTTTGGCTTGTGGCTGGGAAGGTTTGAACACAATAGTGGAATCCACTCCTTCTTGATTGAAGTAGATAAGTAGTTCCCTTAAGTGTTGATTCGGGGCTTGAACAATTATGAGCGCTCTCCTTCTTCCGTGAGGAAGACAGGATTTAATTGTTCATTAAAGAATCAATGGTACTTAAAGGAAAAGATATTTCTAGAGGGGTATAACGGACTTTATGACCCAGCTCTAGTTATGAACTATTTGTAGAGGATCACACTATATGCAATTAGCTATATTAATGGACACTGAGACTTAAGATTGTATAAACACGTCTACAGTTTTGAGAGTGCAGCCTCGGGTTTTTAGTGGAATAACTCGGAGGTTAATAATCGTGAAATATTAATTAAAAAGTTTTAATTAATACTACTAAGTATTATTGGAGCTCAAAACTGTGGGTCCATTAGGTCCCCTTGCTAGCCCTTATGGTTGTTGGTAACGAGGATCACGGTAGATTAATTGGATGGTCCAATTAATAGTGTTACGAAAGTAATGCGATTTAAATAAAAGAGAATAATTATATAATATGATTATTTAATTAATTAAATATTTAATAAAATAATAGAAATTAATAATTATGAATTATTAATTCTATTTATTAAATATGAGGTCATGTGATTAAATAATGACTAGGACAAAAGAATTAAAATAATTAGATTATTTTAATAGTCCAAAAGGTCACAGGTTCAAGTCTTTAGGGAGACTAAAAATAAATAGGATTTAGAATACTATTTTGACTTGGTCAAACTAAAACCCTAAAGGACTACTATATAAGTGTTATATAGTTAGGAAAAAAGAAAGAGAGTTCGGCCACCAAAGAGAGAAAAGAAAAAAAAGTTTTTTCTGACTCTCCCCTCTTTTGCAGGATTCGGCCAGCGTTCTTTTCACGTGACCTCCATCTCTTGCCGTGATGTGCTTACACACACGTTGTCAAACCGCGGGTCATAGCTCGGAAGATCTGGTGGTAGATCGAAGAATTAGAAAAAGAAAATCAATAAAAAGGTATGTAGTTTCTAAAGTCTTTTTCTGCGTATATACAAGAACTCATTCCTGATTGAAAAAGTTTTCAATATAAGAAAAAATTTTGAAACCCAATTCCGCATGTTATACGATTATCAAAATATTTTCTAAAATTCCCTTCAACATTAAGCAGCACATTGTCACCTTGTACTCTTGTAGCTTCCTTAGCAAGAATGTCACAGCCACAATATATCACAGAAGTACAACCTAGCATAAGTACAAGTTAGTTACACATGAGAAACGTGTGATTACTGACATGGATAATTGATTGGTTAAGCTCAAAGAGTTTGTTACTAGGAAAGTTTGTAAAACTATATATATTGGAGTCTTATTATTGTTACTGTGTTATGAAAATCATCAAGAAAGTCGGTTCTTGTAATTGAGAGAATTCTCTCTTATATTAGAAGCATTGCTTCTTCATTTTGTGTTGAGCCTTCACAAGCTTAAAGCTAATATATATAATTTTAGCAAAACCTATGTACTTAATTACACAAAAGCTCCAAATTGTCATTGTCATCTTCGTGCAACCAAACATCACATACATACCAGTCCACACATGTTATATACATCTATTATATATAGAATGATCAAATTCATAAACATATATCTAACTGGAGTAGAAATTATGTCGCATGCATATGGCCAGAGTACATATATAGGACATGCATAATGTTGACTGATAGGTCATTTATTGTTATATATTTACGACCCTTGGATCGTTTCTTTTTATTGTATTTTTGAGTATTTTTGGTACGTTTGATGTATTTTGTGAGTATGTGCAGATATTAGGTGAGCCCCATGAATTAATGTGAATATACAATGAGCCGAGGCAAAACCGGGCAATTCGGGACATGTTTTCTTGGTATGAGGCATAGGAGCTTATCGAGGAAGCTTTGGTGGATTAAATTGAAGATGTACAATACACGTGAACAGTACCGTACATGTGAACAGTACGTACACGTGAATATTACATGTGAACAGTAATGCCGCCATAAACAGTATGCCACCTTGAACAGTCAAACGCGGGTGCCACAGTCAACAGTCAATGAACAGTACCGTATACGCGTGAACAGTGCTTATGAACAGTATCGTATATGCGTGAACAGTGCTTATAAACAGTGTCGTATAACCTGGCATCTCCTATAAATAGCCCCCATTTGTGAATCAAAAGGGATATCAAATCAAGAGAGAAAGGGAGAGAGAATCCAACAGAGGTTCGGTTGGGCACGATTTGGCAGCCCTTGGCTTCGGCCAAGGGTGGGTTTTCACCCATTCCTCCACTCCAAAACACCATCCAACATCACCACAATACATCAACACATCTCTAGTTGCGATTACATCGATTTTTCATCGAGAGAAGACGAAGAAGAAGGAGGAGAAATCTAAGCGAGAAACAAGCGGGTTTCGATTCTCGACTTCATCGAATGGGTTGTATTACTTCCCTTTTTCCTATCTTTATGTTTAATTGATTGTATGATTGATTAGATTTGTTGTTAGGTGGTTTCGGAAACTATGAACGGATTCGGAAATTTGACTATATAATATTTTTCATATATTTCAAGATATCTTGTTAGACAGTTTAATGCTATTAATTGATAATTCTTATTGTTTGCATTGCGAAAGTGTTTGCATGAATTTTGAATTATTATTAATAAGGAAATTATAATCATTATGAGACATCAATTGATTGTAATTGAGTTTAGTAAGAGTCTAGCAATGAATTATAGGTTGATTAAGGCATGAAAGTGCTTAATTGACCAAAGAATTATTACTACATTGGGTGTTTGATCGCTTTACTCTAGTACCAATAGGTGAAGTGGATTGAATATAAATCATCAATGCATGAACTATAATTTGATGAGCCAATATTAGTAAATAGTTCATTTTGAGTATATTGTGCTTCATAATAGTCAATGTTTTCTTATCCGGGATTGGGATCGTGTGACCACCTACCATTATCCTCCATACATTCCGTCTCACTTTACTTTATCGTTTTAGTTAGTTAATTTAGTTTATAAATCAAAATCTCAACCAACCTTGATTTATTTTACCGCTTTAGTATAATCTCTAGTTTTAGAATTAGTACCACCACTTCCTTGTGGATTCGACTCCGTACTCACGGAAATTTTATTACTTCGACACATCGTACACTTGGGATTTATTCCCACGCGTTTGAGCGTGTCATTGACGTACGAATCTGGTCAACGTAATTAATAGTGATTTAAAGGATAAAAGTGAATGAATAGGATTGACACAAGATTTTTTAAAGTGGTTCGACTTAAAAGAATGCCTACATCCACTGTTCTTACTATTTCAGGCGAACTCGCTGATGGTGCATAGGGAGCTCGCTTATATGTCTTTTTTTGGAAACCTGGTAACCCTTTTCTTAGAGATGATCCGTCCCTTTTATAGTGTGAAGGGGTTGGCATCATTCTGTTTTACATAGAATCTAATTACATGAATTAGGGACTAAATTGTATCCATGAGAATTACGGTCTAATTGAAATACAATTACTGAAATTAAGGAGTTTGAGATTGATTGGGATTCTTCTTACTTGACCAAATTGAATCCCTATATTCTAGGAATTTCTCCTTTGATTAGGGCTTCGAGCTGATATCTGTGCAGACTGGGTATCATGCAATCTGCGGGCAAGCTGTTGATAAGGGGTGGTGCTTAATCCCTTCAAGTGTTTCTGCGATGGCACCTCTGATCGATCAATATTTGTTACATATTTACGACTCTTAGACCTTATCTTTTGATTGTATTTTGAGTGAATTGGGCGCTTTTGATGTGTTTGTTGAGCATGTGCAGGCCATTGGGAAATATTAGGGAAGACATAACAAAGTTGGAAGAATTGAAGAATTCTCACTGCAAACTGATCATGTTTCGGAGGTTGGCATATATTCTATAGGATGAACTGGGTTTGTAACTTTATATGCATGGAAAGATATAGGTGTATACTTTCCCATGCATTTTACGGTTCATGATTTGGAGTTTTCTAGAAGAAGTTATGCTCGTTTTCGTAACAGCGCGCAATGCTGAAATTTGGAGCAGGGAGTATCGCGACCAAACGTCGCGACCATTGGTCGCGATAAGCCGGTCGCGACGATACATCAATTTTCTGGCAGTGTGTACCGCGACCAAAGTGTCGCAACCGTTGGTCGTGACCCACGGTCGCGACGGCGGCGCAAAAATACCTAATTCCAGTGCCTATAAGAAGAAAAATGCAAGTTTTTGAGAGGGATCTCGCCCAAAACAGAAAAGGGCAGTTCTTGGCTGCCTCCAAGGGTGATTCTTCACCCATTTTGCTCCTCCAAAACACAACCCAACATCACACAGCACCAACACATCTCTAGTTTGCGATTACATCGAAGATTCATCGGAGAGAAGACGAAGAATGAGGGAGGAGGAATCTAAGCGAGAAACAAGCGGGTTTCGATTCTCGACTTCATCGAATGGGTTGTATTACTTCCCTTTTCCTATCTTTATGTTTAATCGATTGTATGAGTGATTAGATTTGTTGTTAGGTAGTTTTCGGAACTATGAACGGATTCGGATTTATTGACTATGAATATATTTTGTATATTATTTCATGATATTGTTTTTGAGATTATTTGAACATTATCTTATTGCGTTTGATTTATAGTGTTTTGCGATTGCGAAAGCAGATTGCATGCCCCGTGATGAGAACCGATTTGATATTTACTGTAAGAGATTATATTGATTTTGAGCGTATTATATTATTACTTTGTGTTCGATTATGGTGTTTTGCGATTGCGCAAGTATATTGCATGCCCTGTGATTAGAACCAATTTAATATTTATTGTAATATTATATGAGAAATCATTGAAATTGCAATCGAGCTTAATTGACTCTAAAATCAATACTAGGTTAGTTTCGATAAGAAATTACTTAATTAACCTAGGCCTTAAATTAACTATGGTTTTCGATTAATTGCACTCTAGGACCAATAGGTGTGGTTGACCGAATTCACATACCATATCATTGCGGGAGCAATACAATGTGGTGTGGCCTTAGTTAAATTATTCTTATCATGTTAATAACGTGCTTCATAATAGTCAATATATTTCCTTATTCAGAATTGGAACCGTGAGACCACCTAGCATTATCTTCCATTTAATCTGTCTCGCTTTATTTATCGTTTTAGTTAGTTTAATTTAGTTTATAAAACAAAAACCCAAAACAACTTGATTTATTTTACCGCACTAGTATAATCTCTAGTTTTAGAATTAGCACCATCACTTCCTTGTGGATTCAACTCCGTACTCACGAAAATATTATTACTTCGACACATCCTGCACTTGGGATTTATTCCCACGCATTTGAGCGTGTCAACCTCGCATAAAGTTTTCTCTATTTGTTGGGCCTCGTTGTTTCATTCTAGTTCATATGGGCTCTGTCAACTTGTCTAGGCCTGTTGGGCATTTTAATGCCTTTGGGCCTATTTGAGCCCAATAAAATTTAGCATATAACATTAGCCCTCCAACTTCTAGCTTGATCACTTTGAGGTGGAAGCTGCGATAATTTCTTCTAGGAAGGCCATGGGCTGTGCCTTTAGGTCGCTAGTGCTAGATTATGGGGGCGGTTAGTTTTCTGGTGAATGGGAAATGTCATGTCAATCGCTATGCTGTTAAGTGCATTAAATGCGTGCGTTAAATCATTGACCCTTGGAGCATCTCACCATATCTCCAGGTTAAATCTCAATCGTAGATCTTCTCTCAGGTTATTATTACCCTGATCCAACGGCTGGAGTCTTTGGATATATATAAGGCATTCTTTATTATTTTCTACATTCTTCAAAAAAAACTCCTCTAATACTTCTCTCTTCTTTTCTTCAAAGCAGTCTTCGAAGGGATTACGTTTCAACTTCGTTTGCCATTTTTAGTCACCAAAAATATCCTAAAGCCTGTGCTTACCCTAGTGAGAGTGGTTCCGCCAGTGTTTTGCTTGCTACAATAGCTGTTCTCGATTCTTTTCGTGATGAGTTTTTTGCTTCCCTTCTTTTTCTTTGCCACTGTCTCTTTGTTACTCTATGCCCTTCTGGTTTGGGTTCTTCGTCTGAATTCTTCAGTGTGCTTGAATTGTCTTTGAGTGCCTAAAAGTTATGAAGTCTTTTTTTTTCTTTTTGCTAAGTATGATTACATAATTGTGACCCTCTGGTGCCTTTGGCTCGAGCCTTTAGGTTGTAATAGATACTTAGGCTCCTTTTTGCTGACTCACTTTAGGTTCTCTATTTGTTGTAGATGTCTAGCTCGAGCAATCAGAGGCGTCGTGAGGATAGAGAGGCGGAGGCCTCCGTCTCTGGTCGTCAAGGGGTCGAGTTACCTCAGGAAAGTGCTCTGAGGTTAGTCACAATAGCTCAGGTCGCTACTAGCCAGTACGGGGACGTAGAGGTGATAAACAGTGTAGAGATATCGACCAATCCCCCTCGGGCCACCTATAGGGGTCCACGTTGAAGAAAAGAGGCTTTTGCTTCAATCCCTTCCAGAATTCATAGGAAGGATTTGAGACTTATGGGGGAGTCTTTTCATTTTCTTAGAGGGTACCAAATGTTGGTTCCTACTATAACAGACAGGCTCCCTACCCTCCTCCTGGCTACAATGCCATTAGTTGGCACAACTTGATCGCAGGGTTGAAGTTCCTTATCCCCGGGTTCTAATAGACGTCCTGAACCTCTTGAAGATCACTCCAATGCAGCTTACCCCTAGCTCTTATGGCCAGCTTCTTACTCTTTACCTTTCGTTTAGGAGGCACGGGGTCCCTCCTCCAAGTACAATGTTATCAGATACTGCTTCTTCCTAAAGCAGTGTCCGTTGGCAAGGGGCTCATCCGAGGGGTATCCACACGACGGGATACACAATCTCGATGTGCGAGCAGGTGAATATAAGGATTTGTTGCAGGGAAACCCTAGTTTGAACGTAGGGAATTACAAAGCGATCTATTTCTTTGTTAGAGGCCTTGAAATCGAGCTCATAAAAAATAAGAGTTTCGTGCTGACACCTAGTAAGTCTAATTGGTGACTGCTGGTAGGGCTCATTTTCTTAGTTGATTTATTCTTATTCATTCTTTTATGTTTGTAGAGGGCACGGGCTCAGGTCTTGTGATCTTCGAGGAGGAGAATGAGGTGCTTGACACTCTCAAGGCATTGATCCCGGGGGATCCAAGGGAGTTCATTGAATACAAGCGAGTTACTGAAGAGCTCCTGGTAAATTTCAAGTTAGCTCCTAATCGTGGGGAGGTGGTGCAACTTGATGAGGTACAGGACATCCAACATGTGGCTGCGCCGTACACTCCGAGCAGGGGAGTTGTGCCCACGAAGTAAGGGATAGCTCGTACTAGATCTCGTCGCCAGCAACAGATGGGCGATGAGCAACAACAACAACAACGCCAACAGCAGCATCTCTTTCAGCTACAGCAGGATTAGATGGGGAGGCTTAACACAATGAGTTGCCCTTCTATCAAGAGGGGAGCTAATGTTTCTCCTTTTTCTATTCCTCCCAAGAAGGCTAGAACTGGCGATCAGCCTTTACTTCTGAAAGGCCCCTCTCCAAGTCTTCTGTCACCTCCTCTTGCAAATGTCGCGGGTGTTCACAAGAAGGGGAAGAAGGTTGATTTCGATGCTTCCGCAGAACATCCGGTCCAGACGGGAAGGCCTAGTCATTCGAATGTATTGTGCCAAGCTGTTCTCCCGTCCTCGAGCCGGGGTCTTGGTCCAGTTGCGAAGGAGTATTTTGAGCGAGCCCCCACCCTCTATGAAGAGTTTCTCACTAGCGGCCTGAGGTAGCTCATGGAGGAGGACAAAGGGTCGAATCTCCGTCACGCACTAGTTCGTTTTGCCCTCATGGTAAGCGTTTAATTTTTACACTTCCTTTCCCTCTTTTTCTGTTTCTTTTTTGGAGGTTCGCTTATCCCTTTTCCCTTTCCTTTTAGACCGCCAGCCTCGCATATAAGGATATGCTCGAATCATAGGAAAATGATACGGAAATGAGGGAGCTGAATAACGAACTTATAAAGGCGGGGAATGAGCTTGCCGTAGGGGCAGGTCATGAAAAGCAACTAGCGGCAGATCTTAAGGAATCACAGACCCATAGGAAAGACTTGGAGTTGAAGCTAAAAGAATCAGTTGTTAAGGCGACAGAGTTGCAGGCCCATATTGAACGGGCTCGTGGCAAGCTGGTTCTTTCTCAGGGACTCTTGGAGAATTCAAAAGAAAATTGTCCAAGAAAAATGAGGAGCTCACCCACAAGGTTAGAAGCTGGGAGAATGAGAAGGTGGCATTGGTTGATAAAGCCTAAAGTGATATTCTCTACAGTATTTGGTTCCGATATCTGCATTTACCGTTGGATTTCCTTGACCAAGCTGTTGGAGAACTGATTAGGGGTTTGGAAAAGCTATGAGTTGTAGGTGCTATCAAGGTTTTGTTGGTTCCATTTCTTGATCAAAAATGCACCTTCACTAGTACCTTTATTCACCTACTTGTGTTCCATTTTTGGGTAATTATCGGTTGTTTTTAATGTTTTTATCTAGTGTACAGGTAATAAGGTTTTGTGCGTAATTGAAGAGCCTTGGTGGATTAAATTGAAGATTTGGGAGTGCACAGCTGTCATCTTTTAAAGGCTGCCATAAATTCTACAAGATAAACTAGGTTGAGAGCCTTATATTTCTGGAAAGGTCACGATATCTATTTTCCGGCAAATTTTACAATTTGTGATTCCGAGTTTTCTCGAGGAAGTTATGCTCATTTTCACAACAGTGAGCAGACTCACGACTTTCATGTCGAGAGTTAAGTCACGAGTCATGTTTCGGAGGCCGTCATAAATACTAGAGGATGAACTGGGTTTCGAGCTTTATATGTATGGAAATACATAGATGTCTACTTTCCAATGCATTTTACAGTTCGTGATTTGGAGTTTTCTAGAGGAAGTTATGGTCATTTTCGTAACAGTGCGCAATCCTGAAATTTGAACCAGTGAGTACCGCGACCTAGTACCACGACCGTCGGTCGCGATGAAACATCAATTTTTCGGCAGTGAGCACCGCAACCACAGCGTCGCGACAAGCGGTAGCGACCCACAGTTACGCTGGCGACACGAGAAACCTTATTTCCAATGCCTATAAGTAGAAAAGGGGCTCTAAAGAGAGAGAGTTCGGCTAGGGCTCTAAGGAGAGGACCAAAAGGAGACTAAGAGAGAAGAGAAGAGGCAAAGAAGGGGGAAGAAGATCACCTTGGAACCAAGAGGGATTGGATTCAATCCTTGAGCCAAAATCTCACCATCAAGCTTGGATTTGGAGAAAGTGGAAGCTAGACAAATTCACAATGAGGAGGAGGATGAAAGTTCATCACACCTAGAGTTTTTATATCCCTTTCCTTCTTTATTTTCATGCTTGTAACTCTCTTTATTAATTGGAAAACATGTTTAGTTGTAAATCTTAGATTATGAACTAAATTTGTAAGTTAGGGTTTTGATGGATCTTATTCTATGATGATTGAATGAATTGATTGTTTAATTTGTTATGGTTGATTATTATGTTGTTGAGTGGTATTATTGTGCTTAATGCTTTTGGATGTGAAGACCTACATTTAGATGATAAATTGGTTGTGTGTTATGTATCGAGAGGAGACGCCCACAACGTGCTCGATGTAATGTCCACCACAAGTAGAATTAGATAGAGATATACTAATTTACTTGTGTGATCACATAGGGTGTTTATTGTGACTAATGCATTTTCATGCACTTGGATATACCATCGAGAGTTAGGATATTAGTGTATGTGGTAATAGGTCCGATTTACCTCAAGAGGGGGTTTTGGATAATTTAGATAAATACGATCATCAACATGAATAATTAAACTACAACAATGTGCTTTCATGAAACTCAATTGGATGAATTAGGTGAATTCGAATACCCTAGCTCATCTCTCAATTTGGTTGTTTATTTCACATTTTATGTTTTATATTTTTATCTTTTATTTTCTTCTCTTAAACCATTTTGATTTATTCAAATAGATATAGACTTGGTTAATTTTAGTACTTAACACCTAAATATCCCTGTGGAGACGATAATTTACTTATCATTTTATTACTTGTGCCGACCCCGTATACTTGCGAGTACAATAAGGCGTAACAAGTTTTTGGCGCCGTTGCCGGGGATATTTTAGTTGTGTTGATATTAATACCGATTAGGTCTATATCTACTTTGGATTTGTATATATTTTATTTCTATTAATTTTGATTTTCGTTTTCTGTACAGGACATGTATTCTTGGTATGAGGCACCTGAGCTTACCGAGGAAGTGGCAATTAGAGACTATGAAGCATCTTTGGGCTGTTTCTTATGTGGGGGGCCGCATGGGAGTACTGATTGTTAGGTGGGCAATCCGTTAGCTGAGAGCCGTTCTGAGCAAATGCAGTACGAGGGCTTTGTACATTATCAACAGAACAAACCCTACCTGAGTTCGTATAATCCTGGGTGGAGCAATCATGCTGGCTATTCATGGAGCAACCAACAAGAAAATGGGTTAAGACTAGAAGACATGCTTGTCGACTACGTGACAAGGATGGAAATCCGGGAACAACAGGAAAAGGATGCAGCTTTGGAAGACATGATTATTAAACTCATGATAAAGCTGGATAAAAGAATGGATTCCCAAGATGAGGCCCTGAAGAAGTTGGAAGCTAAACTTGATCAAGTTGCTCAATATACTCAAGTTGCTACCCAAAGCTTGGAGATTCAAATCAGCCAATTAGCTACAGAGATCCAATGGCAAGAGCACGAACCATATGGCAAGATATAGACTTGGTTAATTTTAGTACTCAACGCCTAAATATCCCTGTGGAGACGATAATTTACTCATCATTTTATTACTTGTGCCGACCCCATATACTTGCAGGTACAATAAGGCGTAACCGGTTTTAAGGAGGGTCGTAAGGCGTAGGGCGGAAATGATGGTCAGGCCACTCCAGGGGGTGAAGATCCTCTAACTAGCCGATCCTAACCAATGGCTTTCAACGTCTCCTCTACCTCCTTCTCCAGCGCTTGCTGCCTCATCACATCTATGTAGGTCCTCACACTCGGATCAGGCGTCTTCTCCCCCACAGCAAATGCATTGTGCTTCCTCGGTGAGGTCATTCAACTCAACCTTCACTCCTTCTGCGGCCACCGTCTTGTCGACGTCATTCAATTAAACCTTCAATCCTTCTGCGGCTGTCATCCTGGCGAGGTCATTCAATTCAACTTCCACTCTTTCTTTGGCTACCATCCTAGCGAGGTCATTCAATTCAACCTCCAATCCTTCTTCAGCTACTAGATTTGAATCTTATTTTTATTGATCCTATTGTGTTGCAGGACATCGTAAGATTTCTATGTCTTATAATTTTCTCAAAGATTTATTGTAATCTCAGCCCGCTTACGGCTTTAATCAAATGAATTTCCCTTTATTTTGACCAAGTACTGTGAGCCATATATATATATATATATATATATGTTTATTTACATCTACTAGCTCTAGACAAACAATCATTTGATGCATAGTAATGTGAAGCTTAAGTACTTGTATAAAGGGATAGAACATGGTGAGCGACCTCGTTAAGAGGGAAAGGAATGGGCTTTTGCACGATGATGCTCCTGTAGGGTGCATTTTAGCGGGCTCAGTTATCCACGGGCTCATAAGCTTGCCACTTCGTTGGTATGCCTCATGTCTTTTCTAGCTCTTTGGGGAGGCTAGCTATGGTAGGCGTTGACTTTGCTAGTTCAAGAGCTCATGAGCTTCTCAAGTTGGCGAGTCTTGTCAACTTTTAGCATGGCTCCTCGGGGAGGCCTGCTACCACTGGTGCAGACCTCACTAGTTTGAGAGCTCATGAGCTACTCAGGTTGGCAATTTTATACGCTCCTCGGGGAAGCTATTTGCCATAAGCATTGACCTCGCTAGTTTGAGAGCTCGTGAGCTTCTCAGGTTGGCGAGTTTTCGTCAATTTTGTGAAGGGAGTTTTGAAAAAGATTTTGATTATCGTATAACATGCGGAATTGGGTTTCAAAAATTTTTCTTATATTAAAAACCTTTTTAAATCAGGAACGCGTTATGTATATACGCAGAAAAAGACTTTACGAACTACATACCTTTTTCTTGATTTTCTTTTTCTGATTCTTCGATCTACTACCAGATCTTCCGAGCTATGACCCGCAGTCTAACAATGTGTGTGTGGGCACGTCACGGCAAGAGATGGAGGTCACGTGAAAAGAACGCTGGCTAAATCCTGCAAAAGAGGGGAGAGTCAGAAAAAACCTTTTTTTTTCTTTTCTCTCTTTGGTGGCCGAACTCTTTTTCTTTTTAACTTGTGTGCTAGGTCAGGTTTTTTCCTAACTATATAATACTTATATAGTAGTCATTTTGGGTTTTAGTTTGACCAAGTCAAAATAGGATTCTAAATCCTATTTATTTTTAGTCTCCCTAAAGACTTGAACCTGTAACCTTTTAGACTATTAAAATAATATAATTATTTTAATTCTTTTGTCCTAGTCATTATTTAATCACATGACCTCATATTTAATAAATAGAACTAATAATTCATAATTATTAGTTTCTATTACTTTATTAAATATTTAATTAATTAAATAATCACATTATTTAATTATTCTCTTTTATTTAAATCGCATTACTTTCGTAACACTATTAATTGGACCATCTAATTAATCTACTGTGATCCTCGTTACCAACAACCATAAGGGCTAGCAAGGGGACCTAATGGACCCACAGTTTTGAGCTCCAATAATACTTAGTAATATTAATTAGAACTCTTTAATTAATATTTCACGATTATTAACCTCGGAGTTATTCTACTAAAAACCTGAGGCTGTACTCTCAAAACTGTAGACGTGTTTGTACAATCTGAAGTCTCAGTGTCCATTGATATAGCTAATTGTATATAGTGTGATCCTCCACAAATAGGCCATAACTAGAGCTGGGTCATAAAGTCCGTTATACCCCTCTAGAAATATCTTTTCCTTTAAGTACCATTGATTCTCTAATGAACAATTAAATCCTGTCTTCCTCACGGAAGAAGGAGAGCGCTCATAATCGTTCAAGCCCGAATCAACCCTTAAGGGAACTACTCATCTACTTCAATCAAGAAGGAGTGGATTCCACTATTGTGTACAAATCTTCCCAGCCACAAGCCAAACCGCAGCTCCAAGATACGGAGGTATTGGTCGAGATTCTCATCAACCTCACTCATGGTAAATCAAAAGCCACGATCTAACCTGAAAGAGTCGATAAGACACTCAGGACTAAAATCACCTATAAATAGCCATCGTTTATCGATTATATATGAATCTCATCTACTAACGAATCTTGGTAAGAGATTCATATACCCAGTCCTATATGATCTCATCATATAAGGTGCCTCCATTCTCATGTCAACTACATGAGCGGTCTAGGATAAGACCCTCTTAATTTACATCATGGACCGCAGCAGTAGATCAATCACAAACAAAGTACCCAGCTTTGTTCGCTCTCTACGGACTCTTTAGATTGCACGTCTCAAAATGAATCCTCTCTGTATATGACCATCATATACTCATTATAAGATTACATCTTGCAATCTAGGATGTTCTTGCATAATATGAATGTATTACTGACTATAAAACATTTTATGAACTTGAATGATAATCTGAATAATTCTTATTATTTTCTTTAACCATTTACAATTACAAGCTTTAGGGCATAAATCCCAACAATCTCCCACTTGCACTAAAGCAGATGGGACATGTCTCGTAATCCTATACCCTCTAGGTGACCTTCAAACACTTTAGCTGTCAAGGTCTTTGTAAATGGATCAGCCAGGTTATCTTGCGATGCAATCTTCGTCACAACCACGTCTCCTTGCTGCATTATCTCTCTGATGAAATGATATTTCCTCTTTATATGCATCCCTCTTTTGTGACTTCTTGGTTCTTTGGAATTGGCCACAGCTCCACTATTATCACAATAAAGTGTCATAGGCTTATCCATATCCGGAACAACTTCCAGATCACTCAAGAACTTTCGGAGCCAAACAGCCTCCTTAGCTGCTTCACAAGCTGCTACATACTCGGCTTCCATGGTGGAATCAGCAATTCAAGATTGCTTGATACTCCTCCAAATTATGGCTCCACCACCAAGGGTGAATACTGACCCAGACGTGGATTTCCTTGAATCCTTGTCTGACTAAAAATCAGAATTTGTATATCCCAATAGAATCAAATTCTGATGGGAATATACAAGCATATAGTTTCGCGTTCTCCGAAGATACTTGAGAATATGCTTAACAGCAACCCAATGATCCAATCCTGGGTTGGACTGATATCTACTGCCTACTCCCACTGCAACGCAGATGTTGGGTCTTGTGCATAGCATAGCATACATAAGACTGTCTACTGCAGACGCATGGGGAATTCGTCTCAATTCCTCAATTTCTTGAGGTGTCTTAGGACACTATTCCTTAGACAAGTGAACTCCATGTCATGAAGGTAAACTACCTTTCTTAGAGTTCTTCATGGAGAATCGCACAAGTATTTTGTCGATATACGATACTTGAGACAACGCTAACAGTTTGTTCTTACGATCCCTTTTCAATTGGATCCCAAGAACATAACTTGCCTCTTCCAAATCTTTCATTTGGAATTGGTTAGCAAGCCAACCCTTTACCTCCGACAATGTTCCTACGTCATTCCCAATGAGTAGGATATCACTTACATAAAGGACCAGGAAAACTACTTTTTTGTCAATGATGCTCTTGTATACACAAGGCTCATAAATGTTCTGCTCAAAACCATAGGTTTTGATCGCAGTATCAAACCTAATGGTCCACAATCTAGACGCCTGCTTAAGTCCATAAATAGACCTTTGCAGTTTGCAAACCTTTTACTCTTGATCTTGGAATACGAATCCCTCTAGTTGCATCATATAGATGCTTTCGTCTAGATTGCCATTCAAGAATGCAGTCTTGACGTCCATTTGCCAGATTTCGTAATCGAAATAGGCAGCTATGAATAAGAGTATCCTAATAGACTTAAACATAGCTACTGGCGAGAAGGTTTCATCATAATCAATGCCTTCCTTCTGGGTGTAACCCTTAGCCACTACCCTTGCCTTGAAGGTCTCTACCTTCCCGTCTACTCATCTCTTACGCTTGTAGATCCACTTACATCATATAGATTTTATCCCATCTGGTAAGTCTACAACTTCCCAGACTGAGTTGGAGTACATGGACTCCATCTCGAAATTCATGGCTTTAAGCCATTCCTCTTTGTCAAAATCTTCCATTGCATGTCTAAATGTCAATGGATCATCCACACTATCATTAGAAACGACACCTTGTGCCTCTCCAATGCCTAAGTAGTGATCAGGTTGTCGAACAACCCTTCCACTATGCCTCGGAATTATCTGACTATCAGATGTTTGTGGAATAATAACATTGTCTACAACTCTTGTTGACTGAGCACTGGTCATACCAGGTTCTAGCTCTTTTAACACAATCTTATTATGAGGTTTATGATTACTCATATAATCCTCCTCAAGAAACGTTGCATTTGTCGATACAAACACTTTGTTTTCTTGTGGATTATAAAAGAATCCACCTCGTGTTTCCTTTGGGTACCCTACAAATAAACATACTTGTGAACGAGGTTCCAGCTGTCCACTCCTATTCTTCAGTATATGTACTAGACATCCCCATATGCGAAAATGTCGTAAAATAGCTTTACGACCATTCCACAACTCAAGGGGAGTCTTAGGAACAGATTTGGATGGAACTACATTTAGTATGTTAGTCGTTGTTTGTAGTGCATATCCCCAAAAAGAATATGGTAATGATGAGAAACTAATCATAGATCTCACCATTTCCATCAGGGTCCTATTTCTCCTCTCCGCAACACCATTTTGCTGTGGTGTACCTGGAGCTGTGAGTTGGGATACTATCCCATGCTCAACCATGTAGTCTTCAAACTCTCAGTCGAGATACTCACCCTCACGATCCGATCGTAGTATTTTGATTGTTTTGCCTAATTGGTTTTCAACTTCAGCTCGGAATTCTTTGAACCTTTCAAAAGTTTCCAACTTATGTTGCACTAGTTAAACATACGCGTATCTAGAGTAGTCATCAATAAATGTGACATAATACTCATAACCACCTCTAGCTCTAACATTTATTGGCCCGCAAACGTCTGAATGTATAAGCTCAAGTGGTTGTGTGGCTCTAATCCCTTTTCTTATAAAAGGTCTCTTGGTCATCTTACCTTCCAGACAAGATTCACAGACAGGTAAGGTACCGATCTCTAACTGACTTAAAGATCCATTTTTTACTAGTCTGTTTATCCTATCAAGGTTTATATGTCCAAGTCTTAGATGCCACAGATACGTATCATCAACTGGAGAAATCTTTTGTCGCTTTGTTTTAGGATTTTTAACTTTAAACAATTCAGTATTAAGCAGTGTTGCATGCATTAACGGTCTTAAAACATACAAGTCATTTTCATTAATTTCAGAACAATCATTCATTCCATTTCTTAAAATGATAACTGATTTATCATTTAAAAAACTTTTTGAAACTTTTTCATGTAATCTGGATACATAAATCAAATTCCTTGTAAATCTAGGAATGAAACATACA
This sequence comes from Xanthoceras sorbifolium, assembly GCA_003430845.1. Lineage (NCBI taxonomy): Eukaryota > Viridiplantae > Streptophyta > Magnoliopsida > Sapindales > Sapindaceae > Xanthoceras > Xanthoceras sorbifolium. Next base: position 13,897,857 of record CM010620.1, on the reverse strand, counting down.
TTGTTCAATAAAAGAAAATGAATAATTATTTGTAGTCTAACTACTCCCACTGCTCATGCTAGAACGACATCCCTTGCTCCAACGTGCATAGTGAAGGACCCCTCCTACAGCTTTTGCCAATAATCATTCCAATGTAAAGAATAACAAAATTAGTTAGTGCCCCTGAATCTACTATTCAAGATGAAGAAACATCTTCCACTAAACAAAATTTAATGATAAGTAAATCTGATTTACTTTTCACTTTCTTCTTATTGGAGAGCTGCTCGAGGTACTGTAGACAATTCCTCTTCCAATGACCAACCTTTATGCAATGGAAACATTTTTCCTTTTGCTTAGTCAGTCGTGGTGCTCTTTATTTTGGGCTTAGCCTTTCCTTTACCAGTAGACCTCTTCGTCTTCTTGAAAGCAGAAGAAGATGGCTTAGCAACATTTGCTTTGCCGGTCTTACCTTTGGTAATTCGTCCTGCGTTGGTTATAGGCTCTGGAGGACATTCCTCCGTAAGCACAAATTTAAGGTCTTTGCAAACCAAGATTGCGTTCGTGTTGGTTCCACTTAATAAAGTTATCCCGGTTAATGTTTCGTTTGCGAAGAAATAATAATGCAGAAGATAACGTTGATATTTAAAGACATAAATCTAAATTAATATCATTCATTTCATACATTCATATCAAATGCTATAGTTCGGCATAAAATTAAACATGATGCATGAGCATATTTTAATGAACTAAAAAATCCTTAAAATTAGTTTCTATGCCACGATAATCCAACATCCCACAAGTAAGTGCCTAGGTAGGCTAGGTCAAATCCCTGCATGTTAGATCGAGACATTCTCAATCGGATAATACACCAGAATAACTCTTTATTCTTATATTATCCAACCATCGCTTTGATTTAGTCAGGACAATAAATTAACAACTTAATTAAGTCCTTTATGAGTGTGACCCATTGTTTCAGAATTCATGAACTTAACTTGAAAGTGCCTAGGTAGGCTAGGTCAGTCCCAAAATACATTCCGAAAACCTATCCATTAGAAAGTCAACCTTGGTATTGACTCTTATGGACACCCTCCGTAGGGAGGACGAAAGCAAAGCCGTCACGAGGCGCCACTCAAGCCTCATGGTGTTGAACTAACAATGGAGACTACGGGATATAATGTCATATATCCCTCTCCCACTCACTATTTGTAATTTAGGATTTTCTTTAAATTAAGAGTTTCTAAAACTCTATGTTTCTAGTCTTTACTTAGATTCTACGGCTAATATAAAATCTAAGTTTACTAGTTATAATAAATTATTCAATTTTAACTCTTAAAACATAATTTATTATTTCAATTTCTAATTTACATAAACTATTTAAATAAACTAGAAATTAAATGTGAAATTACCAAGTTTTAACTATTAAAACTAAATCACATTATTTGGTCCAATTATGTCATTAATGTTTAATTAAATTAAATATAACATTAAATGGACCTAACTAATCTAATTAAACACTTTAATATATAGTTTAGTTATTAATGACACTTACCAAGTTTTTACTCCTAAAAACTAATCTCATTATTTGATTCTTTTTAATCAAGTAATTAATCTAATTAATCTTAATTAATACAAAGAATCTAACTAATCACTTTAATTAAACACTTTAATATAGATTAGTTATTAATGAGATTTACCAAGTTTTTACTCCTAAAAACTAATCTCATTATTTGGTTCTTTTTAATTAAGTAATTAATCTTATTAATCTTAATTAATGTAAGAACCAAACTAATCAATTTAATTAAACTCTTTAATTGGTTGATTAGTCATTAATGAGATTTACTAAGTTTTTACTCCTAAAAAACTAATCTCATTATTTGGTTCTTTTTAATTAACTAATTAATCCAATTAATCTTAATTAATGATAAGAACCTAACTAATCTTTTTAATTAAACTCTTTAATTTATTGATTAGTTAATTAATGGATATTACCAAGTTTTTACTCCTAAAAACTAAATCCATTATTTAATTGACATTTATGAAATTGTTTCCTATTTTAATCACATTAAAATAAAACAACATAATATGACAATTATGCATGACATATTATTATGCATGTGTAGGCACACCTAATCTAGATGACATTCATATGTTTGACAATGCTTTAACATCCATATAATCATCACATGAAAATAAATAAAGCATACGTAATTGACCGAGTGACATGGGTTATCTAACTTAAACAACTCTAATTACAATTGTATTCCCAAGGCATTCCTTGGTCTTCAAGAGTTCTTTTTCGAGTTGAATCCTTCTTGTCTTCGTTTTCCTAATCAAGTCAAACTTGATTTTTGTCAAAAATCAACATCTTTTCCAGAGGTCCACGTGTTACCTTAACATGCACCCTAAGTCAAGACGAAACCCTAAACAACCCTAACACATGTGAAAGTGTGGCTGCCAGCAGCGTAGCCGCACGCACGTAAGGTGCGCGCGGCCTTCGCGCGAGCCGCACTTTCAAGCGCGTTCTTGGGTCGTTTCGCCCACAGTTTTCCGCTCCAATTTTCTGTACTTTTTCCAGAGTTTTCAGTGTGGATTACAGAATAGTTTTCAGAAAATAGATTTCAGAAATAATTTATCAGTTCAGGTTTCAGTAAAGTTTTCAGAAAGTAAATTTCTGTATAATTATCAGAAAAAGATTTCAGTACATCAATTCTAGTAAACAAAATTTAGTACAGTGTTCAGTAAATATAAAGGTTTTATTAGTCTTCTTTCAGTATTTTTAGAAAACCAATTATTATTCTTCTCAGTAAAATTTGAGGGAGGTTAAATCAGAAATATTAGATTTATTAGAAAAATATAACACTCACTGAGCTCGTTTAGCTCATTACATTTTTATGTTTTATAAACCAACCTCCCCAAGTACAGGTATAGGTACAGGTGCAGACGTTGCAGGGACTCCTAGGACCGGCAGGACCAGTCAGAACATTGCTGTGATAGTTCAGAATTACGTTTAATGTTTCAGTTGTAATAATTATGTAAAGTTTATATTTTGATATTGTTTTTAGCGTATGAGTATTTTATTTTAAAAAATTAGATTTTTCTATTTCAGTTATTTCGATTTTTGTGGTTCAGTTGTGATTTTGGTGATGGATCTGAGGTCCTAACAGTAGTTGATATTTGGAATTTTATAGAAGTGTTCAAGTTTTTATGCAGGTCTCCAAGATTTGGTAATATCAGAAAAACAGAGGAGACTCTGCCTAAATTTTTATATAAAAAAAAATTCCTACTCAGATTTCTGGTTAAAAGAAATGGCTTAACTTTACGGAAGCCTTTCAGCGAGGCAAGCCTCGACTGGGAAGCTACCATGGAGTGCCGGCAGGCTATCTAATGGGAATAGTAAGTTGAGGGCCTGTCATTAGGGTTCAACCCATGAGATGGATCATTTAATACAAATCAAGTTGGACTTGATGGGGAATCCAATACGAAAAGTGGTGGACTTTATGTTTTTGAAGACAAATAATTACAAGAAGACCAAGGGATACCTTGGATTAATTTTTGTAAATTAGAGTTGTTTAAGCGAGACAGCTCATGTCAATCGGTCATTCATATATGATTTAGTTTAATATCATGTGATGATTTATTTTAATTAAAGCATTGTCATACATATAAATGTCATTTAGATTAGGTGTGCGTACATGTGCATTATAAATATGTCATACATACATGATTGCCATGAATTATGTGTTTTTATTTTTAGTGAGATTAGTTTTTAAGAGTAAAATCTTAATAATTATATTAATAAACTAATCTTTTAATTAAAATGTTTAATTAATTAGATTAGCTAGGCCTAATAAATTATTAGGATTAATTCGACTAAGGCTCTAATAATAATTGGACCGAATAATGTGATTTAATTTTAATAGTTAAAACTTGGTAAACTCACATTTAAATTCTAATATATATAAATAGTTTACATAGATTAGAGTTCAAAATAATAAATAAGATTTTTAATAGTTAAAGATCAAGTAATTTATTATATGGATAAGATTCTAGTAACATATTAAATGATCTAGTAACTAAGATTTTAATTGGCCGTTAAAACTAGAAACATAAAGTTTCATAATTCAACGTCATTAAGAAAACCTTAAACTACAAATAGTGAGTGGGAGAGAGATATATGCAGTCTCCATCGTTAGTTCAACACCGTGAGATTCAAGTGGCGCCTCGAGATGACTTTATTTTCATCCTCCCTAAGGAAGGTGTCCATGAGAGTCAATACCAAGAATGCCTTTCTAACAAATAGAATTTCTGAATATATTTTGGGATTGATTGACCCGGCAGTAATTTTCAAGTTAAGTTCGTGAAATTTGAAATGATGGGTTACAAAAATTGAACATTTATAAAAGGGTAATTTATAGTGTCCCCCCTGACATTTGACATATTAGACGTTTTCCCCCCTGTGTTTTCAGTAATAGACATTGTCCCCCTTATCATTAAAAAATTAATTTTTTTAACAATAAAAAGTTGCATAAAGACCAAAATACCCTTGTATTATTAATTGAAAGAAAGAAAAATACACATTTACCCCTAAAAATGTTTAAATAAAAATTAAAAGGTGAGTCAAATAAATAAATAACTAAAAAAATTATATTAAAACTTATTTAATAAATATTTAAAGTTAAACTATAAAAATCTAATCATCTCCTCTCTTTCTTTTTTTTTGGAAAGGAAAAATAATCATCTCCTCTCTATTATCATTATCACCATATAAATATAATATTCTCTCTTCTACTCTACCATCAACTCAAACACAATATTTTTTTTTAATTTATTTTCTTATCAATAACTCAAACATAATTCAAATTTTAACACCCAAAAACTACCCACCAAAATTGAATATGTTTTTTTTTTTCACTTTTTCAATTTTTTTTAATCAACTCTCAAAGCCAAACACCCACCAAAACCACATCCAAACAAACTCACCACTATCCCACCACCCAATCTGTATTTTCCCCTTCCATTAGAGAGAGAGAAGAGTTTTCATAATTTAGAGATAAAGAGATTGAAATTATAGAGAGAAAGGAATGAAGAAAATGAAAAAAAAAAAAAAAAAGAGAAAGGGGGAGTGAGCGAAGAGAGAAGATGGAGGGGGAGAGAAAGTGAAATAAATAGTGGAGAGAAAATGTAGGTGGAAGAGAAAGTAAAATCAATAGTGGAAAGTGGTTTTTTTTTTTTATTATTTTAATTTATTATTTAACTATTTTAATAAAGATTTTTTATCTCATTTCATTTATTCATTTACTAATTTACCCTTAAAATTTAAGGGTTAACCAACTTTTTAAATGGTTTGATAATAGTAGGGGGGAAAATGTCTATTACTGAAAATACAGGGGGGAAAACGTCTAATATGTCAAACGTCAGGGGAGACAATATAAATTACCCTTTATAAAATTAAAGAATAAAATTAAAAAAATGGAGAATTAAAAAAATATTCAAATTCAAATTATTCTAATAGTTATTTTATTAGAAAAATTAACATTTAAAAAATAAAAAATGGAGAATTAAAAAAATAAAAAAATTCAAATTAAGTTATTTTATTAGAAAAATTATATAATAAAATTTAATTATCAATCTAATTTAATTTATTTTATTTTTTAGTAGTTTTAATTTTTTAATTTTTTAATTTTTTATCTTTTTAAATATTAATTTTTCTAATAACATAATTTAATTTGAATATTTTTTAACATGTTTTATATTTTTAAGATTTTATAATTTAATTTAATATTATTTTATTCATTATTTATTTTTATTTTACTTAATTGTAAGGTAAAATTATCACTCTATTAATTCATCAAGGGGAAAATTATCAAATAGTGATGGTTGACCGTCAAATAGTTTCTCGAATGACCAATTTGATCTATTTAGAAAACGTGAAGGACCGCACGAACCAAAAAAGGAAAAATAAGTAAAAAAGTGATGTTTCATCAAAAATTAGGGATTAAATTGAAGTTCTCCCTACTATTAAACATAATTCATGAACATGTTTAATGAACTAGATTTTTTATAATTTAATTTAATATTATTTTATTAATTTTTTTATTTATTTATGGATTTTTTTATATTTTTAGGCGTGCAAGTACTATCCAGTTCCGTCCGAATCTTCCGTAGCTTCTTCTGGTTTCCTATTTGGCATTCCTATTGACTTCTAAACTTGTTTTAATGTATTCCTAAATTATTTTGGAAGTAGAAAAACTTTCTTGTACATAAAATAAAATCTTTTAGGAAGTTTTTGTTTTCTATTTTATTCGTTTTGGAAAATAATTTTGTTTCCTGAAAGTTTTTTTAGAAAACCTAGCAGAACAAGTTTTTCTATTTTCTTTTGGAACTAAGATTTTTTACTAAAGCCTATAAATAGTGAACTCTTTTATTATTTGTAATAGCTCTCATATTTTATGTTTTTTTACTCTCTTCTACTTTTACTTTCTACTTGATTATTCTTTTCTGTGGGAGATTTTAAGAGTTCGGTAAAACTAGATACTTTTTATTTGTACTTTTTTATTCTAGTCGTCGTAGTATATTTTAATCTTGCATACTATTTATTTCGTTTCATAACTTTAAGGAAAAACTGATTTTGTTAAGGAAATGATAAGCCAAAAGCCGGGTTTTGCAAGGTTAAAGGTTGAAGGTGGGGTTGCTGCCCAAATGCTGTGAGACTCTGTTTGATAGGATTTGATTTTTGGCTTTTGACTTCTTGAAAGTTTTTCATACAAAAGTCATATATTTTTACTTTATCTGAAAGAGTTTTAAAAGCTTAAAAGTTATTCTCTTGAAAGATCCAAGTACTCTCAAAAGAGCTTTTGAGCCCAAAAAGTTAAAAATAAGCTTCCAAAAATCTTACTAAACAAGCCCTTAGACAAGTGACCAACAAGCCCTTAGACAAGTGACCGTGCACGAAGAGATTGCTCTATATTAGACTTTTGTTGGGAAAGCTGAAGGAAACTGGTGATGCTCATGAAGTAGTAACAAGTTATTGTTTTCATGAAACACATAAGAATTCCAGGGCATACATATCCTTTAAAGGTGTTATGTTTGCATAGTTGTTATATATATTGGTGTAAAATACTAATTTATTGAATTATGACATCCATTAGTACATATCTTTTTCTCTTGCCTTTTATATTTTCATTATTAAAATATGCATCACAACTTTTTATATTGAGTGTAAAACAGCAAACTAACTCATCACTAGAGATATATAAAGTGCTCATAACCTCATCAAATTGGGTAGGTAAGTTACTTATTTTTATTAAATTTGTGTCTTGGCAAATTCTTAACGTTAAAAATTCACTAAATAAAAACAACAAAAAAAATTGTATAGAAGTATAGACATTATGTGAAGTTGATATTAATAGCTAGGTAAGTTAAATGTGAGAAAATTTCCATGGATATATGGAGAGGTAATGGAAACCAAAGTAAGTTAAACAAGCAAAAGTGACTTACCTCATCATCCTCATGCTCAGACGCTCAGATGTCATTTTCTTCTTCTAAAAACCCAGACCTCTTATGTTCAAGTTGATACGAACCCCGCCAACTTATGACGAAACCCGTAACAATGTTACTGCCTAGGACCGTTCTACTTTCAGGTTTAGGATGGAAACCGCGACCCAACACCTATAGAGAAGGTGCGAACCTTGGTATTAGGAGGACGCCACAATCAAGGATTGAAAACTTGATTGATAAGTCAAAGTACGAACGCCACAGAGTAATCTGATAAGTTCGTAGGTTCTTCAAAGAACCCAAGAGAGACTTAAACTCACATTTCTATATTGAAATTCATCTCTGCCTATTAAATGACTTACAAATGAGTTTAAATAAAAAATGAAATGTCTTGGAACAACCCTCCAAGCATGGGAAACGAAAATAAGTAAAGCAAGGTGTGATTTTGTTGACTAGAAAGGTTTGAACTCAATAAAAACGTGCAATACAAATGTCAAAGGAAGATAACACAATTGTCAAAGTAAGACAGCTTCTGGATACTTTGAAATAACCGACCAATGCTTCCTCATGTGGTCTCCAATGGATCTGATTTCAACATCAACGTTGAAGATAAGATCATGAAATTTGAAAAGATGTACTCACACGCCTCCAGAAACCTAGCCTTTCACACGTTATGAATTTCCAAAGTTATCCTTTCGAATCAGCAGGTTGCCTCGCCTTTGTGCTACATCATTCCCCTCCTCTTGAAAAGGATTTGTCCTCAAATCAAGGTCATCACTTATTGATGTGAAACAATACGAATTACACATGAAATGATAACGAATGATACGAAATACAAATGAACAACAATATACGATGGATTTGAATAGAAAACAAAAACATAAGGATAGAATAAACCCGAGACTAGAGCCTTGGCTCTGATACCAAATGATACAAACCCCGTCAACTTGTGACGAAACTCGTAACCAGCTCTGATATCAAATGATACGAACCCCACCAACTTGTGATGAAACCCGTAACCATCTCTGATACCAAATGATACGAACCCCATCAACTTGTGACGAAACCCGTAACAATGTTACTGCCTAGGACCGTTCTACTTTCAGGTTTAGGATGGAAACCGCGACCCAACACCTATAGAGAAGGTGCGAACCTTGGTATTAGGAGGACGCCACAATCAAGGATTGAAAACTTGATTGATAAGTCAAAGTACGAACGCCACAGAGTAATCTGATAAGTTCGTAGGTTCTTCAAAGAACCCAAGAGAGACTTAAACTCACATTTCTATATTGAAATTCATCTCTGCCTATTAAATGACTTACAAATGAGTTTAAATAAAAAAATGAAATGTCTTGGAACAACCCTCCAAGCATGGGAAACGAAAATAAGTAAAGCAAGGTGTGATTTTGTTGACTAGAAAGGTTTGAACTCAATAAAAACGTGCAATACAAATGTCAAAGGAAGATAACACAATTGTCAAAGTAAGACAGCTTCTGGATACTTTGAAATAACCGACCAATGCTTCCTCATGTGGTCTCCAATGGATCTGATTTCAACATCAACGTTGAAGATAAGATCATGAAATTTGAAAAGATGTACTCACACGCCTCCAGAAACCTAGCCTTTCACACGTTATGAATTTCCAAAGTTATCCTTTCGAATCAGCAGGTTGCCTCGCCTTTGTGCTACATCACAAGTCCTCCTCCCAATTGCCCTTTTACTTATATTACGCTTATCAGTTTACTTTATCCAAATGGTATTTGATCCTTAGTGATTAGAAGAGCCTCAAACTCCTTCAAACTACCAACCAAAGTGTTGAACCTTAGTAACAATATATTATTCCCGCTATTGCCCATAAAAGTGCAATTGTGTGGATAAATCTTTTCCCGTATTGGGAGTAAACTCTTCTTATTATTGGGAGTAAACGACTTCCGAAATGAAAGCAGATGTGTGGGCCTGCTCGTGTATGGTTTAATCTCAATAGGTCTCATAGTCCTCTAACCTGCAAAGTGTTAGATTTCTAGAAAAAAAAAAAGAAAGAAGGTTGATTTCACTTATGATTAGAAATTTGGGTATGAAAACGTTCTCATTCTAATTCAAAGCTTGGTACCAATGGACAGCAGTCTTTATTTTCTGGATTTTAAATATACTTGCTGGCTAAATATCCCAGCCGTTCATTCCATCCCCCTAATGATTTGAAAAAAGTGATTAAATTCCAGAAAAAATAATACTAATGCAACAAGACCAAACCAGCTCAGACTAATTCATCAGTATGCATGTTCTAGAAAGGTTTCATTGAATTATAACATATATAATAGAAAGTATGAATCTTTCAGGGATGAAATACCAAATACATAACTCTCTTTTTATTTATTTCAAAGAAAACAGCTTCATCCGTAGTCGGATGGATACTCCACTTTCCAGTTTGATTCATTGTAAGCTTATATATGTAATCTTCAGTCACCTGAAAATAATACAAAGGCATTGTTAATGCTAATAGTTCAACTCCGTTGGTGTATAATAACCCTAAACTAAAGGCCAAAAGAAATTTAAAAATCAGCACACCAGGGATTAAGCAATTTTTCGTACACACTATAACATTTTTCTTTGGGTACGCACTATAACCAGGCAAGTATTTTCTTTGTTACATAACTCCTCATATTAGAACTACAAACTATATGATAACTTGTACAGAGATAAAATCTTCCTGACAAAAAATTTAACACAGTTGAACGAAATTGTCACCGATTACGTGTGGTTCAGCTTTGCATATGTTACTTAAAAGGGTTTCAAATAATCAATCCAAAAACTTTCAGGTCCGTACAATATAATAACTTATACAAAATGGCTTTTTAGACCAAAAGTTCAGCACTTCTATGTTGAAGGCATTGAAAAGCTTTCACCAGTACCAAATTTCCAAATATTGTTTCAGAATCGTATATAGCAAGAACATGCGAAGAAGGTAGACTGCTCCAACTACTACTATTACATGCACTCAATCATGTATCAGATTTGTTTAACAAAGAATTCAATAAAGTCTCATCTCAGTAGATCAGACATCCAAATGAAATACTGACAGTAGCAGTACCATGGGCTCACCTACCAATCCAATGAAAATTGTAGATCATTAAGCTAGATTACAATATGCCAATAATAATTGAACAGATACTGTTGGTCAAACTAATGGCAAATTATGAATAATGAAAATGCCAATTCCATCTTGGCACAGCTGTAAAAAGTGAGAAATTTTGAGGTTCAATGCTACAACTTTTTTTTTTTTTTTTCTTTTGGCCAATGATTAAAAATGGTAGCACCAAAATAAATAAATAAAAAAGGTAAAAACAAAGGCAACAAATCATAGGCAATAAAGGAAAGATCGCTGAGGCTAGTTAAAAAAAAATGTAGGTAATAAAAAGAGAAAACAACTGAATTCAATTTAAATGAGTTTGAGCAAAACATAATAAGAAGAAGAAAAAGAAATTGAGATCAATGACTACATCCACTAAGGGAGGCAAACTTTAAAATGCAAGATCCTCATTGGTTGGGACACTATCTTGGGTAATCCGAGCTATTACCAGAAAATTTTAGTAAACAGAACCACTAGATGAGTGATTTATGATGCACTAAGGATTTGACTGGCTTGAATGTGAAGTACAAGGTCATTTACATGCTTTCTACAAATTATGCAATTTTTTAGAAATATCTATAACCGTTAGACCCAAAAGTTTAAACTATTAGGAAAGAATTCAACAATAGTATTTAAACACCCTCATGTCTAGGACCGGAATCTGAGATTGTCACCGGAATTGATACACAGACTCATGCTGGGTTGTGTTGTAATTAAACTTTTAATTTTTATAATGGGGTTCTTTAGATTCGAACTTGAGAGCGCTAGATCAAATAAGCTCTGACCAATAACCACCGGATCCAAAAGCTTAAGTTATTGGCTAACAACCCAACAATAATATCTAAGCACTCTAACAAAGAAAATGGTGTAACCTCAAAGGAGGGTGCACAGCTAATTTTATATCTAAATTATACCATGAACAAAGCAAAGATGTAAATCAAATAGAAGACTATTGGTGACTGTACAGCTAATTATTTTCGTGGCATATACCAGCCTACAGAGAAAGCACATAAAGTTTATGGAATAACCTTTTTCGAGTTTCATCTAAAAATTCCAAAAAAGAAATCAAACCAACAATTAGATATCAATTAAGAACAAAAAAAGGAAAAAAAAATACCAAGCTAAGTGGTGGTGGGAAGAGTGTTGAATTCCTGCAATTCTTTGAAATTCAACCAAGGCTTGACCCACACCTTGGCTTCATAAACTTTTTTCTCATCTCCATCTTTAGCCTCCAGGGTTATATAATAGATAGTACCAGCAACAGTCTGCTCCTTCGTGTTTATGACTCTCCCAAATTGGACCATCGAATTCTGCAAAAGTGAAGATGTCAAATTCAGACGATCATTTGGGAAATCAATTGAATTGGAAGGAGAATATCACCTGTTTCTTGTTATGCTCATCAACAGCAAAACGAGCAAGCTCATCCACCGCCACACTGTTGGCAGAACCCTCAACCTGACTAACACCACCCAATTTGTCTAATTCCATAATAACACCCAAATGCAGAGGAATCAGATCCAGGAATTGAAATAGATGAGATATGAACGCGCCTCACTTTTGTTTTCCACTTGACACCCCTTGATGTGACAAAAATTACACATCGATTTCCTAACAAACCCATTAAGTTGACCCAACGATACACTCTCCACACCCTCCTTACGGGTACGTTTGGTGTAGCTTTTTAACTGAATAAAAAAGAGTTTTTTTAATTTAAAAATTTCTTTTCAGTTATTTTTGAGTCATTTGATTACCACTCTAATAGAACTTTTAAATGATTAAAAAAGTTATTTTATATCTACTTAGAAAAGTTTAAATTTTAAACTGTTCTAAATAAATCTTTTTAAATTTTTAAAAATATTATTTATTGTAATTTGTTAATTTTATAATATTTTTTAACTTAAAATTATATCCTTTTTAGTAATTCTATCATTTTAAAGAGTTTTTTTAATTAATAATCAAACTGTCAATGACTTTTCCTTAAAACTCTACTTCTAAAAAATTTATTTTTAAAAGCTCTATTCGGATAAACTTTTCCAAACAGACCCTTAGTTACTTTGTTTAACCAACTTGAACTGAAAGTACCTAATTGCCCCTACAAATCCATAAAAATGAACTCCTAAATTCATGAAATTTATTATACAAAATTATGTATCTTTATACAACTCTCATCCAAAATGTGGGAAGATAAAAAATAGCACAATACTCCAAGGTCTATTCTGCCTACTAATACAACAGCATTATATAAGGCTAATGAGCACTAATAATTCATAAATCCAAAAAATTCCAAAAATTATAAACAATTAGGGGTTTCAAACCATAAACAAACCATCCATGGATCAATTAAAATAACATGATCATAAATTTTAAAAAATTAAAGATGAATTATGACAAAATTGGTTACAAATAATATTTCAAACCATGTTTATTCTAAGTAGTAATAGAGTGTTCTCAATTCTCTGTCGATTGGAACTAACAGGTTTAGGGCCTGTTTGAGATTGCTTATGGAAGTGGTTTATTGGCTTTTATGGCCCAAAAGCCACTTTTGGACTCGTTTGGATGACTCAGTAGAAGAACTTTGGGTATTTAGAAGCTCTTCTACTGCAAGCTGATCCATTAGGGCTTTTCTTAAAAGAGCTTTCAGACCAAAACACGGGAAGCCCAAATTCATTAATGAAAGTTCTATAATTCCCATTTTACCCTTGGTATACTGAATAACAAATTAGAAATTCCTTCCATGTCCCATTTGAAACTTTTAAACGATTTTTTCCTTTCTGAAAAAACAAGAACCCTAAAAAATTGGTGGCTTTAATCCAATCGGTGCTTCATCGGATCAATCTACAAGGTAGGTACTTTCTTCTTTTTTTTTCGTGTGTTTTGTTTTTTTATTTTGAGATAACGAATCTGGTTCTCTCTTCCTCTTATTATCCTTTGACGGTGATATTTCATTTTTATGTGTGTTTTGGAACCTTCAATTATTGTGATTAATTCCGCATTTTGTCAAGCAAAAGTTGTGCTACTTGTATATTTGATGCTACATGAACTTGTTGAGATGACAAATAAAGTTGAGAGAAACAAAGACTTGTTGATTATTTTATTAGGCGAAGACTTGGAAAGCACATAAATCCCTTTCAGTATGTCACATTAGGTTCTCATTTTCAGATATTTTGTTTGGTCCAACAACTTTGTTGAAATAATTCTCACGTCTTACATCACAAATAATAGTTATAAAACATCTTTCAATTTCCCTCAAAACGTTAATTGTCTGGTTGATTATTTAATGTTTTGGAGTGTCCGTAGTTACAAAATATTTAGAGTGCTAGAATTCCTACAGTCCAGTTGCAGTTTCTAAAGAGAGAGGTTTGGCTTGACTGTACAAAGCAATTGGGTATTTACTGAAAATTTAATTAGGCGTGGGCCTACTCTTGACGTGGATCCAAACTTTAGTGTGGAGCCTAGTCGTGTGATTTTTCTATACTTTCTAATGCTTTTTTATTCGGGAGCTGAATTGTTTTTCAAAATCAGGTAAGGTAAAAGCATGATGTTGTGCGAAATGCACGTGTCATAGAGCACCATTGTCATTTGTCAGCCTTACCTTTGCAGAAAATGAGAAAAATTCATTTGTAATTGAAAAAAAACTCATGACCAGATCTATTCAAAGACCGCAGCATATTTATTGTCTATCTACCAGCAAAAGAAGAAAGAGTTAGCTTAGTTTTGTTGTATATTATATATATATATATATATATATATATATATATATTTATGGATGTGGTAGCAGCGTGTGGTATATATATGAATGAAAAGTAGTAAGCAGCATATTTCTTGTCTATCTACCAGCAAAAGAAGAAAGAGTTAGCTTAGCTTTGTTGTATATTATATATATGGATGTGGTAGCAGGGTGTGGTATATATATGAATTAAAAGTAGTAATATATATATATATTATATGAATGAAATGTGGTATATATATGAATTAACCCAGAAACCCAAAGAAGAATTCATCATCAGTAACCATGATCATCACAATGATGTTCATGGTTAGGGTCCAGTCAGTAAGGGGTTGTTAGGGTAGTTGGTTTAGGTGGTTATATATTCTCTAACAAACTTTGCAGATCACTATCAGCTAGATTAACATGTATATAAATCAAAACTTTGTAATCTATTCATTATTCAGAAATAAAATCAAAAGATTTCAGAGAATAAAAATGAAAAATGCAAGAGAGAATATTTGCACTTATCTATTTGGTTGCTGAGAAAATATTCTCGTTCCACTGTTGATCTCTTCTCCTTCATGTTTGTCGTCTTCACCATGTGGATTGATTCTCTGGAACACTAGCTTCTGATTTGAGATAGTGTTTTCTTGAGTCTTCGTGTGGTACTATTAGAAGAAGAAAGAGAAAAAAATATCAAGACTTTTAACCAAGGAAGAGAGTTAGTGCATGTTACCAGGATAGAGAAAAAGTTAACTGTAGTAAAAGCTAAACGGTGTAGTTTTAAATATGGTATCAGAGCTAAATGAAGCCACAGCTTCTGCAACTAACAACAATGATGTTTCTCAGCTCAACATGAGCAGAAACATGAAGCAATTGACATCTATGAAGCTTACCTTGACAGTAAAGCTTGACAACAAGAATTTTTTGTTGTGGAGGCAGCAGGTACAAGCTGTGATCAAGGGTAATCACTTGTTTTCCTATATTGATCTTGTTGTCCTACCTCCATCACAGTTTAATAGTGATGGATCTATAAGTGAAGATTTTCTGGATTGGGAGCAGCAAGACCAGATACTTCTTACTTGGATTTTATCCTCAATAAGTCAAGAACTCTTGCCTGAGTTTGTTGGATGCCAGACTACATGTGAGGCATGGCAGACTATAGAATAGCTTTTTAGTTCTCAGTCTAAGGCAAATATTATGCAGTTGAAACTTTAGCTGCAGACTTTGAGAAATGATGGTTCTACTATGTCTGAGTATCTCATGGAAAAGAAGAGTCTAATTGACAATCTTGCTTTCACAGGATATACTATGAGTAATGATGATAAACTCATGTCAATCCTTGGAGGATTAGGGTCATATTATAACCCCTGTATCATTTCTATTACTTCGGCTCCACATTCCTATTCTATTGCAGAAATAACCTCTTTGTTATTGACATATGAGGCAAGAATGGATCAAACCTCTCAGTTTGAGACTCTAAGTGCTAACCTTGCAGCTAATAAGAAATGAAATGGACAAGTGAACTTTGCCAACAAGACATCCCATCAGCAATCTGGACAGTTTACTAAAACTACCAATCAGCCTCAAGGTGGTTACAACAACAACAATGGAGATCGTAGAGGCAGGGGAAGAGGTAGAAACTCCTACACTAACAACAGACCTCCTTGTCAAATCTGTCATAAGACTGGACATGTATGGTGCTATTACAGGTATGATCAAACCTTCCAGCAGCCTTAGTATAACAACAATGGTGCTTCCAATCCTGCTGGACCAACACCAAATCAAGGAACTATGCAAGCCATGATTGCTTCACCCAACACAGTGACAGATCCTTCATGGTTTCCAAACAGTGGAGCTACAAATCACTGCACTCCAGATGTGAACAACCTGCAGCACAATGCTCCCTATCAAGGAAATGAACGCATCTACATGGACAATGGTAATGCACTCAACATTTCCTCTGTTGGTTACAATGCATTTAATTCTAAAGATCATGTTTTTCATCTTCGCAACATACTGCACATTCCACGCATTACTAAAAATATGTTGAGTGTGATGTATGTCAAGTTAGCAAATCTCACAAATTGCATTTTCCACTATCAAACACTACCTACAAACAACTCCTAGAAATAATAGTGGCTGATGTTTGAGGTCCAGCTCCTATTTTATCCTCTAAAGGCTTTAAATACTATGTGAGTTTTGTTGATGCCTATACTAGGTATACTTGGATTTTTTTATTAAAGGATAAAAGTGAAGTCTATCAAACATTTCTATCATTTAAATCTCAAGTAGAATTACAATTCACAAAATTAAGACTCTACAAACAGATTGTGGCAAAGAATTTATTGTTTTGTCTAAGGTTCTAGCCACATTTGAATTTGTGTTTAGACATAGCTGCCCCTATGTTTATGAGCAAAATGGCCTAGTGGAAAGGAAACATAGGCATCTTGTTGAAACAGGGCTGAGTTTGCTTGCTCAAGCTTCTATACTACTCAAGTTTTGGGATGAAGCTTTCCTCACAGCCACTCACCTTATTAATCGCATGCCAACTCCTGTGTTATGTGGAAAATCATCCTATAAGTGTTTCCATGGAATAGACCCTGATTATACTTCTCTTAGGGTTTTTGGCCGCCTTGTCTATCCTTATCTAAGGCCCTACAATAGACACAAGCTTAACTATCGCTTCGCAACATGTACATTTCTTGGCTACAGTGAGCAGTTTAAAGGTTATAAATATTTAAATTTTGCTAGAAGAATTTATATTACAAGGCATGCAGTTTTTGATGATCTACAATTTCCTTTTGCTCGTTCAAAACCTACTTCTTTGGATTTATCATCTGCACAATCCTCAGAGGTTTCTCTATTTCCTCCTCGAGTTGTTCTTAACAGTTTGTTCCTTCTGGTTTTACTCAAGGTTTTACAGGTCCTATGGCACTACCTTCAGTTTCTGTGGATATTCCTACTAGTTTTTCCTCATCTCATGCAAATCATTTGGTACAACCTCCAGCTTCTGTTAACAATGCTGCTGACCTAGACTCTTATGTTACATCATAAAAATCAGCTTCATCCAGGGAGCCTCAGCCTACATCTCCTACTGCAGTCTCTATTCCTGCAATTACATACTGCTCTGCCTTCTGCATCTTCTGGACATCCTATGATTACTAGGTCCAAGGCAAGCATTTTTAAGCCAAAATCTTGGCTGGCACAACTATCAGATACTGAACCACACACAACTCAGCAGGCTCTTCAACATCCTAAATGGGCAGTAGCTATAGACGAGGAGTTTGCTGCTCTACAATGCAACAATACCTGGTCTCTAGTAGTGCCTCATGTTGGCAGGAAAATTATAGGCTACAAATAGGTTTTTCGTCTTAAAAAAAATCTAGATGGTTATGTTCTAAAGTACAAGGCTAGACTTGTTGCTAAAGGTTTTCATCAAGTTGAGGGATTTGATTTTCATGAGACCTTTAGCCCTGTGGTTAAGTGTAATACACCCTCTCGATAGATTGTACTGTACACGTACAGGTATTGTAATATATTTTTCTAGATGTAATTGTATGGTACGGTAATGAAATTTATTGGATGATTAGTAAGATTTCGTAAAGTATATACAAAATCCAATTATAAGTTTTGGAGAACATAGTAAGGATTTCCATCAATTGGAGTATTAAGAATATTTATTGGAAATTAAAATATATTTTTATGTTATGAAATGTAATTTAATTAATTGATGGAAAAGTAAATTGAAATAGATTTTTGTGGAAAAGAGTTAATGGATTGTTATGGATTAAATTGTAAATCAAAGGATTGTTGACCAAGATCATGTGATTAAATTTTATGTTGATGATCTTTTTATGATTTTAAAAGGTTCAAGGGCATATTGCAATTAGAGATAAGTAATATAAAAATATAATATATATATATATATATATATATATATATATATATATATATATGTGTGTGTGTGTGTGTGTGTGTGTGAATGAAATCAGAAAAATTGAAGAGAAAAACAGAGAGAGACGAGAGAGGAAGAATCTAGAAAAATTGAGAAGAAAGAAGAGAGAGCTTGGCCGAGGCAAGAAGGAAGGAAGAAGGAAAAGAGAAAGAAGAAAAAGAGAGAGAGGAGAGGAAGAACTGTCAGCTGAAGGAGAAATGTTAGGTCGAGTAATTTCTAGGTTGGCTAATTCCGTGCAAAACATTCTTTGATTGTAATTGTGTTTGGGAGCTTTCGTTAAAGTCATCAAGATCATCGATTCATTTGGTAAGTTGCTCTCAATCTCACAAAGGTTTTTAGGATCTCACACACTCACAAGACATCAGTCATTATGTTTCTAGGCATCTCATTCATCATTAACATGGTATATGGTGCATAGTTCAT
Source organism: Xanthoceras sorbifolium (assembly GCA_003430845.1). NCBI lineage: Eukaryota > Viridiplantae > Streptophyta > Magnoliopsida > Sapindales > Sapindaceae > Xanthoceras > Xanthoceras sorbifolium. The sequence continues at coordinate 13,879,167 of CM010620.1, read as the reverse complement.
TGTATTATATTCATATGTTATGTTTTGCAGATGCATCCTATAGATGGTCTAATATCTCCACCTTACTATCCGAATTGCAAAGTGTGTTCTTCATGAAAGTTGTTGGCTTATGTGTGTACTTACTTCAGTAAGTTTTTCAAAATTTGCAGGGCGGTACTTTGCTAGATATTAGATAATAACCGGACATAGGGCAGTGCTAGAAAAATAGGAGAGACAATTTTTGTGTGTCATGTATGTGGTCCAATATGTCACCTTTCCTATCCGAATTTTAACTGGTGTTCTTCATGAAAGTTGTTCATATATGTGTCTAATTTCTTTAGTTATTTTTTCAGAATTTTCTGGGTGGCCTTTCTCGAGATATTAGCTTGAAACCGAACATAGGTCAGTGTAGAAAACTGCACCCAACACAACATGTGCGCCCAACCCGTTTTGTGTGGCAACCCGACCCGTGGCTCTTCCTATATAAAGGCCACTTCATCTTTTTCATCCAAAAATCATAAAGAAGAACCCTAGCAGCTCTCTCTCTTCATGCTCTCTCAAATCCAATCTCTTAAAACTCACCCAGTCTCTCTTGTATGTCTATGGAATCAAACTAGAGATTTGTGGTAAGTATTTTTCTTGTATGTTGAAATTGTTTTATACTTCATATCATTTAAATCTCTTTGTTGTTCTTGAATGAGAGTTAGCTATTGATTGGATGTTGAAAGCTTGTGAGTTTTGTGTTTAATGCATGATAAGGGGTTTAGGAAGTTGAATTAGTACCTAGATAACTTCATGTTGCGATTTAGAGTGCATGTCATGCTTGAATGAATTAAACCTCTATCTCACATGTGTTTATGTTGGGATTTATACCCTAAAGCTTGTAATTGTAAATGGTTAAAGAAAATAATAAGAATAATTTAGATTATCATTCAAGTTCATAAAATGTTTTATATTCAGTAATACATTCGTATTGTGCAAGAACATCATAGATTGTAAGATGTAATCTCATAATGAGTATATGATGGTCATATACAGAGAGGATTCATTTTGAGACGTGCAATCTAAAGAGTCCGTAGAGAGCGAACAAAGCTGGATACTTTGTTTGTGATTGATTTACTACTGCGGTCTATTTTGTAAAGTACGGTGGTCTTATCCTAGACCGCTCATGTAGTTGACATGAGAATAGAGGCACCTTATATGATGAGATCATATAGGACTGGGCCACGATTTATATGAATCTCACCAAGATCCGTTAGTAGATGAGATTCATATACAATCAATAAACGATGGCTATTTATAGGTGATCTTAATCCTGAGTGTCTTATCGACTCCTTCAGGTTAGATCGTGGCTTTTGATTTACCATGAGTGAGGTTGATGAGAATCTCGACCAATACCTCCGTATCTTAGAGCTGCGGTTTGGCTTGTGGCTGGGAAGGTTTGTACACAATAGTGGAATCCACTCTTTCTTGATTGAAGTAGATGAGTAGTTCCCTTAAGGGTTGATTCGGGGCTTGAACGATTATGAGTGCTCTCCTTCTTCCGTGAGGAAGACCGGATTTAATTGTTCATTAGAGAATCAATGGTACTTAAAGGAAAAGATATTTCTAGAGGGGTATAACAGACTTTATAACCCAGCTCTAGTTATGAACTATTTGTGGAGGATCACACTATATGCAATTAGCTATATCAATGGACACTGAGACTTCAGATTGTATAAACACGTCTACAATTTTGAGAGTGCAACCTCGGGTTTTTAGTGGAATAACTCTGAGGTTAATAATCGTGAAATATTAATTAAAGAGTTTTAATTAATATTACTAAGTATTATTGTAGCTCAAAACTGTGGGTCCATTAGGTCCTCTTGCTAGCCCTTATGATTGTTGGTAACGAGTATCACGGTAGATTAATTGGATGGTCCAATTAATAGTGTTACGAAAGTAATGCGATTTAAATAAAAGAGAATAATTAAATAATGTGATTATTTAATTAATTAAATATTTAATAAAATAATAGAAATTAATAATTATGAATTATTAATTCTATTTATTAAATATGAGGTCATGTGATTAAATAATGATTAGGACAAAAGAATTAAAATAATTAGATTTTTTTAATAGTTCAAAAGGTCACAGGTTCAAGTCTTTAGGGAGACTAAAAATAAATAGGATTTAGAATCCTATTTTAACTTGGTCAAACTAAAACCCTAAAGGACTACTATATAAGTGTTACATAGTTAGGAAAAAACCTAACCTAGCACACAAGTGAAAAATAAAGATAGTTTGGCCACTAAAGAGAGAAAAAGAAAAAAAAGTTTTTTCCGACTCTCCCCTTTTTTGCAGGATTCGGCCAGCGTTCTTTTCACGTGACTTCCATCTCTTGCCGTGACGTGCCCACACACACGTTGTCAGACCGCGGGTCATAGCTCGGAAGATCTGGTGGTAGATCGAGGAATCAGTAAAAGGAAAATCAAGAAAAAGGTATGTAGTTCATGAAATCTTTTTCTGCGTATATACAGGAACTCGTTCGTGATTGAGAAAGGTTTTCAAAATAAGAAAAATTTTTGAAACCCAACTCCGCATGTTATACGATAATCAAAAGCTTTTCTAAAACTCCCTACAGTTTAGTGGATTGGTACTAATCTAGATTGCATCAAGAGTGTTAGTTGTTGTGATAATAATTTGTTTGTTGTTAGAATCACATTCATATAAATTTGAATTCATATGTTGGCTGCCTTATAGAGTTCATGCATTTAATATGTTTGTTTCATGACTTGAAAGTGTTGAATTTGTTGCAAAATTTATTAGTCTTGAAATGTGTTTATGCTAAGTGTTATTTAAGTAGATTGTGTGCACTAGTTCACTTAGCATCATAGGTTGTATTGGTCATGCATCCTAATTGTATGTTCATGCATCATTGAACACTTAGACTATAATCCTTTGTATTGTTGAAAGAGCTTGTGTGACTTTGGTGAAGTCTTGTGAACAAGCTCAAGGTTTGCTTCTTGTGCAAAAGTTGTATTTGTGTGGAATTTCACTAGTTGGCTCTTGCGAGACGATAGGTGTAGGCTCATGCCAATAAGAGTATGAATTCTAGGATAACTTGAGGATATACATTTAGTCACCTAGTGGATCTTGGGAGATCATTAGGGAAAAGGCCTGCGGGTAAACTAGAGCGGGATAGTCCAAGAGGAGTGAGTCATTGTAATTTCAACTTGAGGGTGTACTGCATTTATCACTAGTGAATTGTCCGTTAAGTGGCCAAGAGTGGTCCCGTGGTTTTTGATCCCTTGTTGGAAGGGGTTTTCCACACTAAAAACCTTGTGTTGATTTTATTTATCTCTTATGCATTTGTTATGTGTTTATAATTGTTAAATTGTTGGTAATAAAAAAATTGGGTAAGAACCTATTCACCCCTCCTCTAGGTTCATATTAGACCGTTGCACTTAAACTTTCAATTGGTATCAGAGCGGGTGGCTAGACATACATAACTAGATCTTTGGGTGTTTATTTGCTTGTTTGCTATTTGTGTGCAATCTTTGTCTATTCTTGATCCCATGGACTCTGTAGGAAGAGAGGGTGCATCCCATACCAAACCTCCACTTCTAAATGACACAAACTACTCATTTTGGAAAGTCTGCATGAGAGCATACTTGAAGTCCATAGATGAACATATATGGACAAGCATCGAAGAGGGGTACACACCTCCCATAACCACAAGTGAAGATGAGAGAAGAATATTGAAACCCAAGTCAACTTGGACACCTACAGATTACAGCTTGGCAACTTGGAATTCAAAGGGGTTGAATGCTATTTTCTGTGGCATTGATGACAGTTAACATAGGCATATTCAAAAATGTGAAAGTGCCAAGGAAGCATGGGAGATCCTCCAAATCACACATGAAGGAACTACAGCTGTCAAGAGGTCCAAGCTTCAAATGCTAACATTTCAATTTGAGAGTCTTCAAATGGAAGAGAATGAGACCTTTGCAGAATTTGAAGCCAAGCTCACAGACATAACCAACAAGAGTTATACGTTGGGAGAAGTCTATTCTGCTCGAAGATTGTTAGAAAGATTCTAAGATCCTTGCCTGAAAGATTTCAAGCTAAAGTCACAGCTATTGAAGAAAGCAAGGATGTTGATTCCATGAGAGTAGAAGAACTTGTTGGTTCCTTGAAAACTTTTGAAATGGGATTGAAACCAGTCAAGAAACATAAAAGTATAACCCTCAAAGCAATCAAGGAAGCTGAAAATTCAGAAGATGATAATGATCTCAATGAAGCCAAGATTGCCATGTTTGCTAAGAGGTTCAAAAAATTCCTCAAGACAAATAAAAAGAAGGGTGAGAACTCCACAAGAACCAAAGATACAAATAAAAGTTTTCCAAAGAAAGTTGACACCTCAAAAGAAAAGATCAATAAGAGAAGCGTCCAATGTTATGAATGTGGAGGCTATGGGCATATCTCAACCGAATGTGCCAACAATTTGAAGAAAAATAAGAAAGGTAAGGCAATGAAGGTATCATGGAGTGATAGTGATGAAGATGATGATACAAGCTCCACAAGTTCAGATGAGCTAGTGAGTAACTTCACTACCTTTGTTGCAAGTCATCATAGCAATGAGGAAGAAGCTAGTGAAGGTGAAATGAGCATGGGTGAGAGAGAGGAATCAGATGAATAAAGCCTTGAGGAAGCTTTTAATGATTTATATGCAGAAAGCCTCAAGATAAAGAAGGAAAATATTTCTTACAAGGTCAAACTCAAGATTCTTGAGAAAGAGAAGCAAGTGGCATTATCAAGGGCTCAAATTGTTGAAAAAGCCATCCAAAAACTCAAGAAAGAAAAAGAAGATGATGATCAAAGAATTATTCTAATGAAGAAGGAACTGAGTGAGAAAGAGAAGACCTTACAAATTGTGAGACATAGAGAACAGGAATATCTCAAGGAATTGGAGGATACAAGAAAATCAATCGAGGGGCTGACTTTGGGTACACTAAAGGTTGATCAAGTACTTAATCTTGGCTAGGCTTATGGAGACAAGAGAGGCATAGGCTACGCAATTGAAGAAATCACTCCCTCATCAAGCAAGACAACATGTTTCAAGGGAGAAAATTTGAAGCAAACACTTGAACAACTAAGAATAACAAGCAACCCCAAGAAGGCACCTCTTAAACAACCACAAGCACAAGGTAAAGTTCATAACACTACATCATTCCAACGCCAAAGAAATGAATGGCAACAAAATCATCAAGGTACATTTTCTAAATTCATTCCTATTTGTCATTTTTGTGGTAGGAAAGAGCATATTAGACCTAGATGTTTTGATTACATTCAAATGTGCCATAATGAAATGGAATCTAGGGATTGTCACTTTGAAAGATTTTCTAGACAAATGCCTAACAATGTTGTTAATTCAAAACCACTAGAAAAGAACTTGAAAAAGAAAATAAGAAAAGCATGGGTTAGAAAAGATGATTTCATATGTTATGCTACTCATTATGCCTTGAAAGCCATTAATGCAAATTCTTGGTACCTTGATTGTGGTTGTTCTAGGCACATGTTCGGAGATAAAAATGTTTTTGAAAATCTTGTGATGAAGGATAGATGATGGGTCACTTTTGGTAATGGTTCTAAGAAGAAGGTGATAGGTAAAGGGTCAATTAAAATTTCTGGTTTACCTAGTCTTAATGATGCTCTTCCTGTTGATGGATTGTAGGCAAACTTGATTAGCATTACACACTTGTGTGAAAGTGTACATGTTGTCAACGTTTTTAAATATACTTGTGCAATCTTGGACTCTAATGGAAATGTTATTTTGCAGGGAAAGAGAACTGATGATAATTGTTGTTGTATTGATGTTAAACCTCTTAAATGCAATTTGACTAACCATGAACAGGTTGAACTTTGGCATCAAAGACTTGGTCACTTGAATTTCAAGGACCTAAAGAAACTTGGAAAGATGAAGGCTGTGAGAGGTCTTCCTGAGCTAGGAAAGAAACAGGAAGGTATATGTAGACCATGTCAAATTAGGAAGCAAACAAAGGGGATACACAAGAAAAATAAAGGTACAATGTTCAAACGTCCCTTGGAGCTTCTTCACATGGATCTCATGGGTCCTATGCAAACCGAAAGCCTTGGAGGTAAGCGGTATATCTTTGTGTGTGTTGATGACTTTTCTAGATTTACTTGGATTGATTTTCTTAGAGAAAAGTCATACACTTTTGAAAAATTTAAATCACTTTGCATTAAACTTCAGAATGAAAAAAAAATCTTAAAATCAAGAACATTCAAAGAATTAGGAGTGATCATGGAAAGGAATTTGAAAATGCTAGCTTAGGTAATTTTTGTGATAACCTTGGTATTTTTCATCAGTTTTATGCTCCTAGAACTCCTTAACAAAATGGTGTTGTTGAGAGAAAGAACAGGGTACTGCAAGAGATGGCTAGAGTTATGCTCAATAGCAAGAAACTTGCAAGGAATTTCTGGGCTGAAACTGTCAATACTGCATGCAACATTTCAAATCGTGTTTTCTTGAGACCCGGTACTAGACAAACTCCATATGAGTTATGGAAAGGAAAGAAGCCGAATATAAGCTACTTTCACACATTTGGGAGTAAGTGCTACATTTTAAATGATCGTGACCAACTTGGTAAGTTTGATGCTAAAAGTGATGAAGGTATTTTTCTAAGATACTCCTCTAACAGTAGAGCATATAGGGTGTAACGCCCCTAATTTTTTATAAATATAATAAATATCCTTGGATTATTAATAATTATTATTGAGCATGCAAAAGTTAAGTATGTGATTTAAATTGGTGGAAAGTATTATATTCGATATATAGTGTATAAACGAATAGTGATTTTAACCGACTTAGAAATATTATTTTCATGGTGCATTTGGAGAATAATAGGTCCAATTGAATATTGGTGAAGTCAATTTGTTAATTGGATAAATGTGGAATATTTTTGGGAATAATTATCGAGATGGAATGTGATTAATTGTAAATTGGTTGCCATTTTAGGATTTTAAAAAGCTCAAGGGAGCAAGTTGTAATTGGTAAGATATATATATATATATATATCTAGTGGAAACTCCACTAAGAAAACAAAAATCAAACCAAAATAAAAACACAAAGATAACAGAGACAGTAGAGAGATTGGCGTGAGAGGAGGAGAAAAGAAGAGAAAAAAAAAGAAAGAAGGAGAAGAAAGCCGGGAGAGAAAAGAAAAGAAGAAGAAGAAAAGAAGAAGAAGAAGAAGAAAAAGAAGAAGAGGAAGAGGAAGAGAATAAGAGAAGAGAAGAGAAAAAGAAGAAGAGGAAGAGAAGAAGAGGAGAGAAGAGAAAAAGGAGGAGAAAAAGGAAATCCAGAAAAGAAAAGTTTCAAAAAAAGGGTATCCAAGTTGATGTACACTGTTATTTTGAGAATTAGTTTTCAGATTCAAATTGATTAGTTGAAATTTTAATAATTCGTAAGTTTTGATTGAATTAATTTGTGAATAATCTTTGAAAATAATTTTGAATTATAGAAATGTGAGTTATGTTGAGTTTAATGATCTTAATTTTTGAAATATACTGTTACAATTCGTTCTCTGGTACCTTATATGTTTTTGAATATTTTGGTTTACACATATTGCTTAATATGGATTTTGGAATAATTGAGAGGATCTCTGTTTTATGAAATTTATTTGATTGTTGAAAATTGAACATTTTTTATGATTTGTGAAATCTGGAATACCTGAATTATGGCCCTGATATATATATAGGGAAACGGATATAGGAAATTGACATGTCAATTGGGTGCACTTAGCAGTACTGCATTGAGATTCCTGATGATTATGATGACTATATAGGGATACCATTCCATGTCGAAATGGGAAACCCGACTGTATAGGGATACCATTTCAGCGGGCAGTTCCCGTTGGTTCCGATGCTGAAATGGGAAACCCGACTGTATATAGTTCAGCGGGCAGTTCCCATTGGTTCCGATGCCGAACAAACCCATAATCCAGTCCTGTAAAACCCTGTTATGTGTATCAGAGGCCCAGTTAAAAAATGAATGATGGAGTTATTGAAAATTATGAAATGAATGCAAAGCAATTTTATTTGAAATTTAAATCCAGTAACATTCGGAAATGTTTTAATTGATATCGCTTCAGTTTAATTACATATTTGAAATTTTATGTTATATTTACTTAAGTATAATAATATGCATTTCTTAAATTTATTTTCGTTGATTTATATTATGTTGAAAATATTTTAGTGTACACCCACTAAGCTATATGCTTAGCGCGTTGATGTTTATCGTGCGTAGGTAATAGAGAAACCAGCAGACAAAAAGATTGAAGAGTTGGTAGCTGCAGACAGAGTTCAGAGTCACATTACTCTTGGGTAGTTACTTACGTCCTAATATATATATTCATTTATTGATGCATGCATGTATATAAAAGAATGTAAAAGTTTTTAATGTATAAGTTTTGTAAATATTTGTTTTATAGTTTATGTGGTTTTCAAATTATGAGATTTTATTATTTCTGAAATATTATTTATTTATTGTTTTGTTGAAAATGTTTGAGAAGTCGCACTAAATGGAAGGGTGCGCAAATTGTTGTTGAGAATTTAAAGTGTGTATTTTGGAAAGTTGTGATTTTGTAAACAGGTTTTTGGCATGTCAGAAAAATAGAGGAAACTCTGTCAAAATTTTTCAAACAATTTTGATGGGCTCACTGTAAAAGATTTTAAAATACAAATATTTTTACAAAGATTTTCAAATAATAAATTGAGTTTAGAAAAGTTTGATACCGGGTAGCGCTCCATGGTTCGATCTAGGCAGGTCGGGTCAGGGGGTGTACATTTATAGTGGTATCAGAGCGCGGTTTAGGCGTTTCTGGACCAAAAGAGTAATATTTTGTATATGCATGCATTGTATAAAGAAAACTATAGGAGGATGTGACTCTAATTTGCAGACCTTTCTTCTGTCTTATATAGGATAAAATGAAATGGAAGGAAGTGGAAATAGTGATAGACCTGGAAGTCTCGCCAGTGTGGCTGGGGAAGCATCCGAAGAATCTGTAAGCCCAAGGGCAGCTAGACCAGGAGTTTAGGGTCAGCCGGCATTTTTGCAACAAATGGCTGAATTCTTTCAGAACGTGGCCAGAGCAGCGCTATGAAGGTCAGCAATTGAACAACTGGCCAAGTACAGACCGACAGATGTCCACGGAAGAAAAGATGAGGATGCATCTGCCGTAGAATACTGGTTTGAGAGAATAGAAAGAATATTACAGCATATGCATTGTACACCTGAAGAGAGTTTAGAGTGTGCAGTATCCTTACTACAGAAGGATGCATACCAATGGTGGACCTCCTTTATATAAACAGTGTGGCTGGAAGAGAGAACTTGAGAATTTTTCTAGAGGGAATTTAAAAGAAAGTATGTTGGTCGTATCTACATAGATAATATAGAGAGAGAATTTATCAACCTGAAGCAGAGATAGATGACAGTAACTGAATATAAAAGAGAATTTGTTAGGTTGAGTAAATATGCTGGAGATATGGTGGCCACAGAGGCAGATAGATGTCGGAGATTTGAAGACGGACTGAATGATTATATTCGCCTACAAGTCACCGCACTTAAGTTTGAAGATTTTACTAGACTTGTCTCAGCGGTCCTGAATGTTGAAAGGGTAAAGAAAGATGAACAGGCCAGAAGAGACAGAAGTCAATAGAGAAGATGATCAGGGCAATCTAGCTCATATCAGCCATAAAGTAAAAAGTTTAAGGGACCGCAGTCTAGTGGTCCGATGCAGTCACAGAGGCCTATATCAACAGCTAGACCGGGTCAGTCCGTAACATCAATAGCAAGTACCCCTGGGAGTACAGCTAGGGAACCAGCCCTAGTACTATGTGAGCATTGTGGAAAGAGACATCCGGGGGAGTGCTGGAGAGTTACAGGAGCCTGCAACAGGTGTGGATCCCGTGACCACTTTTACAGAGATTGCCCGAAAAACCAGACTACTCCTATTTAGCAACCAGAGAGATATGCTCCTACTGCTTCCAGAGGTAGAAGGTCTAGTCAAGCTGAGACTGAAGGTAGTAACCACAGAAGGGTACCAGAATCAGCGGCAAGATAGGATACTCGTACCCCTGCACGAGCCTATGCTATTTCAGGAAGACAAGGATGCACCAGATGTGATTGCTGGTAAAATTTCTATTTTTGATACTACCGCTATTGCATTGATAGATCCAAGCTCTACTCATTCATATATATGTGATGCTATGTTGAAACAAAGAAATGTGAAAACTGAACCTACTGAGTATGAAGTACTAGTTAGCAATCCAATAAGCCAAAGTGTGGTTGTGAATAGAGTGTATAGAGACTATCCTATCAAGATTCAGGGATATAAATTTTTAGGTGATCTATTGGCATTACCATTCCATGAATTTGATGTAATCTTGGGCATGGATTGGTTGTCTAGACATCTGGTTGTGATCGACTGCAAATTGAAACGAGTAACACTCAGAACAGCCAATAGTACAAAGGTAACAATGGTGGGTGAAAGGAGGGATTATCTCTCCAATGTTATTTTAGCCACTACTGCCAGAAAACTAATTAGAAAAGGGTGTGAAGCTTATTTGGCACAGGTGGTTGATTCTCGGAAGGTTGATTCTAAGATTCAGAATATACCCACTGTGTGTGATTTCTCAGATGTGTTTTCAGAAGAACTTCCTGGTTTACCACCGAAGAGAGAAGTCAAATTCGGGATTGATGTAATACCAGGTACTTCTCCAGTATCGATAGCTCCTTATAGAATGACACTTGTAGAACTGAAAGAATTGAAGGTACAGTTGCAGGAATTGTTAGATAAGGGATTTGTTCGACCCAGTGTTTCCCCGTAGGGAGCACTAGTATTGTTTGTAAAAAAGAAAGATGGGTCATTGAGATTGTGCATCGATTATAGGCAGCTGAATAAACTCACAATTAAGAATAAATATCTGTTGCCTAGAATTGATGATTTGTTTGACCAGCTGAGAGGAGCTAGTATCTTATCAAAGATAGATATCAGATCGGGGTATTATCAGCTGAGAGTGAAAGATTCTGATATTCCGAAGATAGCTTTTTTATTGTGACAGTCTGCTGTCTATGCAGTCTACTGTCACTCACAAGGTACTGTCCCCACTTGAGGGGTTTTATTTTGCCTCTCCCACCTCTCGAACCCATGACCTTAATTGCCTAAGGGTTAGGAGGTGAGTACCAGCTGAGCTAAGTAGCCACCTCTCGCGTGTCCACCGAGGGGAGGACTCGTCTCCCAAGGTGCGTGTCCACCAAGGGGAGGATTCATCTCTCAAGCCGCGCGTCCACCGAGGGGAGGACTCGTCTCCCAAGGCGCACGACCACAGAGGGGTGGACTCGTCTTCCAAGGTGCTCGTCCACCGAGGGGAGGATTCATCTCCCAAGGTGTGCATCCATCGTGGTTAAGACTCGTCTCCCAAGGTGCACGACCACTAAGGGATCTATTAGTCTTCTAAGGCGCGCGTCCACCAAAAGGTAGATTCATCTCCCATATGACGCGTCTACCGAGATAGTGAAGGATCTCGTTTCCCGAGACACGAAATTAGGGGGAAATGGTGACACCACCAATAACCACTCAATAGCGTGATGCCAGGTAGAATCGGGGCACGTGGCACCCCTCAATAAAAACTTTTATTATTATTATCAAATAAGGGAAACCATCCTCCGTGAGAGACTCGGGGGACCCAATCCTTTAATTACCCTATTCAGTGTTGAATAGAGAAACGTCAAATCTATTGTTATATCAATCAGAATCGCCAGGTGTCAACACCAGCAGTCAGTAACAATACCTAATATCTCTATAAATAGAGAAAGAATTTGAGAAATAAAGAGAGAGAGAGCACGTTCAGAAGTAAGATTTAGATTAGTTCGGTGTTAGAAAGTCCAGATTACTCATATACTGACTTGATCGTCAGAGGGTGGTTACCGAATCACAACCGGTGCTCCTTCTCACGATTTACATTATTTTGCAGGTTCAGGCTCGACAGCTAAAGGTTCAACATCCATCGAAGGTTTTAACCAACCGAAGGCTCAACAATCACAATGATGATCATGATTAGGGTCCAGTCAGTAAGGGGTTGTTAAGGTAGTTGGTTTAGGTGGGAAAGTTTGTTATTCTCGAACAAACTTTCCAAATCACTATCAGCTAGATTAACATGTATATAAATCAAAGCTTTGTAATCTATTCATTATTAAGAAATAAAATCAAAAGATTTCAGAGAATAAAAATGAAAAATGCGAGAGAGAATATTTTCACTTATCTGTTTGGTTGCTGAGAAAATATTCGTTCCACTGTTAATCTCTTTTCCTTCATGTTTGTCTTCTTCACCATGTGGATTGATTCTCTGGAGCCCTAGCTTCTGATTTGAGATAGTGTTTTCTTGAGTCTTTGTGTGGTACTATTAGAAAAAGAAAGAGAAAAAAATATCAAGACTTTTAACCAAGGAAGAGAGTTAGTGCGGGTTACCAGGAGAGAAAACGTTAACTGTGGTAAAAGCTAAGCGATGTAGTTTTAAATAATATATATATACAAAAATTATGCATTATAGTACAATCTTATTGGATATATGTATATATATTTAATGTACTAAAGTCTTTCTCATCAATTAAGTCCAAATTAAACCTAATTCAAGTTTGTTCCATATTCAAGATATCAAGTTTGCCGATTAGTAACTTGGTTTTTAGGAGCCAAAAGAACATTAATGAAGTTTCATAGCTTTAATCAACATTGTCCAAGATAGACTTTATTAGTATAGGGAATGAAAAGAGTGAAAAACTTAAAAACTCTTTGACAGTAGAGTAAAATTCGTATTAAAGTGACATGTTTTGTTTAGTTATATATAGTCTTTTCTGTGTAAATCTATTTACGTATAGTTTTTGATGTGTAAATTTGTAATTCTAATTACTTTAAATAAAAATTGTAATTGTAATGTAGATGGCAAATAAGGGAACACAAGGAAAATCAAAAGCGATTTGGGATCCACGAACACATGAGATTTGGGTTGACTTGGCTATAGAACAAGTTAGAGCCGGGAATAGAAATGGAACACATTTGAGCAAACAAGATTGGAAAAACTTTATTCAGAATTTTAGCAATGCAACATGTAGAAAATATGATCTAAAGCAACTAAAAAGTCATTGGGATATTGTGAAAAAAGAATGACCACTTTAGGATTCATTGGTAAGAGGAGAAACTGGACTCGGTTGGGACATGGAAAGGCAAATTGTTGATGTTTCAAACGAGTGGTAGGAAACAAAGTTACAAGTAGATATTTATAACTTAAAAATCATAAACAGAAATATCCAGAACCTTCAAAATTTCGCGTGAAGGGTTTGGAACATGCATTCAAGTTAGATGAGTTATTTTGAAATGTTACAGCTACAGGAGCTAGGGCTTGGGCACCAACTTCTGGTATGATGCCTCATTTGTATGCACAAGTGTAATATCCCTAATTTTGAATAAATATGAAAAGTATTGTTGAATTAATATGGAGTATGTGAATGTGATAATTATGATTTGAGGGGTGGAAAATGTAATTAAATGTACCAACTTGAACGGTCGAAAAAAATGCATGAAGAAAAGGGTGAAAAATTGGACAGTAAGCATCGCGACCAGAGATCGCGGTAGTTGCTCGCGATGAAAGTGGCAAAATTGGTCCAGTGAGCTCCGCGACCAGCTCTCGCTGTAGCCGCTCGCGCTGAAGGTGGAAAATTTCCACCAGTGAGCATCGCGATTGAGCGACGCGACCACCGCTCGCGATATACGGTCGCAATGGCTCAAAATTTTTTTTAAAAAAAATAGAGCACTGAGTGGCATGAAGCAGTGCCACTTAAAAGCAATAGAGTGAGCATAAGCTCACAAGTAGAAACACAACAGAAATCAGAGCAAACAGGAGAGAAAGAAGAGATAAAAGAGGAGAAAGAAAGGAAAGAAGAAGAAGAAGAAGAAGAAGAAGAAGAAGAAGAAGAAGAAGAAGAAGAAGAAGAAGGAAAGAGGAGGAGAAAAAGGAAAAGAGTAGGAGGAAGTGTTCAGGTTCGGTGTACACGAGTTTTCGAATTTTTCGTTTTCCAGAATATTTCGGATTGATTGAATTTGATTAATTTTGAGTTATTTGAATTATATTGATTATAGTTTATTGTTTGAAATTGATTTTGGACTGATTTGAATTACAATATAGTTAATATATGAAATATTGATTGTGAATAATATTCTGAATTGATTTTCATACGTTTTGATTCTAATAGTGTTATGGAAATATATTGTTGAAAGTGATTTTAATTATATAATATTTGTGAAATGTATCGGAAAATGATTTTGGGGCATTTTGATTCAATATGGAATTATGAAATAAGTTTGAATATATTTTTGGATCGATTTGATGTGATTATTGATTTAGAAATATATTCGTATATTTCCGTTATATGATATTTGATGAAATTTAAATTTCAAAAATATATATATCGATATGAATTGAAATTGAATACGTTGAAAGTTGATTTTGAAGATTCTGAAAGAAATGAAAATGTTGACATTGGATTTGAGAAAACGTTTTGTGAAATGGCTCTGATGTGTATAAACATAGATATGGATATAGGAGGTTGACATGTCAATTGGGTTTCTGTCTGAACAGTACTGTGCCGATTTACTCTGTTTGTGCCACCCTTTGGATATAAAGGCCTCATGTGTCGGTCCTAGGGTTCTGAATTCTGTCATGGGACATTTATAGCGGGTGATTCCGTTGGTGTTCCATTCTGATATGATGTTCGGCGGGTCATTCGTTTGCGTCCGATGCTGAACAACCCGTAATCCAGTCCGATAACTTATGTTTTGTATGTCAGGAGCTCAGTCTGAAAACTGATTTGTTATATGAAAGCATTTGAGAAATTAGGAAGATTTTGTCTGTTGATTGATTTTGAATACTGTATTTGTGGAGTATATGATTTGATTTAACATGAGCCCCATATATGCTGTATTGATATATGTTATTTATATGTTCGATAAACTGATAAAAGTATTTGATATAGTATATTTAGATATACAATTTTGTGTACACCCACTAAGCAATATGCTTAACGTGTTGAGTTTTCTCACACGTAGGTAACAGAGGTTCTAAGGGAGACAAAGACAAAGAAGAGTAGAGACTGCAGAAGGAGAGTCCGGAGTCACATCGTTCCTAAATATTTTGGGTAGTGCTTTTGTAATAAGTTTATATGTTTTGATACGGCATGCATATACAGAAACTGTTTATACATATTTAAAAGAACTTCCGCTATGTAAATATTTTATTATATGTTTACGTTATGTGAATATTTATGAATTATATTGTGATAAATTGATTTGGCAAGTCGCACTATATTTGGAAATGTGCGCAAAAGTGATTTGAAATTTAGAAGTTGATTTTTATGAATTTTAATTGTAAACAGGTTTTGGAAAGTCAGAAAAACAGAGGAAACTCTGACAAGATTTTTGGAAATTTATTTGGACCACTTTTAAATGTTTTTAATATACTATTTATAAATTATGGTTATATAAAAGTAAAAGTTAGATTTTAGTATATAGTAGCGCTCCCTAATTCGGTCCGAGCGATTTGGGTCAGGGGGTGTTACAACAAGCATCTAATATTGAATGTAATGTTGATGAAACTAATAGTTTAGATTATGAAGAGGCTAATCATGAGAAAGAAGTAGAATGTAGCAACCACAAAGAGAAAATACTTGAACCAAATAAAAAGAAATTCAAGAAAGGAAAAAGAAATAACTCTAGAACATCAAAGTTATCCAACCAACATGAAGAACCTTGTGAGAGTATTAAGAGTCAGAGTTCATATATACAAACCGATCCACCCGGTTGTAATGTTCAAGAGGTAGTTGATAAGTTAGCTACTCTTCCGGAGTGTGAACCAATGAATCCTCTATTCAAGTTGGGCATTAGCTTGTTCGCAAAAATAGCAAATAGAGAGATTTTTATGGCATTAAGGGAACTTGAATACCAAATTCAGTGGTTGAAAGATTAACAATATTAATAAAATATTAGGACAATGGATTCTTCAAGGAAAATAACACTTTTGTATATACGTCCTACTTTTGTAAGGAACTAACTTTTGTTTTGACATATGATATCTTTTGTAATAGGATGAACAAAATGTGTCTCTTTGTAAGACTTATGACACTTTTGTATATGTAATATATAGATATATAGATATATATATATATATATATATATATATATATATATATATATATATATAGGATGTTGATGTAGAACAACCTGACTTATGTATTGTTGTTTAATGATGAAAAATGTAGTATTTTGATGATTTCTATGAATGTTATTAATTATTTACATGTTTGAAACTTTCTTCAACTTGTGAATTTATTGTTGATTGATAGTGTTAGATCTTAGCGGGCTATCTAAATTTAAGCGCCAATAGACACAATCTAATTACAATCAACAAATGATTCACTTAGGTCCGATCCATTAATTTTAGTTCATTCCACTAAATAACTAAAATTGAACTCTTAAATAAAGATAGAATGAGTGAGCGTACTAATTCGTATCCTAGACAGACTAAGTGGAGAAAGTGTATCCTCGTGAAACCAGTAATCGCAAGAGCTCATAGATCATCTATTGCTCTCCAAGTTACCATATTTACTCATATGACCATGTTTTCGAACTTGGATATTTTGACTTGTCCAGAAGCCATGTTTCAATATTCACTATTGAAAACTCAACGTTAAGATTTAATATCCAATATCTCAAAACATCCATATGATGGTATTCTACTGACATTTGTTAGATACTACCAAACCATCGAAGATAGACTATGCGATATAATCGTACTCATTGATAGTTCAAATGATAACGCATGCAACCATAAGTTCATCATTTATCTTAGGATTGAGATAGACTCTTTGATTGTCTCAGTAGAACACTTTTATCCACTAACAGTTGCGGATAAAGTTTTCTACAGTGATCCTATTCAATGCACCCAGTGCACTAGATTCTTTTGTCCAAAGACACTTCGATGATTTTAGACTCATCATATCATATTTGATCCCGCTCAAATGCTAACAAAAAAAATCTACAACTTTAACAAGATAAAGGTGCCCAACCTTGTATCTTAAGTTGAGACTAACTAAAGAATTGTGTTTACCTCATACATATCTAGATGTATGAACAATTCTTTTGTTTCTCATAGTCTCTTGACCTTATGATTATTTACTTTTGACAATTGATATAATTACTATAAGATTTGTTAAAATAGAAATCACTTTTATTTATATGATATCGATTGTCAAATACACTATTACACTCTTGCTATTGAGCATAATTCTAACAATTTTATGGTTGTGTGTTATGAACCGAGAGGTGACGCCACAACGTGCTCGATGTAATGTCCACCATAGGTAGAATTAGATAGGGATATGCTAATTTACTTGTGTGATCATATAATGTGTTTATTGTGATTAATGCATTTTCATGCATTTGGATATCCATTGAGAGATAGGATATTAGTGTATGTGGTAATAGGTCCGATTTATCTCGAGAGAGAATTTTGGATAATCTAGATGAACATGATCATCAACATTGATAATTAAATTGTAATAATGTGCTTCATGAAATTCAATTAGATGGATTAGGTGAATTCAAATACCCTAGCTAATCTCTCATATTGGTCCGTGTTTTCTCACTTTTGCTTATTTTTATGTTTATGATATTTACATATTTAATTTTCTTGATATAAACTTCTCGATTGTCCAAATAGATATAGGCTTAGTTAATTTTAATACTCAACACCTAAATATCCCTGTGAAGACGATAATTTACTCATTCTTTATTATTTGTGCCGACCCCGTATATTTACGGGTACAAAAAGGCGTAACAGCCCCCAAACTAGCATAGCTATTACTTACAAATAGCCGACCTCCCCAAGGAGCCACGCTAAAGGTTGACAAGACTCGCCAACACGAGAAGCTCTTCAGCTCTCCAACTAGTGAAGTCAACCCCTGAGGAAGCAACAAAGTTCAAGGAATACCCGCATGGTAATAAGCTTGTAAGTCCTTAAAATGACTAAAGCTGCTGAAGCCCACCCAACGGAAGGATTTCCTCGAGCTAAAAGTCTATTGCGACTCCCTAAAGAAGATTGCTTACCAGGTTCTATCTTCCTATATATTCGTGTTTTGTGAAAGCTTTTGAGCACATATCTATACAAAGCTAGTAAAGAAAAAAACATAATATAACATGACATTTAGCAGAAAACAGAATTTCTTATTAAAACCGTATAACAAGTTGAGATTACAATAAAGTTAGATACAGAGAATCTTTGCAATCAAGAAATTACAACCATATAGTCAGTAAAAAAGGCAGCTCAAATACAAGCGCGATTCTCTCAAAGAGAGGTCAAGAGCTACTGATAAGCAACAGTGGCCGATGTCACAGTTTGCTGACAAGTCGCTTTGAAGTATCCCTCAGAACAAGGTTGCAACGGTCTACCAGTATACTTTCCATTACTGATGATGATAAAGAAGCTGTTGAAAGCAAGAGGAAATTGTGATAAAACCACATCAAACCTACTCATCTGAACTTGATAATAAGAAGCTTATGTACCGTAGGGAGAAAAATTTTCTTATTATTGAAATTCCATCGCAGAACAAGCCCAAGTTCACTTCCCTGATTGAGGTATCATATCAAGAAGCCCGCATAGCTCAAGTTCAATATCGTACTTGAGGAATTGTGTGGAGACTTACATAGCTTGAGTTCACTATCGTACTTGAGGAATCGCGTGGAAAGACTTACATATCCCAAGTTCACTATCATGCTTGGGGAGTTGCGTAGAGAAGCTCGCTTACGGTGAGTCACCTACTGTAGGCCTTCTGCCTCAAAACAAGTTTGAGTTCATGGTAACGTACGGCAGTCACATGGAGGAAGGAATAGAGGATGAGGAGATTGATATGTGTGAAGTCTGCATTGATGAAGAGAAACGAGCTCGATCAAGAAGGAAGAATCGTGAAGGTGAGAAAGTCATAATAGTGTGGCAACCTCACTATAGCTGCATAAAAAAGGTGAGGAGGTCGCAATATATAAAGAGGAGGAAGAGGTTCGACAGACCTAACCAGAAGAAGACTTAAGCTTGACCATCACCTCCGTCCTAGGCACCCTGACCCTCTTCAGGTGCTTCGATAGCACCAGCATCCTGTAGTTCCTCAAACCCCCTAATTAGTTCCTCAACAGGTGGGCTAAAGAAGTCTAACGGCAAGTGCAGATGATGAAGCCAAATGCTATAAAGGAGATCACGCTGGGCTTCATCAATCACAGTCACTTTCTACTCCTTCCAACACCTCTCCCTCCGGGAGAACTCCTCATTACTTCTGGCCAAGTCCTCTCTTAATTCCTTCATTTGTCCCTGGACTTGAGCTACTTCACCATGGGCCCGCTCAACTTCAGCTTGCTTTTCATTTAACGCAACAGTTGATTCTTTCAGCTCCATCTTTAGGGCCCTTTCCGGGCACGTAGTTTCCCTAGTTTCGTCGTCAGCTCCTTCTCATGACCTCCAGCAACAGCAAGCCTCTGCTTCATCTTCGTAAGTTCATCACGGAGAACCCTAATTTCCTCATCAATGTCCTTAGATTCAAGCATGTTTTTATATGATAAACAGGCAGTATGAGAAAAGAAAGAAACAAAGGTGAACAGGTCACATGAAACAAAAAAATATATACACAAATAGATATATGTATATAAAACGCATAGCTTACAATTAGAGCATGGCAAAGATCCAAACCCTCGTCCTCCTCAATGCACTGGCTTAGGCCCCCGGTGAGGAACGCCTCGTAAAGCATCGGAGCTCAATCAAGATATTCCTTTGCAATTGCACCAAGACCCTGGCTTGAGGACTAGAAAGCAGCTGGGCCCACCACGGCAGTAGGACCAAACATCCTCGGAACAGGCTACTCCATGGAAGCATCGAAGTCGATCTCCTTCCCCTTTCTGTGAGCACCTTTAACAACGGCAACAGAAGGAGAAGGCTTGCGAGCAGAATTCTCCAGGAGCAGAATCTGGTCGATCTTATTAAAAGTCCCCAACTTGGTCCTTTTGGAAGCAGAAAGGAAAGGGTTCCAGCCGCCCTCTTGGTCAAGAGAGACTTCTTTATATTCAGGCTCTGCATCAGACCCCGCTGCGGGCACTGTGGTTGTTGCTCCTCGGCACCCACCTAAGTTTCGCTTTGAGGGCGATCAAGGAACATCTCCCTAACTTGCCTAGCAGAGGACACCTCCTTACTCGGGGCACGCAACCCAGCCGCCTCTGCACTCCACTCTGCAGGTTGCTGCAACGCCCCCCTGTGATTAAGAGCAAGCTTGAAGTTCATTAGGACGTCCTCAGTGACCTGCTGTTGGCTCCATTTCTTGATAAAAAATGGGCCTTTATTAGTACCTTTATTTACCTACTTTTGCTCCGTTCCCGAGTAATTATCGGTTGTTTTTAATGTTTTTATTAAGTGTGCATGTATAAGGACCCAAGTGAAGATTTTATAGAATTGTGAGGTAAAAGTGAAATATTTATATCCTGGCAATAAGGGCCTATCTGAAAGAATCTTAGAAAGTCAGGCAAAAACACAATTTCAGAAAGTTGCACTACATACTTAGTGAAATGCTGTCGTTTTGAAGCTGTAAAAAGAATATATATATATATATATATATATATATATATATATATAAAAGTTAAGTTAAACGGTGCGTTTTGCACTGTTTAACTTTGGCAGCCACTTGCGTGCCCATGCAACAGCTGCCCTAGCTGTAGCAATTAAAAGGGTGCTCGCACAGCAACCTGGACGAAGGTTTTGGGACGGAGGATTTTGGACGAGAGGGGGACAGTGGCAAGAAGCAGCTGGACCAAAAAAAGACAGACCATAGCTGGTGCGAAGAAGACCAACAGACTAGCACTGAAGGAGAGAGAAAAGAGGGCTGGAGCTACGGGAAAAGAGAAGAAAAAAGGAAAGAGAAGACAGCAGCCTTCGGGCCATGCAACCAGTAGACCATAAGAGAAAGAAAACAGAAAAAACTGAAGGACAACAGTGGAGAGGAAGGGAGAGAGCTCGGGCAGATAAAGAAAAGTGAGAAGGAACGGTTACTAGGACACTAGAGACGTGACTTCGAACGATTTTCGATCCAAAAAGATTTTTTCTTTCTTTTTCGTTTATGTGTTTTCTTTTTATTTTTATGTTGATAATTGTTATTCTGGATTTAATATTTAGTTTTAATTCTTTAATGATGAACTAAATTTATACACTAGGATGAAGATGAATCTATTTAATGAATTTTGGATGAGTTTATAAATTGTTTTAATCATTGATTATTATTCGGTTGAGTGGGTATTTGGTTTATAATGCCTCTAAGTGTAATGACCTGCATTTAGTTGATTTTGTTGTTGTGAGTTAAGTACCGAGAGGTGACGTTTACAACGTGTTCATTAAAATACTCACCACAGTTTTGGAGTTAAATAGAGATATATTAACTTATTTTGTGTGATCATTGATAGTGTTATTGTTATTAATACATTTGCATACATTTGGATATTCATCGAGAGATAGGATATTAGTGTATATGTGAATATGTTCAATTTATCTCGAGAGAGGACTTTGAACAATTTAGTTAACACGATCATCAACCAGAAATAATTCATTTTCATTACGTTTGTATTTCCATTCATTAGGACATAATTAGTGAAATTGGAAATCCTAGCTAGTTCTCCCTTCGATCCAAGTTTCACTCTTTATTTTGTTTTATTTAATTTTAATTAGTTATTTTCACAACCATTTTGATTTATTCAAATAGATATAGACTTGGTTAATTTTAGTACTCAACGCCTAAGTATCCCTGTGGAGACAATAATTTACTCTCATTGTATTACTTGTGCCGACCCCGTATACTTGTGGGTACAGAAAAGCGTAACATGTTTTTGGCGCCAATGCTGGGGATATTTTAGTTGTGTTGATATTCATACAGATTAGGTCTATAGCTAATTTGAATTTGTATATATTTTATTTTTGTTTTTATCAATTTTGATTTTCTTTTTCTGTACAGGACATGTATTCTTAGTTTGAGGTGCATGAGCTTACTGAGGAAGTGGCAACTAGAGACTGTGAAGCACCTTTTGGTTGTTTCTTATGTGGGGGGCCGCATATGAGTACTGATTGTCAGGTGGGAAATTCGTTTGCTGAGAGCCGTTCTGAGCAAATGCAGTACGAGAACTATGTAAACTATCAATAGAACAACCCCTACCTGAGTTCATATAATCCTGGGTGAAGCATTCATTCTGACTATTCATGGAGCAGCCAGTAAGAAAATGGGTCAAGACTGGATGACATGCTTATCAACTACGTGACAAGGAAAGAAATCCGGGAACAGCAGGAAAAGGATGCAGCTTTGGAAGACATGATTATTAAACTCATGATAAAGCTGGATGAGAAAATAGATTCCCAAGATGAGGCCCTAAAGAAGCTGGAAGCTAAACTTGATCAAGTTGCTCAACATACTCAAACAGCTGCCCAAATCTTGGAGATTCAAATAAGCCAATTAGCTACCGAGATCCAATGGGTAGAGCATGAGTTACATCCGATGGAGCAATGCAATAAAATAGCCTTGGAAATCGAAAAGCGAGTTAAGCAGCCAATTTGGGTTGATCAAGTAGAAACGGAAGGGAGCAAGAACTTTTTTTATGGAGATGAGGCATCTATCCTTCCAAAACCACTTGAGTTATGTCTAGTCCATTGTACCACTGCAGAAGAAAAGAGCCACCAAGATACATACATTTCTGTAGATGTTGGAGAAGGAAAGCCCAAACCGTCTCCACCTTTTAAGCAACCACCACCCTTGGGCTGTAAAACGCTACCTTCTGATTCGAGGTATGCAAGACTAGGAGAATTATCTTCTCTTCCAGTCATATGGCTAGGATGATACGGTAAGCTGATGAGGAGATACCAATTATGGGACAGGTGAGCAAAAGCTCAAGCGATCAGGTGACATCTGTATATTATTTTATTTTTATTTATTGTTTTAAATTTTGTGGTTTAGTATTTGGTTACCCTTGCCCATGAGCTTATTTGAAGTGATGTGCCTTGTGTTGAAAATTTTAAAGTTCGGGGAAAGTTTGGTTGGATGTAAATAATATTGAAGTATTTGGTTGTGATTTTTATGTTTTTGTTTGTGTGTTTAGTTAGATTATTGTTAGTTATTATTCCTTATTTTTAGTTTTGTTTCTTTGTTTAGCCATTTTTCCTCGTGCATAAGGTTTTAAAACATTGAGGACAATGTTTATCTTAGGTTTGGGGGTGGTTTTTGGTTGTTTGTTTTCTTTTAATTTTTCGTGTGTTTTGGTTATGGTTAGTTGACGTATACGGCTGAAAACCTAGACATCTCATCTACGCTTAGCATTTGGGAGACAGGTGTAACAATGCCATGTACGTTTAGTCAGTTTGTAGTCCGTGTCTAGGGTATGTATAGTGTGTTTAGTGTAGATTCTGAACATTTTTGAACTTTTATTGTTGTCATGTGTACACTTTCCGTTACAGCATAATTGTTAGCTTTTTCAATGAGTTTTAATTTGCTTGGGACCACTCAAATATTTTGGTGCCATGTTTTGCACCGCATTGTGTTACACTCTGATTATCTTTTTGTGAAAACATGTCATGTTCGATCGACTGGGATAAATAATGGAGGCTTACCCAGTGAGGTTTTGAGCTATTACTTTGTTATTTTAAAGGATATTTTCGTTTCTACTCTTTACACACTTGTCTTTAGTGTGATTGTTTAGATTGATATCATTTAGGTTTTGCATTGAACATTTTTTAACAACATCTAAGATATCATGTGTTTACCCTATGTTGAGTTGGTTTTCCCCTTTAGAAGTGATGTAGGCTATGCATGTTAAGCCACTAAAAAGCCAAAAGTTCATCCTACCCTTGTGTGTGCTCCAATAACCATTTTGAAGCCAAACACTCATAAACTTTTTCTTTCATCGTCTACATAAATCCAAAACCAAGCTCTGTGTATGAAATAGTCTTACCTTTTTAGCTTGGATCATTTTAAGATGATAAGAAAATAAAATAATTATATGGATGAATTTCACAAGAAATTTACCAAGGTTGTGTGTTGTTATTGAGAAAAAAAAAAAGAAAAGAAGAAAGAAAAGAAAAAATCAAAAAAAAAAGAGAAAAGAAAAGAAAAGAAAAACCAGAAAAGCAGAAAAAGAAGAAGAAGGGAATCATGCCAAGCATTGTGGCATAAAAAATGAAAAAATAAAAGAGATTTTTCCGTGTATTGAAAATTGCTATGTAATCTCTTAACTTGATTGAAAGCTTTTGCATTCCCGTTTTTCCTTTTCTTTCTTAACCCATCACCCAATAGAGTCATTATAACCTTTATTAAGATTTAGTGATCTTTTGGGGAGTCATGGCTTTAATGTAAAGGTTTTCATGTTGATATTTTATTCATAATGTTTGATTCCTTCAATGAGATGTAATTGCGACAAAATAGCGTTTTTCAAATTGATTTTCACATGCGATGTATATTCGTACTTCTTTGAGCATAAATTCCTTTCGCATGTATTTGATGAGTGTATTACCTAGGTTATGAGCAATTTTTGAGAGAATTATCCTGAGAGGTTTAAAGTCGAGGCGAATTCTATCACGGTTATTTGAACACAATTGTTTTTGTTTTAAGATTCTTAGAGGGTTGGCATGTGCGTGGCAAGTGGTGCAAAATTCTGAGTATGAATGCATTCGAATTTTACTTATTGCTTTTGCTCACTTTTATCTTAATGGATTGTATTTCATTTGGCAAATTAGTTGTTCCTTAATGTTTAGAGATGCGTTTGTGAATATCATTGCTGGTAAACCCTCACGAGACTATAACTCATCCACTAGAGACACCTAGGGGTTTAAAAGCTTGTGGCACATGCTAAGTGCCATCGTGTTACCTACGAAAGTGGTTTAGGCTAACTGTTTGTTTTTATTTATTTGTAATTTTTAGTTTTCTTTTTGTTTTGGTTGCATTGTTGTTTTGTTCCGATTTTGCTCGAGGACGAGCAAAAGTTAGGTTTAGGGGTATTTGTTGGCTCCATTTCTTGATAAAAAATAGGCCTTCATTAGTACCTTTCTTTACCTACTTTTGCTCCATTCCCGAGTAATTATCGGTTGTTTTTAATATTTTTATTAAGTGTGCAAGTATAAGGACCCAAGTGAAGATTTTATAGAATCATGAGGTGAAAGTGCAATATTTATATCTTGGCAATAAGGGCCTATCTGAAAGCATCTTAGAAAGTCAGGCAAAAGCACAATTTCGGAAGCTTGCACTACATATTTAGTGAAATGCTACCGTTTTGAAGTTGTAAAAAGAAAAAAAAATGAAATATAAAACTTAAGTTAAACGGTGCGTTTTGCACCGTTTAACTTTGGCAGCCACTTGTGCGCGACTTGCGAGCGACTTGTGCACAAGTCGCGCCCATGCAACAGCTGCCCTAGCTGTTGCATTTAAAAGGGTGCTCGCGCAGCAACCTGGACGGAGGTTTTGGGACGGAGCATTTTGGATAAGAGGGGGATAGCAGCAAGAAGCAGCTGGACTAGAAAAAGACAGACCATAGCTAGTGCGAAGAGGACCAACAAACCAGCACTGAAGGAGAGAGAAAAGAGGGTTAAAGCTACTGGAAAAAAGAAGAAAAAAGGAAAGGGAAGACAGCAGCCTTCGGGCCATGCAACCAGCAGACGAGAAGAGAAAGAAAACAGAAAAAACTGAAGGACAACCGTGGAGAGGAAGGGAGAGAGCTCAAGCAGATAAAGAAAAGTGAGAAGGAATGGTTACTAGGAGACTAAAGACGTGACTTCGAACGATTCTTGATCCAAAAGGAGTTTTTAGTTTTGATTCTTTGATGATGAACTAAATTTATACGCTAGGATGAAGATGAATCCATTTATGGAATTTTGGATGAGTTTATAAATTGTTTTGATAATTTATTATTATTCGGTTGAGTGAGTATTTTGTTTGTAATGGCCTGCATTTAGTTGATTTTGTTATTGTGAGTTAAGTACCGAGAGGTGACGTTCACAACGTGTTCATTAAACTACTCACCACACTTTTGGAGTTAAATAGAGATATATTAACTTATTTTGTGTAATCATTGATAGTGTTATTGTTGTTAATGCATTTGCATACATTTGGATATTCATCGAGAGATAGGATATTAGTGCATGTGTGAATATGTTCAATTTATCTCGAGAGGGGACTTTGAACAATTTAGTTAACATGATCATCAACCGGAAATAACTCATTTTCATTACGTTTGTATTTCCATTCATTAGGACATAAATAGTGAAATTGAAAATCCTAGCTAGTTCTCCCTTCAATCCAAGTTTCACTTTTTATTTTGTTTTGTTTAATTTTAATTAGTTATTTTCATAACCATTTTGATTTATTCAAATACATATAGACTTGGTTAATTTTAGTACTCAACGCCTAAGTATCCTTGTGGAGACGATAATTTACTCTCATTGTATTACTTGTGTCGACCCCGTATAATTACGGGTACAGAAAGGCATAACAACTTTTTGGCGCCGTTGCCTGGGATATTTTAGTTGTGTTGATATTAATACCGATTACGTCTATAACTAATTTGGATTTGTATATATGTTATTTTTGTTTTTATCAATTTTGATTTTCTTTTTCTGTACAGGACATGTATTCTTGGTTTGAGGTGCAGGAGCTTACCTAGGAAGTGGCAACTAGAGACTCTGAAGCACCTTTGGGCTGTTTCTTATGTGGGGGACTGCATATGAGTACTGATTGTTAGGTGGGCAATCCGTTTGCTGAGAGCCGTTCTGAGCAAATACAGTACAAGAACTATGTAAACTATCAACAGAACAACTCCTACCTGAGTTCATACAATCCTGGGTGGAGCATTCATTCTGACTATTCATGGAGCAACCAGTAAGAAAATGGGTCAAGACTGGAAGACATGCTTGCCGACTACATGACAAGGATGAAAATCCGGGAACAGCAGGAAAAGGATGCAGTTTTGGAAGGCATGATTATTAAACTCATGATAAAGCTGGATGAAAAAATGGATTCCCAAAATGAGGCCCTAAAGAAACTGGAAGCTAAACTTAATCAAGTTGCTCAACATACTCAAGCAACTGCCCAAAGCTTGGGAATTTAAATCAGCCAATTGGCTACCGAGATCCAATGGGTAGAGCATGAGTTACATCCGATAGTGCAATGCAATGAAACAACCTTGGAAATCGAAAAGCGAGTTGAGCAGCCGATTTGGGTTAATCAAGTAGAGACTGTGTTAGGATTTATGCCCTAAAGCTTGTAAGTGTAAATGGTTGAAGACAATAATAAGAATTATTCAGATTGTCATTCAAGTTTATAAAAGTTTTATATTCAGTAATACACGTATTGTGCAAGAACATCCTAGATTGCAAGATGTAATCTCTTAATGAGTATATGATGGTCATATACATAGAGGATTCATTTTGAGACGTGCAATCTAAAGAGTCCGTAGAGAGCGAACAAAGCTGGGTACTTTGTTTGTGATTGATCTACTGCTGTGGTGTATTATGTAAAGTACGGTGGTCTTATCCTAGACCGCTCATGTAGTTGACATGAGAATGGAGGCACCTTATATTATGAGATCATATAAGACTGGGCCACAATTTATATGAATATCTCACTAAGATCCGTTAGCAGATGAGATTCATATATAATCGATAAACGATGGCTATTTATAAGTCATCTTAATCCTGAGTGTCTTATCGACTCTTTCAGGTTGGATCGTGGCTTTTGATTTACCATGAGTGAGGTTGATGAAAATCTCGACCAATACCTCCGTATCTTAGAGTTACAGTTTGGCTTGTGGCTGGGAAGGTTTGAACACAATAGTGGAATCCACTCCTTCTTGATTGAAGTAGATGAGTAGTTCCCTTAAGGGTTGATTCAGGGCTTGAACGATTATGAGCGCTCTCCTTCTTCCGTAAGGAATACATGATTTAATTGTTCATTAGAGAATCAATGGTACTTAAAGAAAAAATATATTTCTAGAGGGGTATAACGGACTTTATGACCCAGCTCTAGTTATGAACTATTTGTGGAGGATCACACTATATGCAATTAGCTATAGCAATGGACACTGAGACTTCAGATTGTATAAACACGTCTATAGTTCTGAGAGTGCAGCCTCGGGTTTTTAGTGGAATAACTCCGAGGTTAATAATCGTGAAATATTAATTAAAGAGTTTTAATTAATATTACTAAGTATTATTGGAGCTCAAAACTGTGGGTCCATTAGGTCCCCTTGCTAGCCCTTATGGTTGTTGGTAACGAGGATCACGGCAGATTAATTGGATGATCCAATTAATAGTTTTACGAAAGTAATGCGATTTAAATAAAAGAGAATAATTAAATAATGTGATTATTTAATTAATTAAATATTTAATAAAATAATAGAAATTAATAATTATGAATGATTAATTCTATTTATTAAATATGAGGTCATGTGATTAAATAATAACTAGGACAAAAGAATTAAAATAATTAGATTATTTTAATAGTTCAAAAGGTCACAGGTTCAAGTCTTTAGGGAGACTAAAAATAAATAGGATTTAGAATCCTATTTTGATTTGGTCAAACTAAAACCCTAAAGGACTACTATATAAGTGTTATATAGTTAAGAAAAATCAAACCGAGCACACAAGTGAAAAAGAAAAAGAGTTCGGCCACCAAAGAGAGAAGAAAAGAGAAAAAAAAAGTTTTTTCTGACTCTCCCTTCTTTTGCAGGATTCGGCCGACGTTCTTTTCACGTGACCTCCATCTCTTGCCGTGACGTGCCCACACACATGTTGTTAGACTACGGGTCATAGCTCGGAAGATCTGGTGATAGATCGAGGAATTAGAAAAAAAAGAAAATCAAGAAAAATGTATGTAGTTTCTAAAGTTTTTTTTCTGCGTATGTACATGAACTCGTTCCTGATTGAAAAAGGTTTTCAATATAAGAAAAATTTTTGAAACCCAATTCCGCATGTTATATGATAATAAAAATCTTTTCTAAAACTCCTTTCAGACGGAAGGGAGTAAGAACCTATTTTACGGAGATGAGGCATCTACCCTTCCAAAACCACTTGAGTTATGTCTAGTCCACGGTACCACTGCAGAAGAAAAGAGCCACTGACATGCCTTTTCTGTACCCGCAAATATACGGGGTCAGCATAGGTAATAAAGAATTGTGAGTTCCGAATATCGTTCCCACGAGGACGTTTAGATATTGAGTACTGAAATTAACCAAGCTTAATACTATCTAGATAACTAATTCAATGGTTGTGATTTGTAATTTATATTCTAAATGATCTATAACTTGAAATTAAAATATCTTTTTATCAATGGAGATGGAAACTAGGGAATCCGATTTCACTAACTAATCCAAATGATATGAGATAATTATGTATGAATGTTCAAGTTGATGATTGATGATCATGTTAACTAATTATCCGATATCCTCTCTCAAGGTAAATCGAACCTATTCAACACATACTAACACCTTATCTGTCGATGAATGTTAAATATACGAGAATGCATTAAACATGGAAACATATGAGAGATTACACAACCTACACCAATATATCTCTATTTGGTTCCTAGGCTATTGTGTCAATTTATCGAACACGTGGTGGGTGTCTCCTTTCGGAACTTAATCCACCACAACAAGATATTGAATAGTGGTGATCAATCAATATACAATCAATAAAACATTAAATCAACACTCAATCATATAATTCAAATAATCCAAACATTCATTAATCTCAATCAAAATTCATAGTGAGTTCCATCATCATCCCTAGTGTAGGAAATTAGTTCATAACTAGGAAATAAGAATACATAATATTATTAATCAAGAACAACATGAATAATACAAGATTAAAGGAAAGAGTATGATAGAAAAACTCAATGTGGCTTGACTCTCGTCGAAACCGAATCGGTAGAGCTTCTCCGTGTACGAATCTGAATCCTAAGAGCGATTGAAGTCGTCCGGAGAATCGATCCGATGGCTAGTCTCCTAGACCTTCTTCCCTCTTCTTCTTCCTCCTTCTCTCTCTCTTTCTTGTCGTCTTTTGAATATTTTGAGATCCCCTTTCTCTCTCCTCTCTTTCTGTTAATAGAGACACTTAGGGTTGCTGGAATTCCTCACCGCGACCCGTGGTCGCGCTAACTTGGTCGCGATGGCTTGGTCGCGCTGGCTAGAAATTGCTTGATTTCATCTCACCGCGACCTGAGGTCGCGCTGTCTTGATCGCGATGCTCACTGCCAAGCTCCCATCTTTCAGCGTGATCACTTCAACGCGACTAGCCCTAGCGCTGACTAGTCGCCATGCTCTCTGCCAAAAACCTCAACTTTCACCGCGACCACTTCATTGCGACCTGTGGTCGCGGTGAGCGGTTGCGGTGCTCTCTGCCAGGATTCTCATCTTCCACCGCGATCAACGCAGCGCGACCAGAGGTCACGATGGCTGGTCGCGCTGCTCCCTGCTAGAAAACACGGTTTTGGACCGAAAATTCCAATCTTTGCGTAGCTCCAAGAGAAACACCTAAAACCTGCACAAGCTTAACAAACACATCAAAAGCACCAAAAATACTCAAGAAAACAATCAAAAGAGACAATCCAAGGTTCGTAATTATATGATAATAAATGACCAATCAAATACCCCCAAACTTATCTTTTGCTTGTCCTCAAGCAAATCGACACACACCACGATTAAAAGCAAGACAAAAATAACTAAAACTAACAACAGAAACGAACAAAACCATATCCATTTTCGTATGATGGAACGATGACACTTAACACGTGCCACAAGCCTTTAAACCCCTAGGTGGCCCTAGTGGACGAGTTATACTCTCGTGAGGGTTTACCAGTTACGATACCCACAAACGTCCTAAGCTAACCACAAACATAGCTACACATCAAATCAAGCATAAACGCACATGCAAAGACATAAGAGTAGTACAATAATCAGAAATCTAAAATGCTGCCAATAAGTCTAAACACCCTATATCATATAGGAAACTGACATATACTGCATTGATAATCGTGACATCTACATATCAATAAACCGCTGATATAATTCGCCTCGACTCTAGTCTCACCAGTTTTCACTTAATGACACTCAAAACCTGGGCAAACAAACTTTCAACTGCATAGACTGGAATTTATGAGCAAATGATTTCAAAATGCCTCGTATGCATCAATAATTAGAAAGAACGCACAGATCTAACAAAGGATCTCATGAAAGATATCAAATGCTAAGAACAGAAAAATTCGTGTATATACATGTCAAATATTACAATTGAGTTTCCTACGGAGATCAACAGGTCTTTAAATGGTTGTAATGGGGCTGTAGGAGATTGGCTCAAAAAGGACGGAAATTGGGCTCAACTCACTTGGAAACCTACTGAGAGACTTCATAAAATTTTCAATTTACACAATTTCTCTCACGACCACCAAATTCATTCAACTTGTATTCCCAATCTTTTTCTCACATTTCTCCTTCAACCTCTTTTCAACCCTTTTTTTTCAATTTTTACTTTGTGCATTTCACTCCTTTTTCTCATTTTAGCCAACTCTTTTTATTTTATTTATTATTTTCTTGGCTATTCTCTTTTTCTGCACATTACCCATATCCTTATCATCTTTTCTACTCCACTCCTTCTTCCTCACTCAACACTTACACATTTTCCTTTTAATTGTCTCTAGTTTCCAAGCGTCAAAGGTAATGTCTTACAATTTTCGCTAGGATTTTTGGACATGTAGGTTATACAATAAAAGGTTAATATGTGAGTGTTTGGCCGCGAATGGGATAGGGAGCACGCAATTACGGATAGGAAATCAAGTTATTTAGGAATTCACACACAATGCCTAAATCATATCTCCAAAATCTACTCAATTGAACATTCAAAATATATATACAAGATTTTCATAATGCAGTTCATTAACATCCAATGCAAACCTATAGAGATCAATCTAATGACAATAAAGCTCAAGAAAGTGTTTAAGAGTAGAAATAAAAATTCCTTCAGAATAAATACGTAATAATCTCAAAATCTCACTAAGGGTAGTCTCCACTATTAATCAGAGCTATTAATTGAAAGCTGTCACACATTACAATGCAGAGACGTTAGACATATATGATTAGATGCAAAGATACTATCGGCATTATTCTAGCTAACAACTTTGTACGCTCACATGAACTAAGCATATACATATTATTACCCAATTATCTGTGAAGTATGCATATGATTTGCTATTCTACAAAAATAAAAATGAAAACACGAAAAAAAAAAATATATCAAAAGTTGGTGTACGTGGCATTGTTAAGCCTATGTCTTCCAAATGCAGTGCGTATGAGGAAAGTCTTGGTTTCCAGTCTATATACACCAACAAAACAAACAACACACAATAGACAAACACACCCCCAAACCTAACTCAAACATTATTCGCAATGTTTAAAATTCAAATAAAGAGAGACAAAAGCGATAAACATAAAATAAATGTAGCAGTACAATATCCAAATCTAAGACAATAACAGTTCAATAAACAAAAGAAACAGAAAAATAAAACATAAAAACATCATGCTGGTGGAGGTGGCGGAGGAGGTGGACTCGAAGCTCTTGGAAACCTACGGATATATAACTGCACAGTAAAGCCCCTCCTCTGCAAGTCGGAAGAGACAGTTTGGAGGTACTGACTCATATGATCAATGGCTGCATCCTGCCTATCCATCCGCTGGTCAACATGCTGCTACAGCTCCGTCATCCGATGATCCAAATACAGCCGCATATCTGTCATCTGTCCCTGGATATCCTCCAAAGCACCCAATAGCTGGCCCCACTGAGAACCCTCAGCCTCTCCCGCAGATCGTGCTTGTGAACTGCCTGCTGCAGTTCCTCTAGTCTCCCTGGTAGGTACTCTGGGGGCAGCCTGATCGTCGTCATCACTATCATGAAAATCCTCGACCGCAGCCAAAATTTCCTCCATATCATCATCATCGTCCGCAGGCTGATGCTCCGGCTCGCCAAGTCGTGGTAGTCTTTGCGGCTTGGCCAAATCATTATATGTTGCTTTGTTCAAATTCTGCAGAGGCGAGCGGAGGTACTGCTGCTCGTCTGCAGCATACACATCAATGCCATGAGAAGCACAAATGTGAGTGATCAAACACGGAAATGGCAGCATACCCCGCAAACAACGGCCCGCATGGCATATCTCATCCTTGATCAAGACCCCAACACCTAAAGCAATACCGCTCCGGATACAGTGCACCAACCGGGCAGTCTCCATGATAAGGGTCGTGCGATGCTGGACTGGCCGCAGCGAAAAATCTGAGAATATCTGCCAGAAAGCTGCATCGATCTGAAGCTCAAGATGCTTAATAGAGGTAGTGCCGTCCTGCCAAACTCTCTCTCCTAACATCCGCAAAATCCCGGCTAAATCCAGGTTATGATCTGAGAACAATGGTAGCTCAGGATAACCAAGGCAGAGATCTGGCTGTGGAATGGTGCCGAAGTGAGCATTGATCACCTCTGGAGTGATCCTAATCTGAACTCCTCTGACCTGAACTATGCCATGATTTTGGAAATGCGGCGGATACATCGAGGCATAGAATTCACGGACGGTACTCTCATTCGCCCAATTGGGCGTCCGTATAAAATTCCCCCAAACCTGCTGGTCAATATTGGCGAGGATAACAGATGTGACCAGCTCTTCCACATTAATCCCTCGCTCCAGGAGAAGTGGTCTCCCCTTCTGAGCTGTCAAACGACCGGGAAACTCGGGGTTCGGATCACCCACATTCCTCGACTTCTCTTTATCAGGAATTTTGGCCTTTTTAGACCCTTTCTGCTTTTGCTTGCCTTTACCCTTGGAAGAACATGATGCGAAACGGTCGGGATACTCTTCGTTGAACCTTTTTAGCCTTGGCATTTTTACCACAATCCACAGAATACCAACCACCACGACAAAACTTAACAAAAATCAACGGTCACCAAAACTTCAACTACTATCACAACAACTTCTATTGCAACAACACACTACCACACACTTCAACAAAACTAAATCAACAAAACAACTCCAAATTCAATGACCACCTCCACTAACACTTCAACCAACAACTCCCACAATCTTCAACTTCTCAACTCATCAAGAACCCAATCAAAAACAACAATAGACAAACCATATTCCACAACAATCCTAGGCGCTAAATCAAATCAAATCAACTCACAAAAACCAAAATGCTAATCTAAAACCTAAATGAAGTTAGAAGAAATCAAATACCTTGCAAACTTAATTCAAACACACCTTGAAGTGGATGAGAGTTGAGAGGATTTGAGAGAAAAATTCATCGCGGTCACTGTGTGAGAAAGAAATTTGTTGCGCACGCTAAGGATTTAAATCCCAATTCGTCATCGCGACCGCCACCGTGAGCACAGGTCGCGCTACGTGGTCGCGATGACTCTTTTTCTGCTTAAAACGCCATCGTTTGGATAAGTGGAGGGGCAGCGCGAGGCATCGCTGCGACCACAGGTCACGTTGGTCTGCTCGCGCTAACTTCTGAACTGCTTTTTATTGATCTGGCAGTGAGTACCGCGACTATCTCACCGCGACCACAAGTCGCGGCTCTAGGTCGCGTTGCTCACTGTGAAGTTTTGCAACATTTTTCTTCCTTGAGGCAGTGAGCAACGCAACCGCTCACCACGACCACAGGTCACGATGGCAGGTCGCGGTGCTCACTGTGATGAGCATGAAACCTCCATCCTAGCACCTGTCAAGAAAAATTACAAAAATAAAAATTCAACTAAAAATAAGTAACACACCAAATCAAACACAATTGAAAAGAACAAAATCATAACTAAAAACTAAGAATCATAACAAAAACAATCGAATCAAAATAACTTAAACCAACGTCAAAAATTTTCCAAAAATTTTGAGAACTTGGGTTGCCTCCCAAGAAGCGCTAGTTTATAGTCATAGCTCGACTGTATGCCCTGTCATGTGGAATTTAGCAACTCCACCGAGGTTTTGGGTGGAATGGCAGCTCCGTCTATGTATAGCTTGAGTCATTGCCCATTGACCTTGAACGTTTCTCCACTCAGGTTTTTGATATCCACAGCCCTATGTGGATATACTTTCACAATCTCGAATGGTCCGGACCATCGTGATTTCAACTTTCCTGGAAAGAGCCGCAAGCGAAAGTTAAATAGAAGAACCTTCTACCCCACTTCAAACTCTCTTCGCACAATATGCTTGTCATGCCATCTTTTGGTGCGCTATTTGTAGATTCGTGCGTTCTCATACGCATCTAACCGGAACTCCTCTAATTCATTTAGCTGCAAAAAATGCTTTTTGCCTGCTAGCTGTATATCAAAATTAAGCGCCTTCGTTGCCCAATAAGCTCTACTGGTAGATGACACGATTTCCCATAAACTAACCTATAGGGAGACATCCCAATAGGGTTTTGAAAGCTGTCCAGTAAGCCCATAGTGCATCGTCTAGCCGGACCGACTAATCTTTTTTGGAGCTATTCACCGTTTTCTCCAGAATTTGCTTGATCTCCCTATTTGAAATTTCCACCTGTCCGCTTGTCTGAGGGTGGTACGGTGTGGTGATGCGGTAAGTCACTCCATATCTTTTGAGTAGTGCTTCAAACTGCCGGTTGCAGAAGTGCGAACCTCCATCACTGATGACTGCCCGCGGTGTTCCAAACCTGCAAAAAAATATTTTTCTTGAAAAACTTTAACATTACCTTCGCATCATTTATCGGAGTGGCTATGGCTTCTACCCATTTTGAGACATAATCGACCGCAACCAGAATATTTTGGTTGTTGAAAGACATGGGAAATGGTCCCATGAAATCAACTCCCCATAAGTCAAATAGCTCGACCTCTATAATGGGGTTTTGAGGCATTTGGTTCCGGCGGCTGATGTTGCCCATCCTCTGACATCTGTCACAAGAGTCAATGAAGCGACGGGTATCTTAAAATATTGATTGCCAATATAAGCCTAATTGAAGAACTTTTGCGGACGTCTTTGAAGCGCTGAAGTGTCCTCCACACTCCAAACTATGACAATGCAGGAGGATATCTATGATTTCAGTTTCTGGCACACAATGCCTGATTATACCATCTGAACAATACTTGAACAAGTATGGCTCCTCCCACATGTAGTATTTCACGTCGGCGAAGAACTTCCTCCGCTGATGATAGGTCAAATCTGGTGGAACGATCTCGTTCACCAAGTAGTTCACGAAATCAGCATACCATGGGGTCATAAGAGCCTGCAAAACAAAGAGTTGTTCATCAGGAAATGAATCATCTATAGGAGTACTTACCTTCTCTTCGTTGCAGCTGCGTTCTAGGCGAGATAGATGGTCTGCCACTAGATTTTCTGTTCCTTTCTTGTCCTTGATCTCCAGGTCCAATTCTTGAAGGAGTAAGACCCATCAGATGAGTCTCGGTTTGGCATTCTTCTTGGACATGAGATATTTGATCGCAGAATGATCAGTGTATACAATTACTTTGGCCCCTACCAAATATAACCTGAATTTCTCGAAAGCAAACACAATTGCCAACAACTCCTTTTCTGTGGTTGCGTAGTTGATTTGAGCATCTGTCAAAGTACTCGCATAATAGACAACGTGAAGGCGTTTGTCTATTCTCTGACCCAAGACTGCTCCCATAGCAAAATTACTCGCATCGCACATTAATTCGAATGGTAACTCCTAATTAGGGGCTGTGATAATCGGTGCGGAAGTGAGCTCATTTTTCAGCTTCTGGAATGCAATATGGCATTCTTCTGTGAACTCAAATGCTACTTCTTTTGACAAAAGATTGCAGGGGGGCTTGATGATCTTGGAGAAGTCTTTAATGAATCGGCGATAGAAACCGGCGTGTCCTAGAAAACTGCAGACTCCTCTTACAGAGGTGAATGGTGGTAATTTTTCAATGACTTCTATTTTTGCCCTGTCCACCTCAATCCCTGTTGATGAGATTCTATGACCCAAGACAATGCCTTCCTTCACCATAAAGTGACATTTCTCCCAATTAAGTACTAAATTCGTCTCTTCACATCTTTTAAGCACTAAGGCCAAATTGGCCAAACATACATCAAAAGATGAACCAAATACAGAAAAATCATCCATTAATATTTCGATGAAACGCTTGACCATATCAGAAAAAATAGCCATCATACATCGCTGAAAGGTCGCTGGGGCATTACAAAGACCGAACGGCATTCTTTTATAGGCGAAAGTACCATAAAGGCAGGTGAAGGTTGTCTTCCCTTGATCTTCAGGTGCAATAGGTATCTGATTGTACCCTGAGTATCCATCTAAGAAACAATAGTACGCGTGCCCTGCCAGTCTCTCTAACATTTGATCAATAAACGGAAGCGAAAAGTGATCTTTTCTTGTCGCAATGTTTAGCTTCCTGTAATCGATGCACACTCTCCAACCTGTGACTGTTCTGGTGGGAATCAATTCATTATTTTCATTTTTCACTACCGTGATCCCCCCTTTCTTTGGCACTACTTGCACCGGACTCACCCATGAACTGTCTGAGATGGGGTATATGATTCCTGCATCTAGCAATTTGAGGATCTCTGCTCTGCCTACCTCTTTCATAATCGGATTCAACCTGCGTTTATCCTCCATCATATGCACATGGTAGGGCTGATTCCCTTTATGTCGGAGATAGTCCACCCCAATGCGGTCTTGTGTTATTGCAGTACTCCCAGAAGTTTCTCCTCCTCTGCTTCAGTTAAGGTAGCAGAAATTATGACTGGAAGGAAGTCAGATTCCCCCAAATAAGCATACCTCAAATGCTCAGGTAACTGCTTCAATTCGAGCTGAGGAGGCTTATCGATTGAAGGTGGTATTTTAGGCTTCCCGTGGCCTAATTCTTCAAAATATCTCCTACCCCCGTATAGCATAGGGGCTGCTGAATCAAGACGGAAAGCATATTCAGCTATGCTTTCATTGTCCTCTTCTTTTGTCACTCCGTGAGTCAAACAAGCTTCTAGTGGCTCTTCGGGATTGCTCTTCTCAAAGGCCTCTTCAACTAAAGAGTCGACTGCATCAACTCTAAGGCAAGTGTTTGCAGTTGTTACAAATTTTATAGCCTTGAACACATTGAAAACTGCATCTTCATTACCCACTCGCAACATCAATTTCCCTTACTGCACATCTATTAATGCTCCTCCGGTTGCTAAGAATGGTCTCCCCAATACGAGAGGAATATCAACATCTTCCTCCATTTCAAGCACGATGAAATCCACCGGGAAATAGAACTTGTCAACCTTGACTAGCACGTCTTCAATCACTCCATAGGGATATTTAATAGAACGGTCTGCCAATTGGAGTGTTACACTCGTAGGCTTCACTTCGCCCAGACCTAGTTTCCTGAAAACAGAAAAAGGCATCAAATTAATGCTAGCACCTAAATCACATAATGCTTTAACAAATTCAGAACTCCCTATAGTGCAAGGAATAGTAAAACTCCCTGGATCTTTTAGTTTTTGAGGCAATTTATTCTGAATGATGGCGCTGCACTCCTCAGTCAAGGCGACGATTTCATGATCTTCAAGTCGCCTTTTCTTTGACAGAATTTCCTTCAAGAACTTCATATAAGATGGCATTTGAGCTAAGGCCTCTGCAAAAGGAATATTAATGTGAAGTTTCTTAAAAATTTCAAGAAACTTAGTAAAATTCTTATCATCTTTGTGCTTTTGTAGCCTTTGAGGGAAAGGTACAGGTGGCACATATGCCTTGACTTCTTGGACCGGCAGAGGTAGTTCATCACTCTTCTCATTATGACGAACAAGCGGAGTGGAAGGTGATTCACTTTGCTTCAACTTCTTATTGTGAGTGATCTCTTCCAGCTGTTTTTTCTACTTGTTTCCCACTCCTCAAAGTGATTGCCTTACACTGTTCCTTGGGATTGACTTCAGTATTGCTAGGTAGTGTGCCATGAGCTCTACTCTGTATCTCTCTGGCTATCTGGCCAATCTGTACTTCAAGCTTCTGAATGGCGGACTGATTTTGCTGTGCTACATGGTCAATCTTCACATCCATCTTCTTCATTGATGTGTCTTGACCGTCCATCTGGAATCAATTTTTATCATGAACTTGACCAGCATGTCTTCTAAGGCTGGTTTCCTCTCTTGCTGATTAGTTCCTTGATTCCCTTGAAAATTACCCTGATTCTGAAAGCCAGGCGGAATGGGCTTCGTATTGTTATTCTGCTGTTGATTGCTCCATGAGAAATTTGGGTGATTTCTCCAGCTAGGATTGTAAGTGTTTGAGTAGAAATTGTTGTATGGTTTGCTGAAGTTCTGCACGTATTGTACTTGTTCAGCACTGCTATTACCTGCAAAAGAATTACCCATTGTGCACTCTGTATTAACGTGTGGTCCTCCACACATGTCACATCCTGGAGTCGCTGATTGAATAGAATTTACATTCCATTTGTTGATTTGGCTTGACAAAGAAGCAACTTGTGCCTTGAGTGATGTGATCTCGTCAACTTCAAAAGCTATAGCTGAACCAACTGCTTTTATGTGACTTGCTCTCTCATTTTCCCACATATATCTATTTGTGGACATATCCTCAATTAACTCATGAGCGATTGCAGTTGGCTTGCTCAATAAAGCACCTTGAGTGGCTGCATCTAACATGCTTCGGTTTTGTTGTATGAGTCCATTGTAAAATGTCTGCACTACAAGCCAATCAGGTAAACCGTGATGTGGGTACTTTCTCAATGAATCCTTGTATCTCTCCCAGGTGTCATATAACGATTCCATCTCAAATTTGGTGAATTGAGTGATATCGTTTCTGAGCTTTGCTGTTTTCCCCGGTGGAAAATACTTGGCAAGAAAAGCTTGAGCTAGGCCTTCCCATGTTGTGAAGGTATTCGGTGGCAATGAATTCAAACATAACTTAGCTCTGTCCCTCAACGAGAAGGGAAATATTCGCAGCCGAATCGCATCGTCAGACACCCCATTCTGCTTGAAGGTGTCGCATATTTCCAAGAATCGCTCCAGATGGCTATTTGGATCATCGATTGGCATACCCCCAAACCGAATAGTATTCTGAATCATTTGGATGATTGCAAGCTTGATTTCAAAATTGTTCGCTGCAACTGGAGGTCGTCGAATGCTCGATTAATTTCCTACCATAGTAGGAATGGCATAATCTCGCAATGCCTTGGCAATATCTAGATTTACTTGTTGCTGCTATGCATGGTCTTCCATAATAGCTTGCTGTCTTGCTTGCCTTACTCTTTGAATAAGTGTTCGTTTGATTTCTGGGTCAAGGGCTTTGAGAGACACTAAACTAGTGCGTCTCGTCTGTCTCATACACAAATGGAATTTCCTGCACAAACAAAGGATCAAACAAGTAAGAAAAAAAAATGTAAAAAATAATTTCGAAGAAAATAAAGAAAATTTCCAGATTAGTACTACACTAAGTTGGTATCAATATCAATTATGACTAAACCGTTCCTCGGCAATGGCGCCAAAAACTTGACACGCCTTTTATGTACCCGCAAGTATACGGGGTTGGCACAAGTAATATAGAATTATGAGTTCCGAATATTGTTCCCACGAGGACGTTTAGATATTGCGTACTGAAATTAACCAAGTTTAATACTATCTAGGTAACTAATTCAATGGTTGTGATTGGTAATTTATATTCTAAATGATCTATAACTTGAAATTAAAATATCTTTTTATCAATGAAGATGGAAACTAGGGAATCTGATTTCACTAACTAATCCAAATGATATGAGATAATTATGTATGAATGTTCAAGTTGATGATTGATGATCATGTTAACTAATTATCCGAAATCCTCTCTCAAGGTAAATCGAACCTATTCAACACACACCAACACCCTATCTCTCGATGAATGTTAAATATACGAGAATGCATTAAACATGGAAACATATGAGATCACACAACCT
This sequence comes from Xanthoceras sorbifolium, assembly GCA_003430845.1. Classification (NCBI taxonomy): domain Eukaryota; kingdom Viridiplantae; phylum Streptophyta; class Magnoliopsida; order Sapindales; family Sapindaceae; genus Xanthoceras; species Xanthoceras sorbifolium. The sequence goes on along the minus strand of CM010620.1, from coordinate 13,838,082 downwards.
ACACCAATATATCTCTATTTGGTTCCTAGGCTATTGTGTCAATTTATCGAACACGTGGTGGGCGTCTCCTTTCGGTACTTAATCCACCACAACAAAATATTGAATATTGGTGATCAATCAATATACAATCAATAAAACATTAAATCAACACTCAATCATATAACTCAAATAATCCAAACATTCATTAATCTCAATCAAAATTCATAGTGAGTTCCATCATCATCCCTAGTGTAGGAAATTAGTTCATAACTAGGAAATAAGAATACATAATATTATTAATCAAGAACAACATGAATAATACAAGATTAAAGGAAAGAGTATGATAGAAAAACTCAATGTGGCTTGACTCTCGTCGAAACTGAATCGGTAGAGCTTCTCCGTGTACGAATCTGAATCCTAAGAGCGATTGAAGTCGTCCGGAGAATCGATCCGATGGCTAGTCTCCTAGACCTTCTTCCCTCTTCTTCTTCCTCCTTCTCTCTCTCTTTCTTGTCGTCTTTTGAATATTTTGAGATCCCCTTTCTCTCTCCTCTCTTTCTGTTAATAGAGACACTTAGGGTTGCTGGAATTCCTCACCGCGACCCGTGGTCGCGCTAACTTGGTCGCGATGGCTTGGTCGCGCTGGCTAGAAATTGCTTGATTTCATCTCACCGCGACCTGAGGTCGCGCTGTCTTGATCACGATACTCACTGCCAAGCTCCCATCTTTCAGCGCGATCACTTCAACGCGACTAGGCCTAGCGCTGGCTGGTCGCCATGCTCTATGCCAAAAACCTCAACTTTCACCGTGACCACCTCATCGCGACTTGTGGTCGCAGTGCTCTCTGCCAGGATTCTCATCTTCCACCGCGATCAGCGCAGCGTGACCAGAGGTAGCGATGGTTGGTCGTGCTACTCCCTGCCAGAAAACACGGTTTTGGACAGAAAATTCCAATCTTCGCGTAGCTCCGAGAGAAACACCTAAAACCTGCACAAGCTTAACAAACACATCAAAAGCACAAAAAATACTCAAGAAAACAATCAAAAGAGACAATCCAAGGGTCGTAATTATATGATAATAAATGACCGATTAGCCACCAAGATACATACATTTTTGTAGATGTTGGAGAAGGAAAGCCCAAACCGCCTCCACCTTTTGAGCAACCACCGCGCTTGGACTGTAAAACGCTACCTTCTTATTCGAGGTATACAAGGCTGGGCGAATTATCTTCTCTTCCAGTCATATGGCTAGGATGGTGCGGTAAGCTGATGAGGAGATACAAATTATAGGGCAGGTGGGCAAAAGCTCAAGCGATCAGGTGACATCTGTATATTATTTTGTATATTAGTTTATTTTTATTTATTGTTTTAAATTTTGTGGTTTAGTATTTGGTAACCCTTGCCCATGAGCTTATTTGAAGTGCTATGTCTTGTGTTGAAAATTTTAAAGTTCGGGAAAAGTTATTGTTATTAATGCATTCGCATACATTTGGATATTCATCGAGAGATAGGATATTAGTGTATGTGTGAATATGTTCAATTTATCTCGAGAGAGGACTTTGAACAATTTAGTTAATACGATCATCAACCGAAAATAACTCATTTTCATTACGTTTGTATTTCCATTCATTAGGACATAATTAGTGAAATCGAAAATCTTAGCTAGTTCTCCCTTCAATCCAAGTTTCACTTTTTATTTTGTTTTGTTTAGTTTTAGTTAGTTATTTTCACAGCCATTTTGATTTATTCAAATAGATATAGACTTGGTTAATTTTAGTACTCAATGTCTATGTATCCATATGGAGATGATAATTTACTCTCATTGTATTACTTGTACCGACCCCGTATACTTGTGGGTACAAAAAAGCATAACACCTGTTTATATGCAGCGAGCTCCCTCAGGTCCCTTAGGATCAAGGCTGTGAGAGCACTAAGCGTCTCCATCTCCTCGTCAAAAAGAAAAGGGTTCGAGCCCGTTCCGTCTACAAATAAAAAGGGAAAAGGCAATTACGTGGCACAGACAAGGAAAATAAGAAACAAAACCAACTCACCGGGCTTCAGCACAAAACTCCTATTTTTGAGGAGCTCAATTTCGAGGCCCTTAACAAAGAAATAGTTCATTTTCTTGTCCCCGGTGTTCGAACTAGAGTTCACCTGTAGCAGCTCCCTGTACTCACTAGCTGCACCATCAGATGGTGCATCCCGTCATGGAGTGCATCTTCAGGCGAACCCTTTGGCAATGGGCACTGTCTCAGGGCGAAACAGTACTTGATAACATTGTCACTAGGAGGGGGAAGCCCATTCATCCTGAATAAGAGATTGAGGATGAGAAGCTAGCCATACGAGTTGGGGGTAAGCTATATGAGAGCAAGCTTCAGGAAGTTCAGCACGTCGATGAGGAATCCCAAGATAGAGAACCTCAAACCCACGAGCAATGATGACGACTGATAGCAACAAAATCGGGAGGAAGGTAAGCAACCCTATCAGGCACAGCAAGTACCAATAACTGGTGACCACTATGGAATTGAAAAGAATTCGCCATAATTTTCAGACTCCCCTGATAGATCCTAGAAGGGCTGACGCGAAAATATCTTTCTTTCGGCGCAACCCCTTTTAAGCAGCCTGAGGGAGACTTTCCAGTATCTCCTCGCTGTTTACCACATCCACCTCTCCAAGGTGGTCGAGATTATCGACCTGGTTGAGTACGATTGCCCCCAAGGCACCTCTTTAGGGTAGTACGACCCCCTAGCGACCAGAGGCAGAGGTCTCTGCCCCTCTGTCCTCACAAAACCTCTGAACACTTGAGTTAGACATCTACAATAGAAAAAGGATTAAGATTAGACAATAAAGAAGGAAACCTAGGTGTCTATTGTAATCTAGAGGCCCGAGCCAGAGGCATCGGAGGGTCATAATTGCCCACAAAAAAAAAGAGAACTTTGTAGTTTTCAGGCGTTTACAAAGAACCCGGGAATGCGAGTTCAAGACAAAAGATTCAAGAAATAAGACAACAACAATGAAGGGATTGAAAGACAGAAGAGAAGAATAAAAGACTCATTGAAAGAAAGCAGGAGATGACAAGCGCAACAAACGAAGAAAAAGAGGCAAACCCGATCACACAGACGAGCGCGAGGCCTTGAAGACGTCCTCCGAAGATAAGGACTAACAGAAGATGAAGCACAACCCTGTTGTTTTTTCCAAGAATGGTAAGTAGAAAGAAACGAAGAATTTCCAAGAAGTTTGCGAAGAATAAAGAAAAGAGTACGTACAACCATATATATAGACAAAGAGCTCGAACCGTCGGAGCAAAGCAATAATAACTTGGAAGAAGATCTACAGCCGCTATTCAACCTTGGGATATAGCAGGATACTCAAAGGTCACTGATTTAACTTGTGCATTTAATGCGCTAGGCAAACGTGGCGGTTGACATAACTTAACCCACTTACTAAAAGAGTAACCGCCCTTGAACCTCAGAGCCAGCAACTTCAAAGAAGGCGACTCACGGGCTTCCCCATGAAGCGAACTAATGGCAGCCCGCTAAAAACACAACCCACCAGAAAACTTGTCAGCTTCCACCTCGAAGATATCGAGCTATAAGCTGGGGGGCTAATTTTGTGTGTTAAATTACACCAGGCCCAAAATGCTAAGACCATCAGCAAAAGTCCAACACATGTAAAGGGCCAAGGAATCGCCACAAATCGAAACGGGCCCTGACTCGATATACGACAAAGGAAGAAACTCCAAACAAACGGCAAAGGAGTCAGTGTTGCACCTCACTAAGCTAACCGCTCACAGATGAGACAGTCCGCAAATCACTAGCCACGAAGCCTACAGCTCGTAGATGACGCAGCCCGGAGCCTCAATTAAAGGAATAATCCCGAAAGTACAGGGATTGCATTCGGTCAACTAAGCAGACTCCCAATCAATCTCAAATTTCACACAATCAGCTATTGCATTTAGATTAAACTACGTCCATTAAGGGATAAAATTTCACCCTTAAATCATGTAATTAGATTCCATGTAAAATAGGATGACTCCCGCCCCTTCACACTATAAAAGGAGCGGGATACGCCTGTTACAAAGGTTACGAATTTCTCCAAAAAGCACATACATAGGCGAGCTCCGCCATACACCTAACGAGCTCGACTTGAATATCAAGAACAGTGGATGCAGACATTCCCTTAAAGCCGAACCACTTTAAAATCTCTTGTATTAATCTTTTTATAAGTTTTATCTTTTAGTTTTTCCATATTCACCAGTTTACCATGTTGACCGAATTCGCACGTCTACACATACTAACATTATTTTTTTTTATCAAATCAAAATAACATACATAACAAAATAACATACATAACACAAATAATGTTCAATGTAACATTTGTAATGAATCACTATTCTAAAACTTTGCAGAAAACTTGTAAACAAACATAGCTCCTCATATAAAATTTTTTAAAAATTAAAACCACAATCTCAAACTAGTATGCCTTTAGGGTTTCTACCCAATTAAAACCCTAATATTGAATCGCTAATCATATAAGTATTTTAGTGTTCTATTTGAAAATCCTTTTTTCCTTCTTGATAGAAAATTACCTTATGCTTTAAATTTCGGCAAACTTCAAAAGATGGGAGTTTTGTTTTTCTTTGTGTTTGAACTGTGTCCGGGAAGAATTAAATAATATGGTTCTTTTAAAAAAAAAGTATGTCAACGTTCTGTAAAATTAGAGGAATCCTTTATATTTATTAAAGTCATACATATATATAAGGGGTCAAAGTCAATTTTAATTACTTATCTATCCAAAATTGTTTTTAAACGTTAGTTCTCTAAAACATATAAAAGTGTGTTAACTTAAATGTTTAAGAAAACATATTAGGTTGATTCCAATTTGGGTGTTATAAAAAAGATTAATATTTATTTCAGAAAAGGATTATTAATATGGTTACATGGATTTTTGTATAGTTTTTTTATTAAAAAAAATTTCAAATTGAACATTCTTTTTCATTTAAAAGGCATAGCAGTCTTTTTATTTAAAAGGGTAATAGACTTTTTCATAATCAACCTAACGGTGTTAGATTTTAGTAGAAGTTTCTAAATAAAAACATTTTGGTTTATACATCCAACAAATAGTTAAAAGTTGAGGGAAATATTTGAATGGCCCATATCCATATTGGCCCATATTTGGCAGCCCTTTTATTGTTTTCTTTGAAAAGTCTTGTTAAAGGTGCAACTATAAAATGGGTGTCATGATTGTTAAGCGACAGCGAGCTCCATGAGATAGAGTCTCAGCTCCATAAATATAAAGTTTTTTCAATGAATTCGCTTTATTTTAAAAAAAACTGGATAACGTGGCAATGTTTTATTTTTTTTGTTTTTTAATTAAATATTAAGTTAATAGTTTTAGGGTTTAATTATTAACTTTCAGTTTTAACATGTCAAATAACTATTTTACCACCAACTATTCAGTTAACCGTCATCTTCAAGGGTGGACACTAAAATCGGAACTAAACCGAATCAACCAGGAATCATACCCATAAGTGTAATTCGGCTCGGTTTACCTACTTAGTTGCTTTTAAACCGATTTTTAAATTTAAAAACCGAATTGATTTCGAGTTAAACTGGTTTTGGATTTTCAAAATCGATTTGACTCACTAAAACTGTTTATATAAAGTGTTATATTTTAATTATACCTTTGTTTATTCATTATATTTGATTTTGGGTATTTTGGATGAAACTCAGCATACCAAAGTGTAAAATCAACAAATATGGACCTAAAATTAACATTTAAAACCCATTAAATTCAAATACATGTAAAATACACATTAGGCCCAATAGGCTTAAAACCAAAATGAATCGAACCGAGTAAAATCAGTTTAATTCATTTAGTTCACAACTTCAATTTGATTAAAATGGATTTTAATTTTTGAAAACGGAAGAATTTTTGGTCCGGTTCAGTTTTGCCCAAAACCGAATTGAACCATGCCCACCCCTAGTTTTCTATACTGGTGTTTGACTAACAGATCGGGGACTACTGCAATTAAGTGCATATATTGAGGCAAGAGGTAAATTATTGCAATTAATGCTTTTATTAACTGTTTCATTTAGTTCGTAGATTTTTCTTTTTCCAATTTTTAATGGTGTTTCCTCTTTTGGTGAATTCTAATTCTCATAAAAGAACAACATATGATCAGATTAGAATTGCTATAATTTTTAAAATAATCAGTAATAGTTGTTTTGAAAGAATAATTAATTGTTAAGATAATCAGGTAAACTTTTGATTAATTATATTTTAAATTAATGTGGAATTCAAAAGAGTGTGCATATGTTTACTATAAATGTTTATAATGACTGAAATAAATATAATATTATAATACATTTTTATTTTTTTTAAATTACTCCAAATTTTAAAATAAATTAATATTTAATTATAATTAATATTTACATATATTTTTAGATAAACTAAAGAAAATTGTCCTTCTCAGAGAGGTTACTATCCCTCCTAGTTTGAATAGTTGGCATCTTGTGTACTATGAGCTTTAATATTTTTTATATTAAAAAATTTATTATGAGGATATTAGTATTTAATAAGGGTAAGCCAGATAATTTAAAATTTGGTAATGAATTATTTAATAATTACTTTGAAAAAAGTAAAGATAAATTTTTTTAATCATTATAAATGAAATAAATGTATATATTATTATTTAACAATAATTGTTTTTTTAGTAAAATACGTTTAATTACTCGAAATGAAGTATAGAGAAGAAATGATATTGTTTTTGTAATTTTGATTGAGAAAAAGTCAGCGTCAAGCGGTATCATTATAATGAAAAAGTCAGCGTCAAGGTAATTTTGTATTAAATACTAAACTGAAAGCTTTTGTTAAATTAATAATTATTGTATACTAGATTTTTTGTTTATTATACAAAAAAACATTTTTGTTTATTATACGAAAAACTAAGGTCATATTCATATATATATATATATATATATATATATATATATATATATATATATTGTAATGAAATTTAAATTTTTTTAAATAAAGAATAAATAACACTGAAACTGTCTGAGGTTTGTTAAATTACTCTCATAATCAAAGTTTGTAAAAACTCACACTGAACACCTATGGTGTTAAGTTTGACCGGTAGAAAAAGAAGTAAGAGATTCATGGTGGATACAACATGGATTACGAACAAGAGGAAGCTCGAGCATACTTTTTAATGGTCAAACTTAATATGAGTTTTTATAAACTTTAATTTCGAATGTAATTTAATAAATCTGAAGTGAGTTCAGTATTATTTGTTAAAATAAAACTAATAATAATAATGAAATCGGATTCTTGCACTGTAGGTCCTGTTGTTGGTCCTTGTAAATTAGACAGCAGGTTGCATAAGCATTTGATTGCTCTATTTATTAATTTGATAATATTTATAAAAAAATCAAATAGAATAAACAAAAAGAAATTAATATATTGATGCAATGTGGTGATAAATATGCTTTAGATTTTGTGTTCTATTATATTGATACGGATTTTAATTATTGGTATATATATATATATATATATATATATATATATATATATATATATGCATGCATTGTTCTCCTTGTTGTTTTTTTTAATCTAACACTTTGTGGGTCAGAGAATTACCGAGAACTTCCGAGATTAAATCATACGAGCATGGCCGGGACATCTACTCCCATTTCAAAGCCATCTACTCCCAACAATGGGAGAGGTTTACCTACACAATTGTACTTTTATGGACAATGGTGAAAATAATATATACACGATCAAGATGTTGAATCTAGGTGGCTTGAAGGAGTTTGAGGCTCTTCCAACCACCAAGGTAAGGGACATTTAGTCTTATGCATTTGTCTCTTAATGCATGATGTATGGGTGATTTGGATTTATTTAATAAATTGAATCATTGTAAATTCTTGATCACATTATCATTATAAATCAATTGATCGTTTATTCAATGAAAATTGGTCTAAGTTAGCAAATTTAATATTTCGCTAAATTAATCAAACCAATGTGAATTATTGAGGTTGTCCAAATAATTAATATAAGACAATATCATGGGCAGAACTACTTTGTTTATTAGAAAACAAAATTCATGCAACTGATGTACAAATCTAAATGAATCATTTTTTCCTTTCCATTTTGTCCTAATATATAAGATAAAAAATGGTTTTTGTGCTTGAATTATAGACCCTCCAGAACTTATTTGAAATTAAAACTACTTTTATATCCATAACACAATTGCCTGAAAAGAGTTTCGATCAAGCAAGGAAGAAAGGCAATGAATTTCTTGCAAATGTTTTGTTTGTACAAAACCAGAATTTATTAGGATTAAGAAAATCTATTCTAACTGAATTGGAAAATCTAATTTGACAAGCGTTATAAATAATAATCCTACTTAAACTAGGATTGGTTTAATTCCTACATTATTTCCCTTAAACCAAGCTTGGCGGAATTAACCATACAAAACTTTTTCTTGAGAAGAGAATAACCCTTGAATGACTTCAGAATCTTCTCGGCACCATAATCTTCAAAAGAATGAAAGTTGTTGATTTCATTGTATTTCACCAAGTCCTAGATGTAACTTAATTAGATTTAATTTCTTTCTTCCTCGCATTATTGCAAACTTTTCCTTTTGAAAATATAGAGATGTCACATGGTTTAGATTTTTCTCCTCTTAGAGATTGTTTTTTTTTAAAGGACTTCTTATTTTAGATTTTGGAAGAATTGGTGTAGGACTTTGATGAGAGCAAGTTTGTGCTTGAGATGACTTACCAATCTCATGAGATTTTATTGCTTGTGAAAGTAGCAAGACAAAAGAAAAGACTTTATTTTGAGACATCTCAATTTTTATCACAAGTAGATTATTCTTTTTATTAAGGATTTTACATTTATTTTCATTAAAGTAGACTGAATAACCTTTCTGCATAAGCTGGCCAATACTAAGGAGATTTTTGAGTTAAATTGAAAACATATAGAACATCATGGATGGACATCTTCTTACATCGCTTAGTGTAGAAGGCAATAGTGTCTTTTCCTTCCGCACTTTGTAGTTTCTCATATCCTAGTTTTACATGAGAAGACACACTTTAATCAAGTTTGTAAGGTTATTATTTTGTTAGCTTTAATTCCGTGAGCAAAACGTGTTTGTTTGTAAGTCTTATATAGCATAGTTAGAGTATGAGTTGAGTGTGTCAAAGATTTGAAAAAATCATGCGAAGTCGACGATCTTCTGAAAACACTCAAAAGAGTGCGTAAAAATAAGTTTCGAGGAATAAAAAACTCTCTTAAACTCTTGAAATTGGATAAGATTCACACACACACACTCTCTTATAATATGTTCATGCATTTGCATTTGAGTACTAACATGTTGGTTTTAATGTTTTAGAAGTGTGGAGTCTTGATTATTTTGTTTGGTCTAGTTTTAGAATTTATTTTCAAACATTTTGAGTTTTTGAAAATCTGACTTTGGATGCTTGAACTAGCATAACATTTTATCTACACATCCAAATGGTATTTTGTTATTTGGAGATGAAACTATACATCCGTACATTTCCATTGGCAGAAAAGAATAAAAAATTTTGAGATCGTTTGGATAGGTTATGAGTGGCTCAAAGTCGAGTAAAGTACAGTTGGACAGCTAAAACAAGGAAACGAGACAGCAAACCCACGCCAAAGTGCATGCCTTTGGCATGGTGTCCTACCAACAGCCCCTCTTGAAAAGTGTGGTGCACACCTTTGGCGTGCGTGGGCTGCCAGGCCCAAGTCTTCATCATTCGCTTCATTTGATTTCCTATTTTGCACTCCTAGTGACTTCTAAACATGCTTTAATGCAATTCTAAATTGTTTTGCGAAGTTTTTATAAATTTGGAAGTAAGAAAACTTCTTGAACTTCAAGTCTTGCTCTTTAGGAATTGTATTTTTAGTGTTTTATTTCTTTTGGGAAATTAACTCTCTTTTCCTAAAGTGTTTTTTTTTGTAAAACCTACTGGTAGACTATTTTCTATTCCTATTCGAGTTTTATTTTTTCTATAAAGCCTATAAATAGTGGACTCAAATTTATTATTCACTAGCTTTCAATTTTTTATTTTTCTCTCACATTGTTTTATTGCTTTGTTGCTCTACTGTTTTTATTTTATGTGAGAGAATAGAGAGTTTCTAGGGTAGATTATACTTTGATATTGTGCTTCATTGTTGTAGTCTATCTATAACATGTATTGATCATGCATGTTATTTGATTGTTCATTCGTATTGAGCACCTAAATCTAATCTCAATAACTTGAGGGGTTTTGTTTTTTCGACCTAATTAAAGAATCAAGAAGTCTTGCAGCGGGGGGAGTCTGTGAGCAGCATCGAAAAGGTTTGCTAGTAAAACGCTTGCGGGTAGGTAAGATTGGGTTAAAAACAAGAGTCATGTGATTGAGTAGTTAATCAATGTGAGTTGTAAATAATATATCAACAAGTAAAATATGCATGCAGCGTGTTAAGTGGTTTACGAGTTGGTCCCGTGATATTTACCCGTTGAAGGTTTTCTATGTATTTTAACTGGATCCCTTCCAATGTAACTTGGCGTGCAGAGGTATTACTTTGGAGGTTAGCCATGACCTGTGTGGGACAGAGCTGGAGACAACAATGCATGCATTGTGGGGCTGTTCTTCACTCAGAAGTGTGCATTGTAGCTTTGGTTTAGTGCAAGGTGTTCATCGGGTGAATGGTCTCTCATTCTTTTACTTCATTTTGCTGGAATCAACTGTTGGGTTTTATACCCTAAAGACTTGTAATTGTAAATGTGAGCAAACATCAATAAAAGGATTTATTATTCATTCAAATAAAAGTAGTTTATTTTAGTTCATACGTTTATATATTGTACGCGTAACATCCAAAATTGCAAAATGTAATCTCAATCTGAGTATATGAAAGTCATATACAAGGGGATTCATTTTGAGACTTGCAATTTAAAGAGTCCGTAGATAGCAAGCAAAGCTGGGTACTTTGTTTGTGGTTGATCTACTATTACAGTTCATTTTGTAATGTACAATGGTCTTATCCTAGACCACTCGTATAGTTAACATGAGAATGGAGGCACCTTATACGATGAGATCGTATAGGACTGGGCCACGATTTATATGAATCTCTAACCAACATCCGTTAGTAGATGAGATTCATACATATATATATATATATATATATATATCCACATACACTATAAAAAAAAAACAGCTCATCCAGTACGGGCACAGGCCCGCTATAACTGTGGCCGTAGTGGATAGTCAAGGTAACGACTACGGGCAATGCCCGTAGTCGTTACTGTTTTCCACTACGGGCAATGCCCGTAGTCGATTTTTTTAATATAATATTTCTACTACGGGCGCCGCCCGTAGTAGATAATCTGACAATTTTTTAAAAAGAAATTCTATTTAATTTATTATACCATTCATATTGATTTCAATTTTTTGCAAAACATTACGCAATATTACAACATATAATTCAAAAAATTATAAATAATAATACAATCAATAAAAACTAATATGCTTAATTTGAAGAATAAAAACACATAATAATATCATCTTGATTACAAAACATTAAAGTCTTAATGTACTAATAAACATACTATATAACATATTTCGCTGGCCAAGCAATAAATGAGTTTAGTGCGTCTTCAAGTATCATAAACTCAGTAGTAGCACGATATAAAGGAACCTTGGTCACCAAAATTTTCTTCACAGAAACTCTCCAACAATCTGGACCAAGAATCATATGATGGACCACAGCCGTGGATCCGTGCAATCAACTTCAGCTTCGGCTACTACCTCTCCATTGCCCATCCAATGTAATAATTTGCATTTTTTTTCCTTTTCACTTGAACCGTCCATATGACTTGTAGATGCCTTAAAAAATGACTAACATTTGCATATAAAATTAAAATTGATTAAAGGTCAATAAATCTCAAGATAATATTTAATTTATTAATTAATAAAGTTTATTCAAATTTACCTTTGCAGAAATTCCAGCGATATTCAGACATTTATTACTTCCCGGTAAATTTGAGGCACTTGAATATTGTAGCTTCAAAAACAAAATATAAAATTTCAATAGACATTGAAACTTCATAAACTTATAAAGTTTTAAAGAAGACAAAAATACTATATATTATTGGATTTTTATGTTATGTACCTTATGCTGACTATAAGAAGGACCTCTTCCTGCACTATGTCCTCTATCATTTGTCTGAAAGTAAAAAGTAATTAAAATCAATTGAAATATCATTATAAATTTATCTAATATTATAGATTTTTTATAACACGTTACCTGCATATTGAATACAAAACTTTGCAAGTCTTTAAGTTGTTGCTTAACAGCGTTCATCTCATCTTGTTGTCTTTTCATCTCATCTTCATGCCTTTTATTTTGTTTTTTCATCTCTTCACGAAGTTGTATTGTAGTTTGTTTACCAACCACAGATGCATTTACTCTTGTTGGTGTTACGCCACCACCAAGGCCTCTAACTCGACCTCGATGCTCTTTTCCTAAAACTTGAGATACAGAATCATCTGAAATTTATGTTACTTGATTTCCAAAAATTCCCTCCAATTGTTTCTATACGTCATGTAAAATATTAAGAATTAAAAACACATAAAAAATATATATGTATATCTTTATATATATATATATATACATATATATATATATTAATTACTGTCACATACAATTATTTCTCCAGCATCTTCTGCCACTGGCGTCTCATCTTTGTGTTTGTGGCCAGCAATCCAAGTTTCCACCCTATCAATCTCTGTATCTTCTAAATCTCCATTTTCTCTCTAGTAAAAATGAATTAACCATTTCAAATATTAATAGTAAAATGCTTTTCTCTCTAGAGTCGTTACTGTCGCAATTTTCATTTTTACTGTAGCAATTTTCATTTTTATAAAAATTTTGCTCTCTGCGGCCAGGCGGCCACGGAGAGGTAATCAGCCGCCTAGGCGGCCGATGTGTGTGTATATCACAATAAAATTTCTAGGGTGAAACAAAATTCCCAGAATGTTGAATCATGCATGCAAAAAGTAATCGTAGTTGCAGATTTATGACTGCTAGATTAAGCTACTTGACATTAAACTTACTAAACTTAATGAGTTGTTCTCATACATTTATCAATATAATCAAAAAATATATCAAGCACATTTGATACTAAGTGATCCAAAAATACTAAACTGTATGCACAATAATAATAATAATAAATCAAAGAAAGCACAAGTGTATTGCATAGAGAAGAAACAAACCTTCCCAGTTGTTAAATTAACCATGTAATTCATGAAATTAGGTATTTTTTTCTTCAATCCTTGTAATTCATTCAACACAATCGAAACAAATCAATCCACAAAAGAAACTTACCGTACTAGCCGAGGAAGAGTGAAGGTGAGGGGCTGCGAACGACCGACGACAGTTTGGGAGAACGGCAGCGAGCGCGAGGGATAGTGGGCGCTGGGCCTGGGCCGCTGCTTGCTGGGCGCTGGGCGCTAGGGCTAGGTCGCTGTGCGCTGGGGCTGGGCACTAGGCGCTTGGGCACTTGGGCGCTGTGGCCGCTGGGCGCTTGGGAGTCTGGCGCTGGGGGAGCTGTCACGCAGCAGGCGGGCGAGCGGGCGAGCTGGGCAAGCAGGCGAGCTGGGCGAGCGAGCGAGCTGGGGATGAGGCGCGGTGCAACGAAAGGAGAAAAGTGGTGGTCGTAAGGGCGGGGCTATGGGTGCGGTAGGAGGATTCACAAAAATGAAATGTTGCTCTAGGGCTCCAAAGAGGAAGATGCAGGTGGGAAAAAAAAATTAAAAAAAATAGATTATCCACTACGGGCTCTTTTGGGCCCGTAGTGGTTTGTTTATCCACTACGGGCCATGAGAGCCCGTAGTGGTTAATTGGGAAAAAAAATTAAAAAAAATAGACTATCCACTACGGGCCATGAGAGCCCGTAGTGGTTAATTAATTATCTACTACGGGCCATTAAAGGCCCGTAGTGGATAATTAAACATCCACTACGGGCACAACTTGGGCCCGTAGTGGTTAGCTTTATCTACTACGGGCTCAATATGCCAATAATGGTTAACTGATTTTCTACGACGGGCCTTTAAAAGCCCGTAGTAGATATATGAATTAAAAACGGGCCTACAATGCCCATAGTGGTAAACCCGTAGTGGATACCCATTTTTTTTGTAGTGATATGATGGCTATTTATGAGTAATCTTAATCCTGAGTATCTTATCAACTCCTTCAGCTTAGATCGTGACTTTTGATTTACCATGAGTGAGATCGAATATAGTTTTCTCGATCAATACTTCCATATTTTGGAGTTGCAATTTGGCTTGTAGCTGGAAAGGTTTGAACATAATATTGAAATCCACTCCTTCTTAACTGAAGTAGATGAGTAGTTTACTTAAGGGTTGATTCGGGGCTTGAACAATTATGAGCGCTCTCCTTCTTTCATAAGGAAGATAGGATTTAATTGTTCATTAGACAATCAACGGTGTTTAATATAAAAGAAATAACTAGAGGGGTATAACGGACATTATGACCTAGCTCAAGCTATGAATTACTTGTAGAGAATCACACCATATGTAACTAGTTATATCAATAGGCACTCAAATTTCAGATTGTGTAAAATATCTGCAGTTTCGGGAGTTTAGCTTCGGGTTTTTAGTAGAATAACTCCGAGGTTAATAATCATAATTAAAGAGTTTTAATTAGTATTTCTAAGTATTATTGAAGCTCAAAACTGTAGGTCCATTAGGTCCCCTTTCTAGCCCTTAAGGTTGTAGGTAACGAGGTTCATGGTAAATTAATTGGATTGTCCAATTAACCGTATTACGAAAGTAATGTGTTTTAATAAATAGAATTGATTAAATAATATGATTATTAAATTAATGATTTAATGATTAATAAAGATTAATAATTGGAAATTATTAATTTTAATTATTAAATAGGAGGTTGCAATATCGAACCTTGACAAAATAAAAAGGGAGTGATTAAATAATAAGATTATTTTAATAGTCCCTAGAGGTCAACAGTTCAAACTCTACTAGTGACCAAATTAAATAGGATTTAGAATCCTATTTGACCTGGTTAAACCCAAACATTAGAGAATGATATATAGGCATCATGTTATCAGTAAAATAAAGCAAGAAAAAGTCCTAGGCAAGAAAGAGAGGTGCGGCAAACACTAAGTAAAAAAGAGAGAATTTTTTTTTTCTATTTCCCTTGTTCTGGTTCGACCTCCCATTGAAGAAGAGAAGGAGTTGTCTTCTTTGCTTGCACTTTCAGCTCCAGCTCTGTATTCGTGACGTGTCCACACACGCGTTGTCAGACCCACGGTCATAGTTCGGAAGATCTGGTGGTATCAAAATGGATCTTTTCATTCAAGAAAGAAACACAGGTAGAACTTGTATATTTATATATTAGTATATGTACAAAATCAATTGTTTCGAAAAAGAGTTTTCAAAAGACAAAAGAAAAATTTTAAAACCTCGCCTAAACCTCCGCTGCACGATTTTCTTTTTCCCAACAATTGGTATCAGAGCCTTTGGTTCTTATCTAGTACATATACGAAAAAGAATATAATTCTTGTTTCTGGTTCTTCATATATATTTTTTTATATATGATTCTTTTGATTTGTTATTTGATGTGTAGGCACGATATAAAGGTTGTATGTTTTATATTTAATTGTTAAAAGAAAACATGGATGGTTGTAAATTGTTATGGTGAATTGGATTAAGTTTTGTTCATATTTTTTTGCCATAGCCGAATGTATTTCAAGGCTACTGTTTTTGTAATGTAATTTTTTTTTGTGTATCGATCTGTATGGCACAAATGAGTTCATGTATATGGAGTGTATGAATAAAAAAAAAAGTGCAAGGGGCGACAGCCCCTACGCGCAGCAGTAGCAGTTGCGCGCAGGCCAAAAAAGTTGTTGGTGTGATTTTTCCACAAGATATTTTGTTGCGTGTTTTCTGAAAATATTGGTGAATGTCATTCCAGAAAAATGGCGGAAAAATTGAAGCAAAATAGCACACGAAAAATTGCCCAAAACAGCATCTTGTGCGGCCCCGCGAGCGAAGGTCGCGGGCACCTTGTGTCCGCACGGCTATCGCAGCTGGCAGTTGCTCATCGCGCGAGTTAGGGTTTGTTTTGGGCCTTGGACACATGTTAGGGTAACGTGTGGGCCTTGGCTCAAAAGTTGGTAGCTTATAGAAGTAATGTGGATGACCCTAATGAGTCCAAGTTCTCTTCACATTGATTTTTGTGTTAGTGGACTTAAGATATGCAGGTGGGTAGTCTGATGGGCTTCAGGGGCAGCCATTGCTTGCTGATTTTAAGTGATAGGCCTTAGGGCCCAATCCATAAGATGAATCACTTAAAATTAAATCAAGTTGGCCTTGATGGAAATACAATACGAAAGATGGAAGATTTGAAGACGAAGACTTACAATGAAGACTAAGGAATGCCTTGGATAAATTTTGTAATTACTGTCTAAGTTAGATAGCCCAATTCACTCGGTCATCAATGTATGCTTTTTTATTTATGTAATGAATGATTAAACATTTCATACATTTAAATGCCATTTAGATCAGGTGTGCCTACACTTGCATTATAACATGTTATGCATGATTGTCATAAATTATATTGTTTAATTTTAATTGTGAATTGAAAAGATAAACAATCAAATAATTGACAATCAATAATGAGTTTAGTTTTTAGGGGTAAAAACTTGGTAACGCTCATTATTAAACTAATCATTTTATTAATTAAATCGTTTAATTAATTAGATTTGTTAGGCCCAATAACTTATTATGTTTAATTAGATTACAGCCTCAATAATAAATTAGACCGAATAATATGAGTTAGTTTTAATAGGTTAAAACTTAGTAAACTCATATTATATTCTTATTTCATAAATTGTTTATAATAGATTAGAAATAAAAATAAATTAGTCTTTAATAGTTAAAGATTGGTAATTTATTAATTGTTAATAGGATTAGATTCTAATAACAAAGGATCTAGTAAATATTAGATTTTATATTAGCCGTTAAATCTAAATTAAATATTAGAGACGTAGAGTTTAGAAACTCGACGTCATTTAGAAAACCCTAAATAACAAATATGAGTGGGAGAGGGATATATGACATTACATTTCGTAGTCTCCATCGTTAGTTCAACACCGTGAGACTAGAGTGACACCTCGAGACGACTTTATTTTCGTCCTCCCTAAGGAAGGTGTTCACGACAGTCAACATCAAGATTGACTTCCTAACGGATAGGGTCTCTGAATGTATTTTGGGATTGACCTAGCCTACCTAGGCAACTCCCAAGTTAAGTTCGTGAAATCTGAAATGATGGGTCACACTTACATGGATTTAAATTAAACAACTTAATTGAAAGCTGGACTAAAACATATCGAGTATTGAATGATATAAGAATAATGTAATATATCCTCTCGATAGTGTGTACTATACATGTATATATTGTAATATATTGTCCCAGAATGGTTGTACAGTACACATGTGAATAAATATACCCTTATTATGAGTAAATTGAAAGTTAGATGTATTAACGGTGCCATAATGAAATTTTTCGGATCCGTTCGGAGGTTTTCGGAAAGGTGTTCGGAGACCTGAAAAAGTTACGAAATGCACCCAGACGGGTATTAAAGGCCCTGAAATGCACTCCCGGAGCTTAAATGGCACTTTCGGAGGAAATCCGGATGATTCCGGTAACATTCAGAAATTTTTGGAATTGATCCGAAAACTATTTCGGGAAACCAAAAGAATGTTCGAAACGGTTTCGGATGGTCAGTAAGGCTCCGTAAAGTGTATACGAAATTCAATTATAAGTGTT
This sequence comes from Xanthoceras sorbifolium, assembly GCA_003430845.1. Taxonomy (NCBI): domain Eukaryota; kingdom Viridiplantae; phylum Streptophyta; class Magnoliopsida; order Sapindales; family Sapindaceae; genus Xanthoceras; species Xanthoceras sorbifolium. Next base: position 13,820,218 of record CM010620.1, on the reverse strand, counting down.
GGAGGTCCTAGAAAGGATTTCGCATAAATTCGGAGTATTAAGGATATTTTTGGAAGTTGAATAATAAATTTTTGTGACACATGAGATGGTGTAATTTGATTGGTGTTTTAAATGTGATGGAAAAGAAATTTAGGTGGTGTAATTGGATTGGTATTTTAAATGAGGTGGAAAAGTAATTTAGGTGGATTATATGTGAAATGAACAAGTGGATTAATGTGAGGTGAACAAGTGGATTAAATTAAGGTAAGCTATATGGAAATAAAAGTCAAAAGTGAGTGGATTTTTATGGAATTGGTTGAAAGTCAACTAACCATTAGAGTTTAACCAATCAAATCCCATCATCTTTAACCAATGGCTCTCTTGTAAATTTCAAGATAGTTTAAGGGCAAAAACTTAAAGAAATCAAGGCCTATATAAAGAGCAAAATCATAATTTCAAAAGGAAAAGTGGTGAGAATTGGGGTGAGTTTGGCCAAAGGGAGGAGAGGAAGAAAAAGATGTCCAAGGCACTTTTCAAGCCATTCTCAAGGCCATACAAGCCTACTTTACAAGCCTAAAAGCAAGGTTCAACTATATCAAGTTGGAATTAAATGGTAAGTGCACTAATTTTATGAATTGTGAGAAAAACTCTTGGCTTTTTTTTTTGATTCTTGGTGCTTGGGTGATGATTTTGATGCATGAATTTAGGGAATTAAGACATCAAACAAGTATCCAAGCCAAGCAAGAGGATTCAAGGTCATAAGGTGAGTTACTAGTTGTTGGGAATTTTTGAATTAAACTTGAATGGATGTTATAATTAGTTTGAATCAAGTTGGATGATGTTGAATTTGATGCTACTAAGCAAAGGAAAGTCATGTATGTTAAGTTGACAAAGATTGATGTGTGATCAAGCTAGGGTTTGGTGTGATTTTTACTTGAAAATTTCAATCTATGCATGCTAAGGTACTAGTACAAAAATTGATGTAATTTTCATGCAATTTATGTTAAGAAATTAAAAGAAAATTTTTGGTGAATGCATGATGAAGTTTCGGCCAGCCATGTGTGTGATGATTGAGTTAAATTTTTCTTCATGTTAATGTGTAGTAATGGTCATTCAAGTGTGGTAAAGTGGGAGGAAGTGATGGAAATTGAAAAGAGAAGAAGTATGTGTTAAGTGTAGAAAGTGAATGATGACATGGGCTGTTGTGAAGGGCTGAAATAATATGTGATTTAATTGGGTTAATTGTATGCCTAAAAATGTGCCTAAACATCACACTTAAATGTAGGAACTTGAAGGAAAATAATCGGAAATAAAATGGCCAAGTTGTGACCAAAACTACACCATAGGAATTAGAGAATTGTTTTAAGTGGTTTGAATGATTTTATTTGCTCTTGTGCAAGTGGTTGTGTAAATGAGTCTGAGTGTGACATTTTCTAAAAAGGAGAATGTGAAAATGTGTAGGAAAATCGGAGGTAGAAAAATCAGATTGGTGCTCGGAAAGTTAGTAACGGAAAAGTGAGTGTTAAACTATTTTATGTAAAGTGCATTTTATTTTAATAGTATGTTTTATGTAAATTCATAGAAAGTTATTATTTTATTCTCTAAATACAGTCATGATTTTGGGAATGTAAATAAACTAAAGATTTCAAGATAAGTAATTTGGTCTATAACGAATTCCTAGTATTTAGGATTCACCGATCAGAGGTATCCTGGATATGCATGATAGGGTTTAGGTATTATGCTAACCATACATATTGCCAATTAGGCAATTGGGTTTAGATATTATTATATATATATATATATATATATATATATATATATATTAGTGTGTCGCCCTCTGCACATTCGGGGTATATAACGAGTTAGCGCGCTGGCTTCTACGCGGTGATGCAGGAATTCCGCTACGTAAATCGGTTTATTTATTGGGTTGCTTGAACTAAGGTTCCGCCGCCAGGTACGATCCGAACCAAGGTTCCCATGTACCTTACCTAGGGTATTCTTCAGGAATATGCCCGTCAGTGGATGGTGATTTCTACCAGTAATATTTTCGATGATTTTATAACCACCACTGAGCACAGTTTTCAGGAAACGGGAAAAGTCTTATGATTATTCATTTCAGTTTTTAGGAAACAGGAAAAGTCTTATGATTATTCATTTCAGTTTTCAGGAGACAGGAAAAGTTTTATGATTATTCATTTCAGTACATTTTAATTAAATTGTTATGACGATCATATATTTGTTACAGATTTAAATCGTGGTAACATTATTCAAATTGTTGTAACATTTTAGTATTGTTATAACATACTTTCAGAGAGGTTTAGTTAGAAAGATTAAATTTGTTTAGAAACCAATAACACTCACTGAGCTCGTTTAGCTCACTATATTTTCATGTTTTATAAAACCAACCTCCCCCAAATATAGGTGTAAGTGTTGCAGGGACTCCTCAGGACCAGTAAGAATAGTCGGCCATTGCTGTGATTGTTTTAAAAATATGTATTAGATAAGATACGTATTATGTTTTATTTGTAACACTCATGTAAAATTATATTTTGAAGTATATCTTATGTAAGTACTATTTATTTTAAAGCATGGATATTTTATGATGGACCTGAGGTCCTAATGGTAGTGGAGAAAATATTTGATTTTAGAAGTGCTTTTAAACTGTTTTACAGGTGAATAGTAATGGAAATTGTCCAAAAATATAGTTGTCATGCTGCCAAAAATTTAATAAAGTAGTTTTGTATAAAAAAAATTTTTAAAAAAATTTGCTCAGATTTTCAGGATAAGTAACGGCTTAGCTTCACGGAAGCCTTTTAGCGGGGCCAGCCTCGACTGGGAACCTACCGTGGGGTTGCCGGCAGGCCGTCTAACGTAAGATAGTAGGAAATGGGCCTGTCAAATAAAGAGTTATTATGATGTATCATTCGATTGAGAATGTCTCGATCTAATGTGCAAGGATTTGACCTAACTTACCTGGGCACTTACTTGTGGTATGTTAGATTGTCATGGCATAGTAATTTTAGAAAAATTTCTAGTTCATTAAACATGCATCATGTTTAATTTTATGCCGAATTGAAGTACAAAGTATTAAATGTATGAAGTGAATGTTTATCATATTTATGTTTATTTCAGTAATGTCTTCTGCCTTAATTTCAATCATCACTAATGAAAAATTAAATGGTGATAGCTACACAAAATGAAAATATAATAAGAATGCGATCATGGTCTGTAATGACAGGAAATTTGTGCTTATGGAGGAATGTCGTCCGTAGCCTGGTGCTAATGCACCAAGAGCCGTTAAAGAAGCCTATGATTAATGAGTTTAAGCTAATGAAAAGGCTCGCACTTTTCTGCTGGCCGGCATGACCGAGGTGCTTACTACAAAACATGACTCAATGACTACTGCATTTGAGATGATGGAGTCATTGCAATCTATGTTTAGACAACCCTCAGAGCAAAAAGCGGTACGAAGCTGTTCGTTCCACAATGCTTGCTCATATAAAGAAGGGTGCATCGGTTGAGGAACATGTCCTTACAATGATGTCCTATTTCAACACTGCCGAAGTCAATGGTGGGACTTATTGATGAAGCTACCCAGGTGAGCATCATACTAACAACTCTTCCGAAGAGTTTTAATAAGTTTAAGAGTAACTATGAGATGAACAAGTTGAGGTGCACTTTGACTCAGTTGCTCAATGAGCTTTCTACCTATCAGTCCCTGAAAAAGGACAGTAAAGGTAAGATTGGCGAAGCAAATGTTTCCGAGCCATCTTCTTCTGGATTCTAGAAGAGGAAGAGGTATACAGGGAAGTAGAGATGGCCCCGATTCTGTTCGAACCGGGCGGTTCGAACCCAACCAGCAGTTTTGAACCTGAACCTAAGGTTCCGGTCACCGAAATCGGGACACCTGGTCCCGGTTTCGGTTGGCCTTGGTTGCAAACCAGAATTGCCGGTTTGTACTGAAAGTTTACAAAACTGCTGGTTTGTAACCGGCGGTTCGCTGAATCGCTCGGTTTGTAACCGGCAGTTCGCGGAACAGCCCGATTTGGGCGGTTTCGGTTTGTAACCGGTTTTTTTTTAAATAAAAAAAATTAAAAACTTTTTAGAAATTAAAATTGTGGTCATTGGCCACTGTGGCCAATAGCCAGCTGCTGCCAGCTGCCAGGGTTACAAACTATATAAATCCCATCAATTCTCCAATTCATTTACACAAATTCTCTCATTCTCTCAATATTTCTCTCATATTTAATTCTCTCAATCTTTCTCTAATTCTCTCATTCTCTCAATCTTGCTATTGTTTTTCACTACTGTAATTATTTTCATTATTTGTTTAAATACTTTATTTTTTTAAATTGATAATGGCATCATCTTCAAAACCATCTATTTTCGGAGGTCAAAAATCTGTTTCCAATTCCAGAAGGTCCGTTTCCAGCAGAGACGCTGAGCACAATGAGTAAGTACCAAATTTAAATGTTCAAGAAGTGAAGAGTAGCCCTTTCCCATAATATAACAACGATCAAAAGTTTGCTGAATACCTGCAACAAAGAGAATATGAGGAGGTAATTTTTGGTAATGAAACTCCTCTTAATTTTAATCCTCATTATTCTCTTCCCTCTGCTGGCGTTGGTTCCTCTGCTCCAACCCTCCCAACCCCAAGTGAAATCGTACAAATGCCGCAGGCGCAGCCAGATTTGTCAAAGTACAAATCTAAACTTTTTAAAGTTCATATGAAGAGGGTGGAGAAGGATGGGTTAGTTATAGTGGTTTGCAACTATTGTTCCAAAGATTTTAAATGGAACAAATCCAAAGGGTACGGGACGTATTGGAAGCATATCAACAGTAAACATTCAGCCAAAGCTCACCATCAGCGAGGACAACACTAAATTTCAAGGTACACATCTCCTAACCATCCTTTATTTAAATATACTGATCAAAATAATAGGGACCAATTAGTAAGAATGGTAGCGACCGAACATCTTCCCTTTAGTTTTAGGGAAAAAACTAGTTTTTTAAAATATTGTCATAATGCTTTAAATCCCTCTGCATGTAGTACCTAGAACCACATTAAAACGTACTATGTAAGATATTTATAAAAATGAAAAAAAAGTTTTAGTAAAATATTTTCAAAATTATATGGGTCGTGTGTCTGTTTGTGCTGATATCTGGAGTGATCATTGGTAAAAACATTCATACTTAGGACTCACTTGCCATTTCGTTGACCAATCATGGGATTTGTAAAAATGAATATTGGCACTTAGAGTTTTTGACGACACCCATACTGCTGACAATATTTATAAATTAATGAAAATTATTTTTGAAGAATATTGTATTGAAAGTAAAATTTTTGCAATTGGTTTTGATAATGTTGCAAATAATACTACTGCCGTTTCACAATTAATTCAATTGTGTCAATCCTAATTTGGCGGCAGATTTTTTCAACAAAGATGTGTTTGCCTTGTTTTAAATATATGTGTACAATATGGCTTGCAAACACTACAAGAGTGGATTACAACAATTAGGGATGCTCTATACTACTTGTGGAAACATCCTAGCACTATGAAATAATGGGCTAGATATTGTAAAGCTAACGGGAAACATTCAATTAGGTTTTCCCGTGATATTCCAACTCGTTGGAACTCCACATATAAGTTGCTTTGTGAAAGTTACGAGTATAGATAATTATTAGTTAGATTTATGCAGCATAATGTTAATAGCATTAATTTATATGAACATCATTGGGATGTTTGTACAAAAATTTGCATGCTTTTAAAAGTTTTTCATGATGCAACACATTCTTTATCTGATATATATTATCCAACTTCACATTTATTTTTATTTGAAGCCTTTAATATTGTAGGTGCACTTAATAAATGTGCACAAATAAATGAATTAGCTCCGTGTGTTTATGCAATGCGAGATAGATGGATAAACTATCATAGGGACATTCCTGCAATTTATACTGTTGCATCAGTTTTTGACCCTAGGAATAAATTAAATAGTTTATATGAATTTTTTACACTTTATTACCAATCTCTAGGGATAACGGACATAAATATTAGTAGTTTATATAATAATGTTAGGAATTTATTTTATTCAATGTATAATGAATATCGTTCTATTTACGGTCCTTCGCTGAACATTATTATTCAGCAACCGGAACCAAGCGGAAGTGGTAGTACTGGTCATTTGCGCTTTACCTCCACATTAAGGAAGTTAGGGGCAAACGTGTTTACCAAAAAAGCAAGGATGTCGGGGAGTTCATCTTTATCAACCTATGTTTTAGAGGTTGATGTTTAACATAAACACCTCTTTTGAGTTTTTGGACACCCCAGACTTTAAGGTCCTACATTGGAGGAGGGAGCACGAAACTAACTTTTTAATTTTGGCCATCATTGCCAAACAAATTTTTGGAACCCCTGCCTCGACCGTCGCCGTCGAACAGGAATTTAGTGCAAGTGGCAATGTTTTGGACGGGAGACGAGCATTGCTCAGTCTTGACTTAATACAGATCCAAGTCTATGTTGACGACTGGACCAAGGCCTCATACCGGCAGCAGGAATTGGATCTGGTGTCCGACGACAATGACTTCTTCGACACCAACGAGGATATAATGGCAATCGAAGGAACAAGCGACGATTGATCACATCCGAAACATAACAGGTAAAAGAACTACGTGGGCTTTAATTCCTTCTAGAGGATACGCAGGCAGCTTAATTGAGGTAAAATTAAGTGCAAGCCCTAATTTTTTTATTTTTTTATTTAATTTTATAGTTTTATGATATTATCATAATTTTATTTCAATTTTATCGTTATTTTATTGCAATCCAGTACCCACTTTATTTATATATTATTATCGATATTTATATATTAAATTTTTTTTATTAATTTATTTATAATTTATAAGTTTTTTTATTTTTTTTATTTTTTCGGTTCTGGACCGGTTTGTAACCCGCGGTTGAACCGGCGATTCCAAAAAAACTGGGGAGGAACTGGAATAGTCGGTTCCCTCCGGTTCCAACCGGAATCGGGACCGAGACCTCTAGGGTCCCAATTTCGGTTGGACAAAAAAAGGAACTGGAATTGGAGGTTCTAAAACTGGAACCGTCGGTTTGGTTCTAACGGCCATCTCTACTGGGAAGGCCAAGGCAAACCTGAAGCAAAAGCCTATGCAAAAGAAGAAGCAGAGCACCAAGACTGACAAGTTAAAGGAAAAGTGTTTCCATTGCGAAAAGGTTGGTTAATAGAAGAGGAACTGTCCTAAGTACCTCAAGAAGCTTGCAGCCAAGAAGAAAGTGAAAGGTAAATTAGATGTACTTGTCATAGAATCTGGTTTAGTGGAAGACAATTCTTCACCTGGGATAGTAGATTCAGGGGCCACTAACCATGTTTGTTCTTCTTTGCAGTGAACGGATGACTGGACAGAGTTGGAGGAAAGGTCCTTCACTACGCTCGTTGGAACAGGGGATGTGGTTTTAGCACGAGCAGTGGGAGTAGTTAGACTATGAATAAATTATAATTTTCTTATATTGAATAATGTTTATTTTATTCCTGGATTTACAAGAAGTTTGATTTCTGTTTCCAGATTATTTGAATAATTTTATAAGGTTTCTTTTAATGATAAGTTAGTTATTATTTCAAGAAATGGAATGAATATTTGTTCTGGAATAAATGAAAATAATTTGTATGTTTCAAGAGCGTTAACTCATACAACACTGCTTAACACTGAACTGTTTAAGGTTTAAAAACCTTAAACAAAACGACAAAAGGTTTCTCATGAAAATGAAATGTATCTATGGCATCTAAGACTTGACCATATTAACCTTGACATAATAGATAGACTAGTAAAAGGTGGACCTTTAAGAGACTTAAAGATCGGCACTTTACCTGTCAGCGAATCTTATCTAGAAGGTAAAATGACCAAGATACCTTTTACTAGAAAAGAGATTAGAGCCACACAATCACTAGAGCTAATACATTAAGACGTTTGTGGACCAATGAGTGTTAGAGTTAGAGGTGGTTATGAGTACTACGTCACATTTATTAACGATTACTTCAGATACATATATGTTTACCTAATGCAATGTAAGTTGGAAACATTTGAAATGTTTAAAGAATTTCGAGCTGAAGTTGAAAATCAATTAGGCAAAAAAATCAAAGTACTACGATTAGATCGTGGAGGTGAGTATCTTGACCAAGAGTTTGGAGACTACATGGTTGAGCATGGGCTGGTATCCCAACTCACATCTCCAGGAACACCACAGCAGAATTGTGTTACGGAGAGGAGAAACAAGACCCTGATGGAAATGGTGAGAACTATGATTAGCTTCTTATCATTACCATATTCCTTTTGAGGATATGCACTGCAAACGACAACATACATCTTGAACATAGTTCCATCCAAGTCTGTTCCCAAGACTCTTTTAGAGTTATGGAATAATCGTAAAGTCAATTTACCACATTTTTGCATTTAGGGATGTCTAGCACATGTACTGAGGAACAAAAGTGAAAAATTAGAACCTTGTTCACAAGTACGCTTGTTTGTAAGATACCCAAAGGAAACCCGAGGTGGATTCTTTTATTATCCTCAATAAAACAACGTATTTGTATCGACAAACATAACATTTCTTGAAGATGATTATATGAGAGATCATAAACCTCGATTAAAGATCGTATTAAAAGAACTAGAACTTGGTTCGACCAGTGCTCATTCAACAAAAGTTGTTGACTAGATTATTGTTCCATCCACGTCTGATAGTCAAACAATTCCTAGTCATGATACATATGTAGTGAGAGGGTTATACGACAACCTGAAGGCTATTTAAGTATTGGAGAGGCACAGGGTGTCGTTTCCAATGATAGTGTGGAAGACCCATTGTCATTTAGACATAAAAGGGAAGATTCTGACAAAGAGGAATGGCTAAAAGCCATGAATCTTGAGATGGAGTCCATGTATTCCAACTTGGTCTAGGAACTTGTAGACTTACTTGATGGGATAAAACCCATAAGGTGTAAGTAGATCACAAGAGAGAGAGATGAGTAGAGGGGAAGGTAGAGACCTTCAGGCAAGGCTAATGGCAGAGGGTTATACCTAAAATGAATGGGTCGATTATGAAGAGACATTTTCGCCAGTAGCTATATTTAAGTCTATTAGGATACTCTTATCCATAACTGCTTATTTCGATTACGAAATTTGGCAAATGAATGTCGAGACTGCATTCTTGAATGGTCATCTTGATGATAGCATCTACATGATACAACCAGAGGGATTCATATCCCAAGATCAAAAGCAAAACGTTTGCAAGTTGCAAAGGTCCATTTATGGACTCAAGCAAGCATCTAGATTTTGAAATATTAGGTTTGACTATCAAAACCTCTGGCTTTGTGCAAAATGTTAATGTAATACACCCTCACGATAGATTGTACGGTACACGTACATGTATTGTGATATATCTTTCCAGAATTGATTGTACGTTACTATAATAAAATTTATTGGACTATTAGTACGATTTCGTAAAGTATATACGAAATCCAATTATAAGTTGTGGAGAACATAGTGAAGATTTCCATAAATTGGAGTATGAAGAATATTTATTGGAAGTTAAAATATATTTTTACGATATGAGATTGTGATTTAATTAATTGATGGAAAAATAAATTAAAATGGATTTTTGTAGAAAAGAGTTAATGGATTGTTATGGATTAAATTGTAAATCAAAGGATTGTTGACCAAGATCATGTGATTAAATTGTAGATCATGTGATTAAATTGTATATTGATGGTCATATTATAGTTTTAAAAAGCTCAAGGGAACAAGTTGCAATTAAATATGTATATATATATATATATTATATACAAGTAGTGGAGGATCCACTCAAAATGGAAGTCAACGAATGAGAAAAAAAAAATAATAAAAACAAAACACACAAAGAGAGAACAAAAGAAACAAACCAGAAAACAAATTGAAGAGAAGCGAAGTGAAAACAAAAGCAAACAAAATACAAATATAAATTTAAAGTTGGTGGAAAAAAAAAAGAAGTACAAAATATATATATATATATATATATATATATATATATATATATATATATATATATATATAGATATACAAGTGAGTGGAGACTCCAATCAACAAACTCCACTCACAAATCCAAGTATATAAGTCAACCGGGTAACAAAAAATAAAGAAAACAAAGATTGAAAACATAAACAGGGGAGAAGACCAGAAAAATCGAGAAGAAAAAGAAGAAAGGAAGAGAAAGAGAAAGCAGAGAGTTTTCCGGCCGAGAGAAAGAAGAAAAGAAGAAAAAGAAGAGAAGAAGAAGGAAAGGAGAGCAGTGGCAAAGGAGAAGAGCAGAGGAAGGAGTCTTTAGTACAGAATAAGTTTTCAGAAAAATATTTTATCAGAAGAATATTATCAGAAAACTATGTTATTAGAAAAGTTTTATCAGAGAAGTTTTATTAGGAAAGCATTTTCAGTAAAGTATATTCTTTTAGTTTTTCAGTTTTAAGAAAAGTACATTATCTTAATATTTTAGTTTTTCAGAAAACATATTATTTCAGTATTTCAGTTTTCAGAAAAGAATATCAGGTTAGTTTTCAGTTTTCAGAAATATAAAGGAATATTATTTCAGATTATCAGATTTTAGAAAAGATATAATTTCAGCTTTTCAGTTTTTAATAAAGTGAAAGTATATGTATATATTCTTAGTTTTCCAGTTTTTAGAAATTTGATTTCAGAATAGTTTTCTGTATAAATTTCAGAATAGTTTCCAGAAAATAGATTTTAGTATAGCTTTGTGAGAAAGATTTTAATATATATTTCAGAATAGTTTTTATAAAAGAGATTTCAGTATAGTTTTCATGAATTAGATTTCAGTTCAATTTTCAAAGAAACAGAAAAAGTTTTATTATTTAGTTATTTACTTACTACAGTTTTCAGAAAGTAGTAAAAGATTTATTATTTTGGAATTGCAATACGTCAATTTTAGTAAACAGAATTTAGTACTGTGTTCAGTAAATATAAAAGTTTTATTAGTTTCCTTTTCGTATTTTCAGCAATTCTTTTCAGATTTCAGGGAGGTTATTAGAAAAAGGATTGAAGTTTATTTAAAAATTAATATCACTCACTGAGCTCCTTTAGCTAATTATAGTTTTATGCTTTTAAATCAACCTCCTAGGTACAGGTACAGATACAGGTGCAGATATTGCAGGGACACCGAAGACCAGCAGAACCAGTCAGAGGATGCTGTGACTGTTTTACAAGCATATAAATGTTTTAGTTGTTAAGTTTGTCTTTTGGTATTGTTTTAAGTACATGAATATTTTATTGAAAGATTTGATAACTGTTTATTTTAATATTTAAACTGGTGGAGATGTGATTTGATGAGATGGACCAGAGGTCCACAATAGTTGAGATTTGGGATTTTATAGAAGTGTTAAAACTTTTATGCAGGTCTCCAAGATTTGGTAATTTCAGAAAAACAGAGGAGACTCTGTTGAAATTTTTATAAAATAGTTTTATATAAAAAAAAAATTCTACTCAGATTTCCAGTTAAAAGAAACGGCTTAGCTTCACGGAAGCTTTTCAGCGGGCAAGCCTTGACTGGGAAGCTACCGTGGAGTGCCGGCAGGCTACCTAATGGGAGATAATAAGTTAGGGGCCTGTCAGTTAATGAGCCTTGTGTGTACAAGTGTATCATTGACAAGAAAGTAGTATTCTTGGTCTTTTACGTAGATGATATCCTACTAATTGAAAATGACGTAGGGACATTATCAGAAGTAAAGAGTTGACTTGCTAACCAATTCCAAATGAAAGATTTGGAAGAGGCAAGTTATGTTCTACGGATCCAATTAATAAGGGGTCGTAAGAACAAATTGTTAGTATTGTCTCAAGCATCGTATATCGATAAGGCACTTGTGCAATTTTCGATGGAGAACTCCAAGAAAGGTTATTTACCTTCCAAGCATGGAGTTTATTTGTCTAAGAAACAATATCCTAAGACATCTCAAGAAATTGAGGATATGAGACTTATTCCCTATGCGTTAGCTGTAGGTAGTCTCATGTATGCTATGCTATGCATGAGACCTGACATCTGCTTCATAGTGAGAGTAGCCAGCAGATATCAGTCCAACCCCATGATTAGAGTTGTTGTCAAGAGTATTATTAAGTATCTTCGAAGAATGAGGAACTATATACTAGTATATTCCGGACAGGATTTGATCCCGTTAGAATATACAAATTCTAATTTTCTATTAGACAAGGATTCAAGGAAATTCATGTCTGAATTAGTATTTGCCCTTAGTGGTGGAGCCACAGTATGGAGGAGTAACAAGCAACGTTTCATTGTTGATTCCACCATGGAAGTCGTGTATGTAGCAGCTTGTGAAGATGCTGAAGAGGCTGTATGGCTTCGCAAGTTCCTAAATGATTTGAAAGTGGTTCTAGGTTTGGATTAGCCTATGACACATTATTGCGATAATAATGGCGCTATGGCTAATTCCAAGGAACTAAGAAGCCATAAAAGAGGGAAGCACATAGAGAGGAAATATCATCTCATTAGAGAGAGAGTACAGAGATGAGACGTGGCCGTGATGAAGATCACGTCGCAGGACAACCTTGCTGATATATTTACGAAAACCTTGACGACTAAAGTGTTTAAAGGTCATCTAGAGGGTCTAAAACTATGAGACATGTCTCACCTGCTTTATTGCAAGTAGAAGATTGTTGGGGTTATGCCATAAAGACTTGTAATTGTAAATGTAAGCAAATATCGAAGAAAGGATTTATTATTCATTTAAGTAAAAGTAGTTTGTTTTAGTTCGTATGTTTATATATTGTACGCATAACATCCAAGATTGAAAAATGTAATCTCAATCTGGGTATATGAAAGTTATATACAAGAGGATTCATTTTGAGACTTGCAATCTGAAGAGTCCGTATATAGCAAACAAAGCTGGGTACTTTGTTTGTGGTTGAACTATTGTTGCAGTTCATTCTATAATGTACAGTGGTCTTATCCTAGACCACTCATGTAGTTGACATGAGAATGGAGGAACCTTATATGATGAGATCATATAGGACTGAGCCATGATTTATATGAAAACCAAGATCCATTAGTAGATGAGATTCATATATATCGATATATGATGGCCAATTATGGGTGATTGTTAGCTTTATTTCTTGATAAAAAATAGGCATCTATCTTTACCTATCCTTACCTACTTTTGTTCCATGCTCGAGTAATTATCGGTTGTTTTTAATGTTTTTCATCTAGTATGCAGGTAATAAGGTTTTGAGCTTAATTGAAGAGACTTGGTGGATTAAATTGAAGATTTGAAGATTTATTAGTACAGACCTGCCATGTTACGGAGGCCGGCCTAAATTCCATAAGATTAACTAGGTTATGAGTCATATATTTATGGAAATTTCTAGATGTCTACTTTTTAAAAAATTTTATGGTTCGTGGTTCCAAATTTTCTAGAGGAAGTTATGCTCGTTTTCGCATCAGTGCGCAGTCTAGTGTGAAAATCCTAAAACCTTGCAGTAGCTTCTGCGACTTGGGGCCGCGACTTGCACCGTGACTTGCCAAGTCACTGCGGACTTAAAAGCGCTCTAATAAGCTCGCATATTAAAGGAATAGAATGAAAAACATAAAGGGGATTCGACTGGGACTCACATAGCTCGACCAAGAGGAGAACAAGAGAGAAAAGAATAGGCCAAGGGGGAGAAGAAGATCATTTTGGAGACAAGAAGGTTTGGATTCAATCCTTTAGCCATCTTCTCAACACCAAGCTTGGATTTAGTAAAAAGTGAAAGCTAGAAGAAGTCACAATTAGAAGAGGACGAGAGTTTATACGTTCTAGGAGTTTTTCTATCCCTCTCCTTCTTTGATTTTCATTCTTTTATCTTTATTTTAGCATTGTTAAACATGTTTAGTTGTAATTTCTTGATTATGACTTAACTTGTAATTTAGGGTTTTGATGAATCCTTTTTATTGATAGTTGAATGTAATGATAGTTTAATTTATTGTGATTGATTGTTATTTGTTGAGTGATATTATTGATCTTAATACTTCTAAATGTAATGGCCTACATTTAGTTGATTTTATGGTTGTATGTTATGAACTGAGAGGTAACGCCCACAGCATGCTCAATGTAATGTCCACCATAAGTAGAATTAGATAGAGATATGCTAATTTACTTGTGTGATCATATAAGGTGTTTATTGTGATTAATGTATTTTCATGCACTTGGATATCCATAGAGAGATAGGATATTAGTGTATGTGGTAATAAATCTAATTTAGCTCGAGAGAGAATTTTGTATAATTTAGATAAACAAGATCATCAACATTGATAATTAAAGCGCAATAATATGTTTTCATGAAACTCAATTAGATGGATTAGGTGAATTCAAATACCCTAACTAATCTCTCATATTGGTCCGTGTTATCTCAATTTTGCTTGTTTTTTATGTTTATATTATTTACATCTTTAATTCTCTTCTTATAAATGTTTTGCTTTTTCAAATAGATATAGGCTTAGTGTAATACACCCTCCCGATAGTTTGTACTGTATACGTACATGTATTGTGATATATCTTTTTAGAATTGATTGTACGGTACGGTAATGGAATTTATTGAATGGATCCGAAAGTTTCCAAAAAGGGTATCAGAGACTTGGAAAATATCTGAAATGGTTTAAGATGATTAGTGAGGTTTCATATAGTATATAAGAAATTTAAATTATAAGTTTTGGAGAACATGGTGAAAATTTTCATAAATTGGAGTACTAAGAATATTTATTGGAAGTCAAAGTATATTTTTACGATATGAGATTGTGATTTAATTAATTGATGGAAAAGTAAATTGAAATAGATTTTTGTGGAAAAGAGTTAATGGATTGTTATGGATTAAATTGTAAATCAAAAGATTGTGACCAAGATTATGTGAATATGTTTTTAAGTTGTGGCCATTTTATAGTTTTAAAATGAAATGGGGCAAGTTGTAAATATAAAAGTATATAATATATATATATATATATATATAAGTGAATCAGAAAAATGGAAGAGAAGAAAACAGAAAATGAAAAACAGAGGAAGAGGAGAGGCGGTGGAGGAAAAGAGAGAGAAGAGATAAAGAGAGAAAGGGAGAGAGGGTTCGGTCGAAGAGAAGTAGAAGAGAGGGAGAAGAACCAGTAGAAGAAGAAGAGGGAAGAAAAGAAGAAGCAGGTCCGGCTAAGAAGAAGAGGAAGAGAAAGATAGCAACTGCCAGCAAGAGGAGGAAGGAAAGAAACAGTGACCGAAGAAGGAGAAGAGAGAGAGAGAGAGAGAGAGCTGTCAGCAGCGGGAGAAGAAAGAAAGAGGAGAAAGAAGAAAGAAGAGAGAGAGAGAAAGCAAGAGTGGTGGCCGGCCAAACAAGAAGAAGTGCAGAAACTGTGCAGAAAAAGAAAGAAGAAAACAGAGCAGAAGAAGAAGAAAAGAAAAAGAAGAAAAAGAAAAGAAAAGAGAAAGAAAGAAGAGAAGAAATTCGGTCCAGCTGGAAGAAGAAGAAGAAGAAGAGGATTTGGGTAAGAATTTGATGAAATTAATTTGTTTTGGAGTTGGGTAAGTGATTAATGAAGTGGAATTGGTTTGAATTTGATGAAATTAAATTGTGTTGGAATTTTGATTGAGTTTTGATTGTGTTTGAAATTTGATTGTTGAATATAAAGAGAAATTGATTGATGGATTTTGTGATTTTAGTGTTTGATTTGAGTATTTGGTAATGTTTTATTTGAAATTAATTTAATTGGAGTTGATTAGAATGAAAATCAAGAAAATTAGTAAGTAAAGAATTGGGGATTTGATGATTTTGAGTTTTGTAGTAGCCAAAATATGTCTGGCCCAAGGTATGGCCCAAAGACAAAGCCCATAGCCTAAAAGTGGGACTAAACTCATGAAGTATGACTGAGTCTCAGCATAAAAACCAAGTCGCACGACATGGAGAACGTATCAGTATGACATAAAAACCAAGTCGCACGACATAAAAACCAAGTCGCACGTATCAGTATGAAGACCATGTCGCACGACATGAAGCAGTCATACGACGACGTATCAGTATGAAGATCATGTCGCACGACATGAAGCAGTCATACGACGATGTACCAGTTTGAAGACCTTGTCGCACGACATGTACTCTTATGTAGTGCGACCGTACTACATCACCCAATCATGGTCCAGATTGACAAAGAAAACCTACATGTCGTATGACATAGCATCTCCGTCGCCCCGAGGGAGATCAGATTGAGATCTACTTTAAAAAGGGTCCTACAAAGTCATAATGACACTCGATGGCGGCCCAAAATCAAAAGGAGCACCCAGATACTTTCTTGATGGAAGACAGAGAAGAGAGAATGATGAGATCTCTCAAAAAGAAGAAGCGCCAGTCTCCTATAAAGAGGAAGGGAGATCAAGATATTTAAAGAAAAAACCACACCCTTCGGCCATTGTTGAGCTTCTCCGATCACCCTCCGACCATACACCTCCTTTGACCAGAAAAACCCCAATTGTGAAGGTAGCAGGAAGTATTCCTTACTCATATCCATTTACAAACATTACATTTTTACTAGCACTCGCTAACTTGACCGTCGGAGTGACTTTGGCCGGCACCACCCCGGTGTCCCAGACGTCTTGCGGGTCACGTGCGTTCTGTCTTTGCAGGTTGTAGTGCCCCGTGTCCCCGAGCGATTTTTGAGGACTACAATTTGGCGCCCACCGTGGGGCACGACAATTTATAAGCAAGCAAAGGTAGAACACGGCAACTCCGACTATGTCATCTGACGACTTTCATCACGACGCAATGGAAGTTAGGGTACAACTCCTCATATCTCAGATGCAAGAGAATACCCAAAGGCTCCAAGCACTCGAACAAGAGAATCAACGAGTGTTGGCAGAGAACCAAGAATTGCAGAATAGGATCAGTTCGCTCGCTGCCGTACGACCATTTGGAGACGCTTCGACGTCCCAACCCGTGCCATTTGAGCAAGCCGCTCACGCTACTTATTACGCGCCAGTCCACCCGGACGAACATGGTACTACCGTTAGAGACCTCGATCCAACCCACGTAGGCTCAGAGCCCAACATTCGAGTTACGAGTGGACCCCATATCGTCGCACGACATACGACAGAGAATATACCAAATAGGATGGGAGGACATCGATCAGACGACGTGGCAAGAGCAATACAAGGAGTGCCACCTATATCCACTCCCAATGGCAACGTCGGCTCAACCCAACCAACCATCCCGCTACAAGGAACGTCATCCGGCCCTTCGCATTCAGCGCCGTCAGACTCAAACCGAGTGAGCGCCGAGCCGACCTTGGCCAACCGAGACTTGGCACGAAGGTTCACAGAGATGGAAGCACTCATCCAACGCATTCCGGGAATGCCCACTCCTATAAAGAAAAGTGCGGCCAATAGTTTTGCCGACTCTCCCTTCGTCGACACAATAGCATTGGTGGAGATGCCAAGGAAGTTCAACTTTCCAGGTATGAAGCAGTACGACGGTACGACGGATCCCGACGACCACATTGCGCAGTATCGACAACGGATGTTCACAGCCTCCATCCCGCGTGACCTTAGGGAAGCATGTATGTGCAAAGGTTTCGGTTCAAGCCTCGTAGGACCTGCCCTACAATGGTACACCAACCTTCCCAATGTTTCCATCAGCTCTTTTGCTCAACTCACTGACACCTTCGTAGAGCAGTTCGCTAGTAGTCGGAAGTTAGAAAAACAATCTGACGACCTTTACACAGTCAGCCAAAGGAGGAATGAACGCCTACGTGACTTTGTTGGCCGTTTCAACCATGAAAAAGTGTCCATCCCTCATTGCAACCAGGCGACAGCCGTATCAGCCTTCCGCAAGGGTCTGCTCTATGATTTCGACCTATACAAGGAGCTCACCAAGTACCCTTGTAAAACCATGGAAGACGTCCTAGCCAAGGCATGGGCACAGATAAAATGGGAAGAAGACGAAGTAAACTACAAACCTAATAGAGCGAACTACAAGGAAGATAAGTCGGAGAGGATGGTCGAACCACGAATCACCAACCGACGTAGAGGGCCATACCCAACAATACCCCGAAGGGACGGCCATGTGAGGTACGAGCGACGACGCGACGACAGACCACCAAGGCCGTTCATCCGACCAAAAAACGTAGCACCGGAATACAACTTGAACATTAGACCAACGGAAGTAGTCGCCATACTCAAAGGAATGGGTAGGTCGGTTCGATGGCCAGACAAGATGATGAGCCCGCCGGATCAAAGAGACAACTCTAAGTGGTGCGAATTCCATGGAGACCACGGCCATCGAACTGAGCATTGCGTGGCGCTACGATTGGAAGTGGCCGAACTACTCAAGAAAGGCCACCTTAAAGAATTCCTGACTGATAAAAGTAAGCAAAATTTTATGAATAAAGAGAGGTCGCACGACATGGCTTCAATACCACCACCAGAACCTCCCAAACACGAGAGGACTGTGAATGTCATCTCTGGCGGGTCTGAAGTGAATGGAGTAACCTACTCAGAGGCAAAGCGCCACTCGCGACAGGCCGGTCGTACGGACGTCCAACAAATTCGAACGACGGATCCCACGTGTAACTACTCAATCAGTTTTAGCAGCGATGAACATATGGACTTGTTCAGTCCCCACCACGACGCACTAGTCATCTCACTGACGGTGGCCAATTGTTTGATCAGACGGATCCTAGTGGATAATGGAAGCTCGACCAATGTACTCTTCCTCGACGCATTGAAAGAAATGAATATTGACGAGTGTAACATCGTACGTCGATCCACAATCCTTGTAGGATTTAGCGGGGAACACAAGAATACTCTGGGAGAAATCACCCTTCCAGTATACGCGGAAGGGGTCAATTTGAACACACGTTTCCTCATCCTGGACTGCCCGTCGTCCTACAACATAATCATGGGTCGCCCATGGATTCATGAGATGAGGGCAGTTCCCTCAACGTATCATCAGGTCATCCGTTTCCCCACTAGGTGGGGAGTTCACGAGATCCGAGGGCAGCAAAAGACCTCGCGTGACTGCTACCAAAACACTCTTAAAAGCAGGTCGTCCGACTTATAGCAATTATAGAATGAGAGCACCCTCACTAACAAAGACGAACCTAATATGGAAGATCTCGACGAAGTATCCATACATCCCGATCTTCCAGACCACAAAGTTAGTATCGGATCCCGCCTTCCACAAAATACCCGGGCAAGACTACTCAGCTTCTTGACGGCGCGACACGACAGCTTCGCATGGTCGCACGCAGACATGATCGGAATTAGCCCAGAAGTCCTAGTGCATAAGTTGCAAGTCGACCCGGATCATCCACCTGTGAAGCAAAAAAGAAGGAAGTTCGCGCCCGAGCGCAACAAGGTTATAAACGAAGAGATCCAAAAGCTAATTGACATTGGCTCGGTGAGAGAAGTAAATTACCCAGACTGGCTCGCAAATGTAGTGGTAGTAAAGAAAAAGAATGGGAAGTGGCGAGTTTGCATCGACTTCACAGACCTCAACAAAGCTTGTCCGAAGGATTCCTTCCCTCTCCCACACATCGACATGATGGTAGACGCTACGGCAGGCCACGAACTATTGAGCTTCATGGATGCATTCTCCGGTTACAACCAAATCCTTATGCATCCAGATGACCAAGAGAAGACTTCTTTCATCACGGAGCGCGGCATTTTTTGCTACAAGGTAATGCCATTCGGTCTCAAGAACGCTGGGGCAACCTACCAAAGATTAGTCAACAAAATGTTCGCAACCATGCTTGGACAGACTATGGAGGTCTATATTGACGACATGCTAGTAAAATCATTAGTAGCCGACCAACACCTCGACCACCTCCGGCAGTCGTTCGACATCATCGACAAGTATGGGATGAAGCTTAATCCAACCAAATGTTCCTTCGGAGTTTCATCAGGGAAGTTCCTTGGCTACTTAGTAACCAAGAGAGGTGTCGAGGCCAACCCGGATCAACTCCGATCCATCATGGATCTAAGGTCCCCCAAAAGCATCAAAGACGTACAAAAACTAACTGGACGGCTCGCGGCCCTCAACCGATTCATTTCAAAGTCATCCGAAAAATGTAAGCCTTTCTTCGATGCTCTAAGAAAGAGCAAGTCATTTGATTGGAATCAAACAAACGAGGACGCCTTCCAAAATATAAAAAGGTATCTAGCAAGCCCGCCTCTACTGTCCAAACCTAAAGAAGGAGAGACACTCCTGCTCTACCTCGCTGTATCCGAGACAGCCGTTAGCGCGGTACTGATAAGGGAGGAGGATGGCAAACAACTCCCCGTATACTACATCAGCAAGACTCTACTCGACGCAGAGACAAGGTACGCCCAACTTGAGAAATTAGCTCTCGCACTAGTCACAGCCGCAAGGAAATTACGGCCGTACTTCCAATGCCACACTATTAGTGTACTCACTGAATTCCCCTTGAAGAGTGTCCTACATAAACTTGAACTATCCGGCCGTCTAGTGAAATGGGCCGTAGAGCTGAGCGAGTACGACATCAACTACCAACCTCGCACGGCGATCAAGTCGCAAGTGCTGGCGGATTTCATAGCAGACTTCACACCAGGGATTCTACAACGAGCGGAGGAAGAACTTTGCACTATGTCGTGCGACACGCTAAGGGAGGAGTGGAGTTTAGCAGTTGATGGATCAAGTAACGCTAGAGGCAGCGGGCTGGGAATAGTACTTACCTCCCCTACGGAGCACGTCATCGAGAGGTCCGTCAGATGTGGATTCAAGACCACCAACAACAAAGCCGAGTACGAAGCCCTCATAGCCGGGCTCACCTTGGCAAAGGACTTACACGTCGAGCGAATCAAGGTACGCAGTGACTCCCAATTAATTGTGAGACAATTGCAAGGGTCCTATCAAGCTCGGGACTCGAAGATGTCGGCCTACTTGACCTTAGTAAAAGAGTTACAAGCTTCATTCGAGTCATTCGACATCGAGCAAATACCCAGATCCGAAAACGCGCATGCCGACGCACTCGCCAATCTTGGGTCCTCACTGGATACCACAATTGAGCGAACCATTCCCATGGTGTTTGTCCAATGGCCAGCTGTGTGGAAACCAACAAAACTCGAAGTCAATCCAATTTCGGACGAGCCAACTTGGGTCACTCCGATTTACAACTACTTGAGAGACGACGCCCTCCCATCTGACAAAGTAGAAGCACGAAGAATTAAGATCAAGGCCGCCCGATTTTCTATAATAGAGGGTCAACTCTACAAGCGATCCTACTCCGGGCCCTACCTCAAATGTCTCGACCTAGTCGAAGCTCAGCAAGTACTCAAGGACTTACACGAGGGGCAATGCGGGAATCATTCGGCCGGGAGAAGCCTGGCCAATAGAGCAATCACAGCCGGGTACTACTGGCCCACAATGCGGTCCGAGTCGCACGACCTCGTCAAAAGGTGCGACCCATGCCAACGCTTCGCCCACATTTCACATCAACACCCGGAAAAACTCCACCCCATTTCAGCACCATGGCCCTTCATGAAGTGGGGCATGGACATAGTAGGGAAGTTGCCCATCGCTACAGGGGGCAAGGTCTACATGTTAGCCGTGACCGACTACTTTACAAAGTGGGTTGAAGCCGAGTCATACGTGAGAATCAAAGACTCTGAGGTCAAAAGCTTCATTTGGAAGAATGTCATATGCCGCTACGGAGTTCCAAAGGAAATAGTCACCGACAATGGCTCACAATTCATTTCATATGGTTTCCAAGACTTTTGCGACAAGTGGAGCATCAAACTAAGCTATTCAAGCCCAAGATACCCTTAAGCTAACGGACAAGCAGAATCCACTAACAAGACAATCATGTCCACCCTCAAGAAGCGACTCGACCAATGCAAAGAGAAGTGGGCCGATGAGCTACTGGGTGTGCTATGGTCTTACCGTACGACGGTCAGGACGTCAACGGGCGAAACACCATTCTCTTTATCTTACGGCTCAGAGGCCGTCATAGCAACAGAGGCTGACTACCCTTCTTATAGGATACGACACGCCACAGAAGAAGCAAACGATAGAGAATTGCTGCGTGAACTCGACACAATCGATGAGCGCCGCGACAAGGCCGCAATCAGGTTGGCCGTATACCAACAACGAGTCGCACGCCATTATAACAGAAGCGTTCGTCTCAAGTCATTCCGTATTGGAGATTGGGTTCTTCGCTGCGTCTTCCAAAACACAAAGGAAAAAGGAGCAGGCAAATTCGGTCCTACGTGGGAAGGACCATATCAAATCACCAATGTATTTGGAAATGGAGCCTATAAACTACAATGTACAGATGGCATGGAGATCGGCAACAGCTGGAACGCGTGCCATCTAAAACAGTATCACTTTTAGATTATGTATTTCGAAGTTTATCACTCTACAATATTTTTACGCAGGTCAGCAATACAAAGCCTATCTTCACCACATTCTTAATCAAAAGTTGTAGTCTGCAACAGAGCTGTTACACACTCCAACTGGGGCAATTCAATACCATAAACAAACAAAGTCTACGACAAGACTCAAGGTCATGGACCGCGACCTGCATTCACGGTCTCCATCTCCAAACGATCACATGACCCGCACTCAAGGTCATGGACCGCGACCTGCATTCACGGTCTCCATCTCCAAACGGTCACATGACCCGCACTCAAGGTCATGGACCGCGACCTGCATTCACGGTCTCCATCTCCAAACGGTCACACGACCCGCACTCAAGGTCATGGACCGCGACCTGCATTCACGGTCTCCATCTCCAAACGGTCACATGACCCGCACTCAAGGTCATGGACCGCGACCTGCATTCACGGTCTCCATCTCCAAACGGTCACACGACCCGCACTCAAGGTCATGGACCGCGACCTGCATTCACGGTCTCCATCTCCAAACGGTCACACGACCCGCACTCAAGGTCATGGACCGCGACCTGCAATCACGGTCTCCATCTCCAAACGGTCACACGACCCGCACTCAAGGTCATGAATTGCGACCTACATTCACGGTCTCCATCTCCAAACGGTCACACGACCTGCATTCAAGGTCATGGACCGCGACCTGCATTCACGGTCTCCATCTCCAAACGGTCACATGACCCCCATTCAAGGTCATGGACTTACCAACTCCAACGGATCAAACAATCATAAATAGAAATTACCATCATGAAAGGCTTGTGACATCAAGGAAAATTTAACATGCTTCAAGAGAATTGTTGTTCGACAGAGCATACAATAAAATAAAATAAAAATGAAAACGTTCGACAAAACATTTTTACAACCCCTTATGGGGCAAGATCATCGTGCTCTCTAGTCGGCTGGGCAGCCAAGGCCACTACGGTCGAACCTTCTGGAGGAGGAAGGACAGGCTCTTCACTAGGCTTATCATCGGCTTCATCCTCATCATAGCGCGACAGCTCCTCGTGGTCAGCGATCCAGCTATCAACCTTCCACTCGGTCGCACGACCGTCCCTGTACTCCCTCATCAAATCCGCACGAGTCTTAATGACTGCATTGAGGACGTTATCCTCTGCCTTGTCGTACAGGGAGTCGTAGTCCGCCTCTTTAGCCTTCAGTTTGGCCTCCAGTAGTTCGACACTCGACTTCAGTCTGTTTAACTCCAAAGTAGCCTCCACCGCCCCACTTGAGGCCTTAAGAGCAGTCTTCTTGGCTTCAACATTCGAAGCCTTTAGCATGTCATTGTCAGCCTTCAAGCCCTGGTTGCTCACCTTAAGGTCCCTCACCTTCTTCAGGGCGACGCCCAGCTCTTCCTTCAGATGAACGTGCGACTGAAGAGCCTACACAAAATAAAAATACAAGTCAATATAAATTATGAAATAGTTAAAACAAAATATACAAATATATTGGTCGTACGACCATACCTGGAAGAGGTGACCAAGGCCCCAGTCAGCAGCTTGGGAAAGACCCATCTCCCTTAGGCGACTCTTGTCTTCGGGTAGCAGCAGCCGCTCGACCTGTGGAAGGATCGACCCTACATTAGAGTATGCAGAGGCATCTTGTGGGAAGACCAGGTCGATCGACGCGTTGACACCCGATGTCGAATCCTCCCTTCTTTTTTTCTTCCCAACAGAAGAAACATCCTGGGAGGTCTTTGCTCGACTAGACGGAGGAGGTGGAGGAGTGGAGGCCGCTTGGTCGCTCGACTCAGCCTTCTTCTTTCCCTTCCTCTTTTCCCTCAGCCTCCTCATCGCGTCATCAGCAGCGGGCGCGGCAATCTCTCCAGCCATAATCTCAACTGCAAATCGTCGCTCGACGTATGAGATGGGAGTCAAAAAGCGTGTGCCGTACAGTCGCTCGACACAGTGCCTGACCCTGACAAACTCCACTAAATTTTTGAAGGCAGGGTAAGGAGTACCTGGCTCGTTTATCACGCTAAACCTCCAGAGGTGGCTTGGCCGCAAATTCTCTTCCGCCAAAATACTCCTCCAACTCCTCTCCTTGGCGTCGTACGACAACACCCTTTCCGTACGTGTCACGCACGTCAATCCAACAACTGACTGCGGCGCTCCTGTGTTCACTACAAAAACAAACAGAAAAAGTTAAAAAATGTTCACTACAAAAAAAAAAAAAAAAAATGTTGTCGTACGACTCAAATTAAATAAAAGACCCACCAGCCTTGGACCAGGTCGCACGAACGACGGTATCCCCGAGAGGCCAATCGACAAGCAGGCCCCTCGCAAAAAAATACCTGTCCTTCCACAACCTGTCGTTTGTGGTTAACTCGGTGATCAGGTGTGTTCTGTTGGGTCGGAGGTTTAAGTTGTAGCGCCCCTTCTCTGTGTCATGCTCCCGCACGGTGTACAAATAGAAAAGGTCAGGGAGCTCGAAGACTATCCCTTCCCTCGTACACAGCAGATCCAACGCCAACAGGATCCTCCAGCTATTGGGCATCAGCTGCCCTGGGGCAAGCTCGAAGTGATCGAGCACTGTCCTCAGTAGTCCGACTACTGGCAGCCTGAATCCCACCCGCTGGAACAGGAACTCGTACAAACAGGTCCATCCTGGGACGTCCCAGTCTGGCCTCTCCTCCTTATAAGGTGCCCTCAGCGCGACACCATCAGGAATACCATAGGTGAATCGAAGGCGCGTGACGTCGTCCTCAGTCAACACGCTAGCCGGGTTATTCAAAAGCAACCCTAGCGGCCTACTAGGTCCCATTGGACACGGGCCTGCCGCGTCGCCCGGCAGTTCGACTAAAGGCACTCCCATTGCCACGTCATCCGTCACTCGCGATGTACCAGCAAGAGAAACTGTCACGGTGTCGTACGACGAGGAAGCAATAGTTACTTCAGCACTCGCTGCCTCTGACTCTCCCCATGAGTCGTACGACAGATCTATTGGATCGTCGTATCCACGCCCAAAGGTACTGGGAGGACTCTCATCTCCTCGACTCGACATCAGACCTACAAGTCGAACGACAGTAGCCAATGGTTAGTATTTATAACCTAGATCAAAGACTTGGCACGACCTGATATCAGCTCCCAAGACTGTTAAGAAGGTCGTGCGACCTATACGTCTTGGCTACTGTCGTGCGACCTAGACTCTACAAACAATTTGTGCCTAAACCTAACTCTAGATTTTCGATCTAACAAACTTTAAAAAAAAAATTTTTAAAGTTTTTCTTAAAGAACTATTCGAAAGAACATAAGAAAAACCCAGAAAAAAGCACAAATAAAAAATCAAAAGAACAAGGGAACCGAGAAAACTTACCAAAAAAGCGAAGGTATGCAAATTCTTCGTCAGAATAGACACGGAATGGCAAAGATGAGCAGCAAAGACGCCGGAATAACACGAGAGTGGAGAAAAACGGCGACTGGTTTTTGAGAAAGAAAACGATAAAGAGAGAGAGAGCAAAAAATTGAAAATGAGAGAGAAAAGGAAAGGACGGCAACTAAAAAGATGCCTATGCTGACGTGTCAACTTCTCATTTGACACATACTCCCATGTCCTATCATTTGCCATGCATGCGCTCCACCCATAAAAACGGCATTTATTTCGGCACAGACATCAAAGAGTCATTTGGAGACCAAACACTCCTTTTCTAAAGTAACATTGTCGTACGACAAAAACACAACTTACGCGTTGTCATCTACTCACTAACACTGATACACCCTCTCAGAAGGACAGAGTCGTGCGACGATGTCAACCCAACCTTGGAGTTTACCCATACATATCTATGTCTGCATGTCGTACGACGCAAACCCCTTGGCCTTTTAGATCCAATGCGTTTGGGGGCAAACTGTAGTAGCCAAAATATGTCTGGCCCAAGGTATGGCCCAAAGACAAAGCCCATAGCCTAAAAGTGGGACTAAACTCATGAAGTATGACTGAGTCTCAGCATAAAAACCAAGTCGCACGACATGGAGAACGTATCAGTATGACATAAAAACCAAGTCGCACGACATAAAAACCAAGTCGCACGTATCAGTATGAAGACCATGTCGCACGACATGAAGCAGTCATACGACGACGTATCAGTATGAAGACCATGACGCACGACATGAAGCAGTCATACGACGATGTACCAGTTTGAAGACCTTGTCGCACGACATGTACTCTTATGTAGTGCGACCGTACTACATCACCCAATCATGGTCCGGATTGACAAAGAAAACCTACATGTCGTATGACATAGCATCTCCGTCGTCCCGAGGGAGATCAGATTGAGATCTACTTTAAAAAGGGTCCTACAAAGTCATAATGACACTCGATGGCGGCCCAAAATCAAAAGGAGCACCCAGATACTTTCTTGATGGAAGACAGAGAAGAGAGAATGATGAGATCTCTCAAAAAGAAGAAGCGCCAGTCTCCTATAAAAAGGAGGATAATCCCTCACAAGTGAAAGGAGAAAAAAAGAGGAAGGGAGATCAAGATATTATTAGGAAAAAACCACACCCTTCGGCCATTGTTGAGCTTCTCCGATCACCCTCCGACCATACACCTCCTTTGACCAGAAAAACCCCAATTGTGAAGGTAGCAGGAAGTATTCCTTACTCATATCCATTTACAAACATTACATTTTTACTAGCACTCGCTAACTTGACCGTCGGAGCGACTTTGGCCGGCACCACCCCGGTGTCCCAGACGTCTTGCGGGTCACGTGCGTTCTGTCTTTGCAGGTTGTAGTGCCCCGTGTCCCCGAGCGATTTTTGAGGACTACAAGTTTAAATTGTTAAATTGAGATATTAATTGAGTAATTTGAGTGTTTTTGAGTTAATTAATGGTATGAATTTAGAATCATTAAGTAAGAAATCAAAATGACTATCAAATTAGTGAATTTGTAGTATGGAATTTGTATGATGTTGTGTTTGGAATGAAATTGAATCATTAATTTTGAGGATTTTTGAAATTAAATTCGAAATTTAAGTTCTAAGTAGTTAAATCGAGTTTAATGAAGTAGAATTTGACGTTGTTAAGTGAAAGAAGATCATTTATGTTAAATTGATGAAGATTAGTATGAGAAATTGTGTAGAAATCGAAGTTGATAGTGTAGAGATTTCAATTTATGTATAATTAAGATATTAGAAATAATAATTGTATGATTTTGATACAAATTGGTGCTTAGAAATTTAAGAAAGTATGTTAGATTGTGTTGAATGAGATTCAATTTAAGAGAAATTGATTGATTTAAGGAATATATAATTTTGGAGACATGATTTTCAGCAAATTAAATGTAATCGATTTTATTAGAATAGAAAAAATTGAATAATAAAGTGTTAAACGTGTTAATAGAGTTGTTGCATTTATATTATTGATTTATTTGAAAATATATTACTTTAGGGAGAAATCTCCGTAGTATGGGAGAAAAAGAAACGTTATGGAAAGTCAAGGAATGTAATGAGACAAAGGAACCAGAACTCCAAGCCTAGAAAAAACCATAAACCAGTGAGTGTAAATTTATTTTAAAGTAAAATATATTTTATTTTAGCAATATGTTTTATTTAAAATTTAGCAAGATAATAATTTTATTTAAATTAGTGCAAAATCAGGTTTTCAGTTGAATTATGTTTAGTTTATTTTCTTTAAGTTTGATTTAGTATTTTGTGATATTATATACGATTATTTACTTATATGAGTTTTGTAAGTTAAATAGAATTTATGTTTAAGTATGTTTTAATTAAAGTATTTTATATCTCAGAAATTTATAAATTATATTCATTTAGAGAAATATGTTTTATGTATATATTTTAAGTTTTTAGATTAAAAGCTAGTTTTCAAAAGTAAAGAAAATAGTTTTCAAACCATGGATACCCATTTGTTATCAGAATTATCAGAATTTATCAGAAGTAGATCCGGCCGGTACATCCCAATTGTCTGTGGCAAGTTAAGGGGGGACAGTCCGCTAACTCTAGGGGGGTTGAGTCCGTTGAGTCTGTCAGTCGCCCACACATTGGGGTGTTATCTCGCTATATGCAGGCGATGCAGAATTCAGCCTCATAGACAGTGAGATATCTTTTATCAGAATATCAGAAGTCACCAGTGCGACGCCGATCAGTCGCCTGATGACACCCTCCATATGGTACGGCGCCAGTTGAGTCGTCCTATGGAGTATCAGTTATCAGAGATGGGTTCCATGAGCTTTATCAGAAAAGTTTTATCAGAAAAGCATTATCAGAAAGGTTTATCATAAAGGTTTTATCATAATAAATTTTTAGAAAAGTTTAATATCAGAAAAGTATTTTATCAGAAGAGTATTATCAGAAAACTATATTATTAGAAAAGTTTAATCAGAGAAGTTTCATCAGAAAAGTATTTTTAATAAAGTATATTATTTTAGCTTTTCAGTTTTCAGAAAAGTACATTATCTCAGTATTTCAGTTTTCAAAAAAATATATTATCTCAGTATTTCAGTTTTTAGAAAAATATATTATCTCAATATTTCAGTTTTTAGAAAAAAAATATCATATTAGCTTTTCAGTTTCCAGAAAAATGAGAGAATATTAAATCAGTTTTCCAGTTTTTAGAAATTAGATTTTAGAATAGTTTTCTGTATATATTTCAGAACAGTTTCTAGAAAATAGATTTCAGTTATCTTCTCAAATTAATTTATTAGAAACAGATTTATATTCTTTTCAGATTTTCGAGAGGTTAATAGAAAAAGAATTAAAGTTTATTTATAAACTAATAACACTCACTGAGCTCGTTTAGCTCATTATATCTTTATGTTTTAAACCAACCTCCCAGGTGCAGGTGCAGACAGTGCAGGGATGCTCAGGATCAACAGGACCAGTCAGAACATTGCTGTGACAGTTCAGAATTAAGTTTAATGTTACAGTTGTAATAATTATGTTAAGTTTATATTTTGATATTATTTTAAGTGCATGAGTATTTTATTTAAAGATTTGTTTTTTTATCTTTGATAACTATTTATTTTAATATTTAAACTGTTTGAGTTGTGATTGATTTGTTGAGACGGACCGGAGGTCCACAATAGTTGAGAATTTAGATTTTATAGAAGTGTTCAAGTTTTTATGCTGGTTTCCAAGATTTGGTAATCTCAGAAAAACAGAGGAGACTCTGCCAAAATTTCATAAAGTAGTTTTGTATAAAAAAAAAAAAAAATTTCTTACTCAGATTTTTAGTTAAAAGAAACAGCTTAGCTTCACGGAAGCCTTTCAGCTGGGCAAGCCTCGACTGGAAAGCTACTGTGGAGTACCGGCAGGTTACCTAATGGGAGATAGTAGGTTAGGGGCCTGTCACTTAGTTAATTTTAGTACTCAATACTTAAATATCCCTGTAGAGATGATAATTTACTCTCATTGTATTACTTGTGCCGACCCCGTATACTTGCGGGTACAAAAAGTTGTAACAGTGATCTTAATTTTTAGTGTCTTATCGACTCCTTCAGGTTAGATCGTGGCTTTTGATTTACCATGAATGAGATCGAATATAGTTTTCTCGATCAATACATCGGTATTTTAGAGTTACGGTTTGGCTTGTAGCTAGAAAGGTCTGAACACAATATCGGAATCCACTCCTTCTTGATTTAAGTAGATGAGTAGTTCCCTTAAGGGTTGATTCGGAGCTTAAACAATTATGAGTGCTCTCCTCCTTCCGTAAAGAAGACAATATTTAATTGTTCATTAAAGAATTAACGATGCTTAAAGGAAAAGAAATAACTTGAGGGATATAACAGATATTATGACCTAGCTCTAGCTATGAACTGCTTGTGGAGGATCACACCATATGTAATTAGCTATATCAATAGACACTGAGATTTCATATTATGTAAAATATTTGCAGTTTCGAGAGTTTAGCTTTGGGTTTTTAGTAGAATAACTCCGAGGTTAATAATCGTAATTAAAGAGTTTTAATTAATATTTCTAAGTATTATTGGAGCTCAAAACTGTAAGTCCATTAGGTCTCCTTGCTAGCCCTTAAGGTTGTTGCTAAAGAGGTTTACGATAAATTAATTGGATTGTCCAATTAATAGTATTATGAAAGTAGTGGCGTTTTAATAAAGAGAATTGATTAAATAATATGATTATTTAGTTAATGATTCAATGACTAAATAAAGATTAATAATTCAGAATTATTAATTTTAATTATTAAATAGGAGGTTGTAATATCGAATCTTGACAAAATAAAAGGGAGTGATTAAATAATAAGCTTATTTTAATAGTCCCTAGAGGTCAAGAGTTCAAACTCTAGCGGTGACCAAATTAAATAGGATTTAGAATCTAATTTGACCTAGTCAAACCTAAACCCAAACCCAAACCCTAGAGACTGATATATAAGTATTATGTTATCAGTAACATAAAGCAATAAAAAACCCTAGGTAAGAAAGAGAGGTGCGGCAAACACAAAGAGAAAAAAAAGAGATTTTTTTTTTCTGTTTCCCTTGTGCAGTTTCGGCCGCCCATTGGAAAAGAGAAGGAGTTGTCTTCTTCGCTTGCCTTTTCAGCTCCATCTCTGACGTGCCCACAGATGCGTTGTCAGAACATAGGTCATAATTCGGAAGATTTGATAGTATTAGAAGGGATCTTTTCATTCAAGGAACAAATAAAGGTAGAACTTGTATTTCTATGTATCAGTATATGTAGAAAATCAATTCTTTTGAAAAAAAGTTTTCAAAAGACAAGAAAAATTTTAAAACCTCGCCTAAACCTCCGCTGCGTGATTTTCTTTTTCCCTACATCTACTAGGTTTGAGGATTTTAATTTGTTATGCTCTCGCCTGCGGCTCTTTCCAGGGAAGTTGAAGCCACAATGGTCTGGGCCTTTCGAGGTAGTGAAAGTGCATCCATACAGGGCTGTGGATATCAAGAATCCAAATGGTGAAATTTTCAAGGTCAATAGGCAACGACTGAAACTGTACATCGAGGGAGCTTTCATCCAACCCAAAACCTCGGTGGTGTTGCTCAACTTAACATAACAGGGCATACAATAGAGCTATGACTATAAACAAGCGCTTCTTGGGAGGCAACCCAAGTTCTTTCAATTTTGCCTGTTTTGAATTTGGTTTAATTTCTTTTAAATCGTTTGTTTTCATTATGTGTGCATTATTAGTGTTTTGAAGTATAAGATTGATAATTAGTGTTTTTGATTTTTGTTTGTATTAACACAGGTATAGCAATGAGAAGTGGGGAAAATTCTGGGCACAAAGGTTAAATAACAGAGACTCGCGACTTGCGAAGTTGAGTGAGCCTCGGGGAATTTTTGGGATTTTGCCTTCGCGACTTACCAAGTCGCGAGTAAGTCGCAAGAAACCCTAAGCATTAAGTTAAACGGTGCGTTTCATGTGAGAAAAAAGGAAGGTTGGCCTTCGCGACTTGCTGGGTCGCGGTCGTGTTTAAATAGTGATTCTCGAGCTTGAGCCACCGCATAAGGTAAATTGCTTAACGTTTTTACTTTGAAAATTCTCCTAACACTTTTAAGAGCCGGCAACTCTTTCATCTTCTTCCTTTCACCATTTCAAGCAAACGGTATGTATTTCTCACTCCCTAAACCCTTCTAGTTTCATTGTAGATCATTTAAGGGTATTTTTGATTCAATTGAATTGTAGTGACTTGAGTTTGAATAGAAAATGTAGTTTGAGGAAAGTTTGGTGGGATATGATGAACATAGAAGTGTTTGGGTGGTGATTAATTGCTATAATGTGTTGATGGTTGTTTGATTTTTGATTAATATTTTGTTTTTGTTGTGTTTGTGTTATGTTTTGCTGAAATTTTCCGTTGTGATTTTCTGCTTTGATTATTGTTAAATAATTTAGTTGATTTCATCGTTGCTTTTGTGATTCCGTGTTTTTCGTGTTGTTTCGATACTTATATCGATTGGAAACCTAGAATTTTCTTATACGCTTTGCGTTTGGAAGACATTGGTATAACAACGCCACGTACGTCTCGACGTGAGTAGTTTTAATACTTTTTTTTGTTTTATGTTGTGTTTCAGATTGTCCAATGTTGTCAGTGGGTGAATCATTGCGAGCAGCCAGCTGGCGGAGCCATAAAAGACCGCTTCGAGTCAACCCCGATATCAAAGAATGCAACCGAGTATTCAAGAAACGACCGTTATATTTGGAGCGGGGTATCAATGTTGCATCCATGGAAAGGACTGGGATACTGACTGTAATCCAAGATAGGCAGTGGGAGTGCTATGTGCAGTGGGATACTGACCAAAATCCCAATGATGCCAGCGAAAAGCTGGTTAAGGAGTTTTATGCCTCCATGATCCTTGACGATTTCTTCGCCTATGGGACAGTAGTGGTTCAGGGTCGTCCAGTGACCCTCACTTCGAAGCTAGTGAATGAATATTTCCAATTGCCAAACTTCCCTGAACCAGTCGGCAGTTGGGTTGAGCACGAGTTCTTCCAATTGCATAATTAGGACTTAGCGGGATCCTTGTGAGCGGATGAAGACAGCCGGCGATAGGTATATCAGGACCAAGAGCTGCTTCACTTTGAGCTAAAAGTCGAGGTGGCTTGGTGGCACATTTTCTGCTGCCATTTCATCCTGCCAAGCTACATCTGACTACATTAACTTTGCCAGTGGCAAAGAAAGCAGGGGCTGCCGCTGGACATAGAGCAGATTATCATCAGTGAAATTTATTATACTGCAACTGTGACAAAGGGAGTCCTATCATTTCCCTGCTTGATCACACACTTTTGTAAGATGGCATGTATAAATGTGAGTGCTGTAGGAGGTCAGATGCACATGCCCTAGGTACCTCTTGGCCGCGCGAACCATATCTTATGGTGTAATGCAATGAAACGACCGTGGAAATCAAAGAGCAAATTGAGCAGCAGATTTGGGTTAATCGAGTAGAGATGGAAGGGAGCAAGAGTTTGTTACATGAAGATGATACATCTACCTTTCTAGAGCCACTTGAGTTATATCTAGTCCACAGCACC
This sequence comes from Xanthoceras sorbifolium, assembly GCA_003430845.1. Classification (NCBI taxonomy): domain Eukaryota; kingdom Viridiplantae; phylum Streptophyta; class Magnoliopsida; order Sapindales; family Sapindaceae; genus Xanthoceras; species Xanthoceras sorbifolium. The sequence continues at coordinate 13,786,813 of CM010620.1, read as the reverse complement.
ACTGCAAAAGAAGAAAGCCACCAAGATACATACGTTTCTGTCAACCTCGGAGAAGAGAAGCCCAAACCGCCTCCGCCTTCTAAGCAGAACCCGCACTTGGGCCGTAAAGAGATACCTTCACATTCGAGGAATGTAGTGCTGAGAGAGTCATCTTCTCTTCCAGTCATTTGGTTAGGATAGTGCTGTAAGCTGATGAGGAGATACCAATTATGAGGCAGGTGGACGAAAGCTCAAGTGATGAGGTAAAATCTGTATATTATTTTCTTTTATTTTATTTTGATTTTTTTTAGTTTAAATTTTCTACTGTTTCGTAACTATTTCCCATGAACCTTTTGAAGTGTTGTGCCTTGAGTTGAAAATTTTGAAGTTCGGGGGAAGTTTGGTTGGATGTACATATTATTGAAGTGTTTGATTTTTTTTTTTTTGATTTTTCATTTATTTTACTTTATTTTGTTTTGTTTTTGTTTGTGTGTCTAGTCAGATTGTTTTTAGTTTTTATTTCTAGTTTTAGTTTTTATTTCTTTGTTAGCCTGTTTTCCTCGTACGTAAGGTTTTAAAACATTGAGGACAATGTTTATCTTAAGTTTGGGGGTATTTTTGTCTTTTGCACATTTTTGTGTCTTGTTGGTGTATATAGGCTGGAAACCTAGACTTTCCTCATACGCACTGCGTTTGGAAGACTTAGGCATAACAATGCCACGTACATTAGTTTTCGAGTACTTTATTGTATTTTTCGTATTTTGTTTTATTTGTTTTAGGATAGCAAATCATATGCATGTTTTACAGATAATTGGATAATAATATGTAAATGCTTAGGTCATTTGAGTGTACAAAGTTGTTATTTAGAATAATGTCGGTAGGTTTTTGCATCTAATCATATAAGTCTGTCATCTTTGTATTATAATATGTGAAAGCTTCCAATTAGTAGCCCTGATTAATAGTGGAGACTACCCTTAGTGAGATTTTGAGATTATTGCGTATTTATTATGAGGGAATCTTTGTTTCTACTCTTAAACACTTTCTTGAGCTTTATTGTCATTAGATTGATCTCTATAGGGTTAAATTGGATGTTAATGAACTGCATAATAAGAATATTGTATGTATGTGTTGATTGTTCAATTGAGTAGATTTTGGAGATTTGATCCAGGCATTGTGTGTGAACTCTTAAATAGCTTTATTTTATGTCCTTAAATTGTGTGCTCCCTATCCCATTCGCGGCCAAACACTCGCATATTAGCCTTTTATTGTATGACCTACGTGCCCAAAAACCTAGCCGAAATTGTAAGACGTTACCTTTGACGCTTGGAAACTAGAGACAATTAAAAGAAAAATGTCTAAGTGTTGAGTGAGAAAGATGAGTGGAGTTAAAAAGATGAAAAGGATGTGAGAAATGTGCAGAAAAAGAGAACAACCAACATATATATATATATATATATATATATATATATATATTTATGTATATATATATATATGAAATGAGTTGGCTAAAATGAGAAAAATGAGTGAAGTGCACAAAGAAAAAAATTGAAGAAGGTTGAAGGAGAAAGGTGTAGAAGCGGAATGAAAGAAAAGTTGAGCAAATTTGATAGTCGTGAGAGAAATTGTACGAATTGAAAATTTTATGAAGTCTCTCAATAGGTTTCCAAGTGAGTTGAACCCGATTTCCGTTCTTTTTTAGCCAATCACCCCGAAGCCCCATTACAACTTGAAAAAGACCTGTTGATCTCCTTAAAAAGCTTAAATGAAATATTTGACATGTATGTACATTGATTTTTCTGTTCTTAGCATTTGATATCTTTCATGAGATCCTTTGTTAAATCTGTGCGTTCTTTTTAATTATTGATTCATATGACATATTTTGAAATTATTTGCTCATAAATTCCAATCGTATGCAGTTGAAAGTGTGATTTCCTAGGTTCTGAGTGTCATTGAGTAAAAACTGGTGAGACTAGAGTCGAGGCGAATTACATTAGTGGTTTATTAGCATGGAAGGTGTCACGATTATAAATGCGTTGCATGTCAGTGTCCTGTATGATATATGGTGTATTAGACTTATTGACAGCATTTTAGATTTCTAATTTTGTGCTATTCTTATGCCTTTGCATTTGTGTATATACTTAATTTGATGTTGAGCTATGTATGTGGTTAGCTTAGGACGTTTGTGGGTATCGTCACTGGTAAACCCTCACGAGACTATAACTCGTCCACTACGGACACCTAGGGGTTTAAAGGCTTGTGGCACATGCTAAGTGTCATCGTGTTACCTACGAAAGTGGTTTAGGCTAGTTGTTTGTTTTTAGTTATTTGTTATTTTGTTTTCCTTTCCTTTTGTTTGCATGTTGTTTTGCTCCGATTTTACTCGAGGACGAGCAAAAGTTAGGTTTGGGGGTATTTGTTGGCGCCATTTCTTGATCAAAAATGGACCTTCATTAGTACCTTTCTTCACCTACTTTTGTTCTGTTTTTGGGTGATGATCGGTTGTTTTTAATATTTTTCTTGAGTGTGCAGGTATAGGGACTCAAATGAATATTTTATATCTTTTTATAGAAAACATGTAATTTCAGTAACTTAGTGGAAGGGCCTCGTTGAAAGCATCTTAGAGTTCTGGGGCTAAAAATGTAAATTCAGAAAGTTAACCCAGCCATTATTGAAACGGAGCGTTTCGACAAGAGGATTTTGGCCTTTAGTGAAACGGCGCCGTTTTGGCAGAGGATTTTGGTGCCAAACAGCGACGTTTTGGTGTTAGAAAAGAGAAAAAATAAATAAGAACCAGCAGCTCGCTCGCGCGCGGAGAAGAAAAGCACCAGTATGCATGGCGAGCTGTCTCGCGGCCAGGCTCTTCGCGCTCCTCCTCGCGGTAAAGAAGAACCAGCAGACTAGGAAGCATGGCGAGGAAGACCGCGACCCAGCCCAGCTCGCGGTGCAGAAACCAACCAGTCCAGGGGGCAGCGCGATCATGAACGCGAGGAGAAGTAGCTCGCGGTGGCAAAAAGCAAGCAGACCAAGGACTGAAGCGACCAAGCCTGCGACCAGCAAACTAGTGTGCACCGCGACCAAGCGGCGCGACCGCTGGTCGCGGTACATTGATCATGGTGGCCAATTATCAGCAGCCCTAGGTCCACCTATTTAAAGAAAAAGACGCAGTAGTGAGGGGGGTTCGGTCCAGTTGGGTTCCAGCAGCTACCAAGCTGCCTCCAAAGCTTTTTTCTTCCACCTTTCATCATCCACAACACACAACTTCATCACCAATCATTAACACGAAATTAGTTCACGATTTTCATCGAATATTTATCAAGAGAAGACGAAGATCGACGGAAAAGAAGTTCATACCGGAAACATGTGGATTTCGACTCTCGACATCTTCGAATGGGTTGTATTGCATCCTTAATCTTACCTTGTTTTTATTTGATTGAATGAGTAGCTAGTTGTTGTGTTAGGTGTACGAACCATAAACGGATTTTGTGAGTTGTTGATTATAAATATATTGTTATATTATTTCATGATATTATGTGCTTAATAATAATCAATATGTTTTCCATTTCCGTGATTGGGACCGTGTGACCACATAGCATTATCTTCCATTTAATCCGTCTCGCTTTATTTTAATTGTTTTAGTTAGTTTAATTTAGTTTAATAATTGTAAATATTTGATTATGAACTAAATTTGTAAGTTAGGGTTTTGATAGATCCTTTTCTATGAAATTTGAACGATTTGATTGTTTAATTTGTTGTGGTTGATTATTATGTTGTTGAGTGGTATTATTGTGCTTATTGCTTTTGAATGTGAAGGCCTACATTTAGATGATAAATTGGTTGTGTGTTATGTATCGAGAGGAGACGCCCACAACGTGCTCGATGTAATGTCCACCACAAGTAGAATTAAATAGAAATATACTAATTTGCTTGTGTGATCACATAGGGTGTTTATTGTGACTAATGCATTTTGATGCACTTGGATATACCATCAAGAGATAGGATATTAGTGTATGTGGAATAGATCCGATTTACCTTGAGAGAGGACTTTGGATAGTTTAGATAAACATGATCATCAACATGAATAATTAAACTACAACAATGTACTTTTATGAAATTCAATTGGATGGATTAGGTGAATTCAAATACCCTAACTAATCTCTCATATTGGTTGTTTGCTCTATTTTTATGTCTTTATATTTTTATCTTTTAATTCGTTCTTTTAAACCTTTCGATTATCCAAATAGAAATAGGCTTAGTTATTTTTAATACTCAACGCCTAAATATCCCTGTGGAGACGATAATTTACTCATCACTTTATTACTTGTACTGATCCCGTATACTTGCGGGTACAAAAAAAGGCGTAACAATATCATAGGGAACAAAATAGACAGAATCAAAACATCTGTCATCCAGTATTATTTTCGTTGGAGGTCCAGAACTCTGCCGCCGCCACCCAGCAGATAGGGCATTGGGTTTGTTTGGGTTTGTTTTCTGTCCTTTCTTTATTTTTTTTCATTTTGTTGTGTTTTGATTCGTTTCGTGTGTTTTTTTTATTGTTTAATTTTTGTGTCCCACTTCTATGCTAAGTGTCAACATTGGGGACAATGTTGATCTTACGTTTGAGGGTGGTTTTGTTTGTATGGTTGTGTTTTATGTGTTTTATGCTTGAGTTTGTTAGTTTAGTGTAATAGCTTGAACATCATTGAACCATATTGTTACTGTGTATGCATTTTCTGTTAGGAATTAGTGGCTAGTGCTTGCAGTAAAATTGAAATGTTAGGTAGCACTCAAGATTTTTTGACTGTTTTGCACAGTAACTTGTTGCACTTCATGTCTCCTTTTCGAAAAGCATGCTTAGACCAGCCAACTAGGATTAATAGTGGAGACTACCTGGTAAGTTATTTGAGCCTTCAACGTTTTGTCTGAGAGTAGGTTTTCTCGTTCTAATCCGATACACTCTTCCTGATTTATGTGTCTTATATAGAATTATCTATATAGGTTTTGCTTTAGATGCTCTGGAACATATTTGCATGAATATCACTTGCATGCTTTGCTGTTGAGTTGGTTGCATCTTGAGAAAGGATGTAGGCTATATGTGTTATTGCCCAGTAAAAAGGCCATTTCTCCAACCCTGTTGCATGCTCCATTAGCCCTTTTGAAGCCAAACACGTTAGCCATTTCTAAAGTTAACTATACGAAAACGTATCCAAGCCTGATTGTAAAAAGCCTTACCAGTTGAGCTTGGGATCGATTAGAGATGTGCCATAGGAAGAAAAGAATTCAGAGGAAAGATGTGCATGTGGAAAATTCAAAAAGGGATATTCCAGATGATTCGAGTAAAAAAAAAAAAAAACTCAAATCAAACATCTGTGAATAACAGAATGAAAAGAAACAGCAGAAAAAATTAAATGAAGAGTTCATAGAAGCAAATGTTGGGAGTGAAAAGAATTGTAGAGGTTGATGAATTTAAGAAATCTCTATAGTAACGATCCTAAGTTCTATTTGAAACAAAAATAAAAAATTTCGTTCTTTTCTTAACCTTTACCCTTAGCCCTATTACAACCGGTTAAAAGACCTACTGATCACTTGATGATTCCAATTCAATAGTTTGTGCATTCTTTGTGAATTCTGTAGTTCTTAGTGTCTGAATCCGTTCATGAGATCTTTTGTTTAATCTGAGCATCATTCTTTTACTTGAATCGTACGCGAATTTCAATTTGAATTTTATTATGCTTAAACTCCAATTCGCGTGTGTTGTCGAGAGTGTTGTCTAGGATCTGAGCGACTTGAGTGAAATCACTTGAGAGGTTTAGAGTTGAGGCGAATTACATCTTGGTAGTTGATTTAATGTCTTGCTTCCGTTTAAGGTTCATAAAGTGTTGCCTGTGCATGGCATGCAGTGTAAAAATTCATGAGTGGATGCTTTCAATTCAATTTTATTGTTTGTGCGAATAATTGATCTTGACAGTGGTAATTGCTTACCACGATATTGGTTCTTTGATGTTCAAGCTGTGCGTTTGTGGGTATCGCCACTGGAAAACCCTCATGAGACGATAACTCGTCTACTAGGGACACCTAGGGGTTTAAAGGCCTGTGGCACATGCTAAGTACCATCGTGCTACCTACGAAAGTGGTTTAGGTTAGTTAGTTTAGTGTAGATTTGCGAACCCTCTGTGATTGTGTAGTGTTTTTTTCCTTCATTGGATTTTGTGTGTTGATTGTTTTGTTTCTCCGTTTTCCCATCTTAGCTCGAGGACGACCAAAAGCCAAGTTTGGGGGTGTTTGTTAGCACCATTTCTTGCCGAAAATGGGGCTCTTTTCTCCGTGCTTTTGCCCGTTCCCAAGCGATTATGGGATGTCTTTAATGGTTTTCTTGAGTGTGCAGGTTATTTAGGCTCCGTTGGTGACTTCGGGTGATTTTAGCCTAAATCGTGCATTGAACTATCGCTCACCAATTACCACCGCACGAAGACATCTTTCTAGCAAAATCCAGAGAAGCTCGCGACTTGCATGCGACTTTGCTAACTCGCGAGGAAAAAATTCAGGAAAAGGGACAGACTTGCATGTGACTTGCCTTGCGACTTGTTACTCGAGAGTTGGCCAAGTCGCGAAGGCCATCAGCACAGCCAGAGACAGAGGAACACACGACTTGCCTCGCGACTTACTCGCGAGGGCAAAAATTCTCAGCTAGGCCAAGAGACTCGTGAGTTGCTCGTGACTTGGCTCGCGAGTTGCCAAGTCGCGAGTGGCGTTAAGTTGGAAACCCTAGCTTGTATTATAAAGGGAAAAACGGGATTTTTAGAGGGGGGATCATCGAGGATTTTCAGAAAACAGAAAAGGGAGATTGAGAAGAAGGCCTATGAGACTAGCCATCGGATCAATTCGCTGGACGACTTTAATCGCTAAAAGGAATCGGATTTAGGCATGAAGAATCTTAGCCAAGACGACGTCAAACGACAGTCCAGCCTTCGAGAGTTCTTCTTTCACCATTCTTTTATTTAGCCTATTTTGCTCATGATGTTCTTGATGAATTTTATGTATTTTTATTTTCTAGTCATGAACTAATTTCCTATACTAGGGATGATGATGGAACTTATTATGAATTTTGATTGAGATTAATAAATGCTTGGATGATTCGAGTTATTTGATTGAGTGTTGATTTGATACTTCATTGATTGTGTATTGTTTGATCACAAATATCCAATATTTTGTTATTGTGGGTTAAGTACCGAAAGAAGACGCCCATAACGTGTTCGATAAATTAACACTATAGCTTAGGAACCAAATAGAGATATACTGGTGTAAGTTATGTGATCTAATATGTTTCCATGTTTATTGCAGTCTCATATATTTGACATTCATCGAGAGATAGGGTGTTAGTGTATGTTGAATAGGTTCGATTTGCCTTGAGAGAGGACTTCGAATAGCTATATAACATGATTATCAATCATTGGCTTGAACATCCATGCATGGTTATCTTACATCATTAGGATTAATTAATGAAATCGGATTCCCTAGTTCCCTTTACCTTTGATAAGAAATACCTTCTAGTTTTTAGTCCCATAGTTTACTTAGGTTACAAGTTACCTATCACAACCTTTGAATTTCTAATCGTCCTCGTGGGAACAATAATCAGAACTCACAATTCTATATTACTTGTGCCGACCCGTATACTTGCGGGTACACCAAAGGAGTAATATCTATACAAACGAAAAGTTTAGCGCTGTTATTGTTCAAGTATTGAATCAACCCTTAAGGGAACTATTCATCCATTTCTTGCAAGAAGGAGTAGATTCCAATATTGTGTAGAACGTTCCAAGTTACATGCCAGATTGTATCTCCAAAATACGAAGTTATTGATCGGGAATACTACACCGATCTTACCCATGAAAATCAAGATACACGATTATATATACAGGAGTCCGTAAAACACTCATGATTAAGATAAGACCATATATGATCATCTATTTGATAAATATGTATCTCTTTTGTTTAACGGAACTTCTAAAAAGATTTATTTTTATCAAAGCCCTGTCATATAATCTTATTACAAAAGGTTCCTCTATTTTCATATCGCCACATGTATGGTCCCGGATAAGACCATCGTATCATGTACGAAATGTACCGCAGCTATAGATTTACCATAAACAAAGTACCCAGCTTTTTTTTCTCTATACAGACTCTTTATATTACTAACCTCAAACTAAGTCATCTTGTATATGACATTTACATACTTAGTTTCTGACATTTAAAAATTGCAAACAAAATAATAAAAAATGAATAATACATTTCTTTATTAATATTTATAACGTTTACATATAATTACAAGCTCTTAGGGCAAAAACCCAAACAATCTCTCACTTGCCCTAGAGCAAATGGGACATGTGTCGTAATCCTAGACCCTCTTTCAAAAACTTTAGCCGTTAAGGTATTCGTAAACGAATCAACTAGGTTGTCTTGTGAAGCAATCTTCATAATCGTCACGTCACCATTTTGTACTATATGCTTGTCTCTATATGCTTCTCTCGTTTGTCGCTTCTTGGTTCTTCAGAATTGGTCACCGCTCTACTATTATCGCAATAAAGTGTGAGTGGCTTATCCATAACTGGAACAATTTTTAGATCTCAGATGATCCGCGTGTATACACAAGAATCATCAGTGTTTTGCTCAATACTATAAGATTTGATCACAATATCAAATCGTATGTTCCAAGATCGTGGAGCTTGCTTAAGTTCATAAATGGACCTTTGCAATTTGCAAACCTTTTGCTCTTGACCTTAGGACATGAATCCCTGTGGTTGCACCATATAGATGCTTTTATCGAGATTGTCATTCAAGAATGCAGTCTTGACGCCCATTTGCCAAATCTCATGATCGAGATATGCAGCAATGGGCAAAAGAATCTGAATGGACTTAAGCATAGCTACTGGTGAGAAAGTTTCCTAATAGTCAACTCCCTCTTTCTGGGTATAACCTGTAACATCCCTAATTTCGAATACATATGAAAAGTATGATTGGATTCGTTTGAAATATGTGAATATGGATTTTTATGATTAGAGGGGTGGAAATACATATGAAATGGACCAATTTGAACGGTCGAAACGATGCACCAAGAGAAGATTGAATTATTTGAACTATATTGAGTAGAATGGATAGTTTGAAATCGATTTCGGCTTGATTTGAATACGATTTGGTTCTAATAGTGTTATGGAAATATATTGTTGAAAGTGATTTAAATTATATTATATTGTGAAATGTATAGGAAATAATTTTGGGGCGATTTGAGTCAAAATGGAATTATGAAATACGTTGGAGTATATTTTGGATTGATTTGATATGATTATTGATTTATATTCGTATATTTCTGTGATATTATATTTGATGAATTTTGTATTTCGGAAATATAAATATATCGATATGTATTGACATTAACTACGTTGAAAATTGAATTCGATGATTCGGAAAGAAATGAGATATGTTGACATTGGTTTTGAGAAAACATTTTGGCTCTGATGTGTATGAACATAGATATGGATATAGGAGGTTGACATGTCAATTGGGTTTCTGTCTGAACAGTACTGTGCCGATATATTCTGTTTGTACCACCCTTCTTAGGGTTCTGTCATGGGACATTTACAGCGGGTGATTCCGTTGGTGTTCCATTCTGATCTGATGTTCGGCGTGAGTTCGAAGCCGAACAACCCGTAATCCAGTCCGATAACTTATGTTTTGTATGTCATGAGCCAATCTGAAAACTGATTTGTTATATGAAAACTTTGAGAAATTATGACAAATCTGTCTGTTGATTGATTTTGAATATTTGATTTGATATGAGCCCCATATATGATTTACTTATATGTGATTTATATTTTGATTAAAAATAGATATACATATTTGACAGAGTAAATTTGTCTATACAATTTTGTGTACATCCACTAAGCAATATGCTTAGCGTGTTGAGTTTTCTCGCACGCAGGAAACAGAGGTTCCAAAGGTGATAAAGATAAAGAAAAGTAGAGACTGCAGAACCAGAGTCTGGAATCACATCTTTCCTGCATCTATTTTGGTAGATTGTTTGTAATAAGTCTATATATAGTTTGATACCACATGCATATACAGAAACTGTTGTAAATATTTAAGGAGCTTCCGCTATGTAAATATTTTATTATATGTTTATATTATTTGAATCTTTATAAATGATATTATGATAATTGGTTGGTAAGTCGCACTATATTTGGAAGGGTGCGCAAAATTGATTTGAGAATTTGGAAGTTGAGATTTATGAATTTTAATTGTAAACAGGTTTTGGAAAGTCAGAAAAAAAAAAACAGAGGAAACTTTGGCAAGATTTTTAGAAATTTATTTGGACTATTTTCAAATGTTTTTATATAGTTTTCAATTATGGTTTATAAAAGTTAGATTTTAGTATATAGTAGCACTCCCTGATTCGGTCCGAGTGGATTTGGGTAAGGGGGTGTTACATAACCCTTAGCCACTAGTCTAGCTTTGATAGTCTCTACCTTCCTGTCCATTCCTCTCTTCCTCTTGTAGATCCATTTGCAACCTATGAGTTTTTTTATTTGGTTGACCTACAAAATCCTAGACTGAGTTAGTGTAACACCCCTTGACCCGACCCATCTGGATCGACCCAGGGAGCGCTACTGAGTTTTCAAAAACTTTTCTTAATTCTATTTATAATTTGAAAATCAAATAATTTATAATTTAAAATCCTTTCTATAGTGAGCCCATCAAATCCATTATAAAAATTTCGACAGAATTCCCTCTGTATTTTTGACTTTCCAAAAACCTGTTTACAAAATTATAACTTTCCAAAATGCACACTTCAATTTCTCAACAACCATTTGCGCACCCTTCCATTTAGTGCGACTTTCCAAACATTTTCAAATGAAACCAATACATAATTTATACTTACAAAACTTTAAAATGAAAATATAAACCATAAAACAAATACTTACAAAACAAATATATGACACATTTACAAATCTCTATATATGCATGCATAACTGAATATAATATACAAAAGTATTAACTACCCAAAGTTTGGTGACTCTGATCTTCAATATGCAATTATCACCTCTCCAGTCCTTTCCTCTGTTGTTATCTCTATTACCTACGCGTGATAAAAACCAACGCGCTAAGCAATAATGCTTAGTGGGTGTACACTAAACTTATTTATCAATATCACAAAATAAATTTCAATATAAAATGTAAACATGATATAATATAAAAACAAATCAATATTTAACTCAATTAGTAAATTAAACTATACTGGCCCTTTGGTATACTCAACATAAATCACGGGACTGGAATATGGGCCTAATATCTGTAACATCGGTATGACGTCCGGGGCTGCTTTAGAGATACCCGCCAACAGTCACTGGTATCGGTGTGATGTCCGGGGCTGCTTTAGAGACACCCGCCAACAATTACTGGTATCGGTGTGATGTCCGGGGCTGTTTTAGAGATACCCGCCAACAATCACTGGTATCGGTGCAGTACTGCTGAAATAACCCAGCTGATATACCAACCTCCTATATCCGTTTTCTATGTTCAAGCATCCTCGGGCCTTTTTCAATACAAAATTTTTCAAATCATTCATATCAAATCAAAAGCTTTTATACATCAACATCCATCAAATTCAACAAATATAATATCAAACAATATTCGTAGAACAATATTCATCAAACATAGTCCATAATTATTTTAAACAATATTCATAAACGAAATATATATTTACACAAAATCCCTAAATAAGTTTCCCAAATTCATTTAGCCAAAATACAAAAATTCAAATCAAATCACATAATAAAATCACAAAGTTTTCAGAAAGGAGTGTACACCAACCTGGATACCAGTTTTACGAACGTTTCTTTATGGATTTCCTTTTTCCTTTCTCTTTTTCTCTTTTTCCCTCCTTTATTCTTCCTTTTCTTTCTTCTTCTTCCTTTCCTCTTTTTCTTCTTCTCTTCTTCCTTTTTCTTCTTTCTCTCTCTTTTTCTTTTTCTTTTTCTTTCTTTCTTTCTTCCCCCGGTTTCTCTCCTTCTCTTTTTCTCTCTTGCTTCTTCGTGAAGCTTCTCACCGCCTCTTATTTTTTTTATAAAAATTCGGTCATCGCGACCGCTCCTAGCGACCTGTAGTCGTGCCACCTGGTCGCGTTGCTCACTGGAGGGATTTCACTGCTTTCATCACGATCAACCATCGCAGTATCTGGTTGCGATGTTGGTCGCGTTACTCACTGCCCAAAATCAACATTTTTCACCGCGACCTGCTCAGTGCGATCTGTGGTCGCGATGACTGGTCGCGGTGCTCACTGCCTGAAATCACCATTTTCACCGCGAGCTGCTCATCGCGATCTCTAGTCGTGGTGAGTGGTCGCGGTACTCACTGCCCAGTTTTTCACCCTTTTCTTCGTGCATTGTTTTTTCGACCGTTCAAATTGGTCCATTTGGAAACCTAAATATATATATATATATATATATATATAAAATATATATATATATATATGCATGTAAATATGTATGTACTTATTTGTGTATGTATTTTGAAATAGGTATCAATTGTAATGGTTTTCAAAGCAGTAGATGTGGACCCTTCCCATCATCAAATTCAAAATTAAGGTCTTTGAGACCCATTTAGGCACACACATAGGTTTTAATTACATTTTCTACCCTTCAAATCATAAATATCATATTTACATACTCAAAATTAATTCAACCATACTTTTCATATTTATTTGAAATTAAGGATGTTACAGTTAGAGTATATTGACTCCATCTGGAGATTCATGGCTTTAAGCTATTCTTCCTTATCAAAATCCTTCATTGCATCATGATATGTCAATGGATCATCTACACTATCGTCGAAAATGGCAACTTGTGCCTCTCCTAAATCCAAATAGCGAACTGGCTATCGTACAACCCTCTCACTACATCTAAGTGGTTAATCATTCTTATAAGAAACAGTCTGACGATCGGACGTGGTCTGAACTATGTCCGTGTCAACAACTGTTGTTGACTTTATAGTGGTCGAACTAGGGAGTAACTCTTCAAGTACAACTTTAATTTGAGGTTTGTATTCTTTCAGATAGTTCTCTTCAAGAAAAATTGTGTTTGTCGATACAAACACTTTTCTTCAGGACTATAGACAAATCCACCTCTAGTTTCTTTCGGGTAACCTACAAAAAGGCAAACCTTTGAACATGGTTCCAGCTTTCCAGTCTTGTTCTTAAGCACATGTGCTGGACACCCCTATATGCAAAAATTTTGCAAACTAACTTTACGACCGTTCCACAACTCTAAGGGTGTTTTAGGAACAGACTTAGATAGTACTACATTCAAAATATACATTGCTGTCTACAATGTATATCTGCATAAGGAACTAGGTAAAGATGAGAATCTAAACCTAGATCTCATCATGTCCAATAGAGTTCAATTTCTCCTCTATGCCACACTGTTCTGCTATGGTGTTCCAGGAGCTGTGAGTTGGGATAAAATCTCATTCAAGTAAGTAATCTCTGAACTCTATTTCGAGATACTCACCTTCACGATCAGATTGAAGAGTTTTCAATGTTTTACTTAATTGATTTTTAACTTCAGCTTGAAACTCTTTGAACTTTTCAAAAGTTTCTGACTTACATTGCATTAGGTAAACGTACCCATATGTAGAATAACCATCAACGAATGTGGCAAAATATTTATAACCATTTATAGCTTTAACATTTATAGGACCGTAGACGTCCTAATTTATAAGTTCAAGTGGTTCTTTAGCTCTAAGTCCTTTTCCAGTAAAAGGTATTTTGGTCATTTTACCTTCAAGACATGATTCGCAAACTGTAAGATTATTATTTTATTGGCTGTGATTCCGTAAGTAAAACACATTTTTATGTAAGTCTTAGATAGCTTAGTTAAACATGAGTTGATCATGTCGAAGATTCGAAGAAATCATGCAAAGACGACGAGCTTCTGAGAACTCTCAATAAAGTGCATAAAGGTAAGTTTTGAGGAATCGAACACTCTTAGTTCTTAGGATCATATAAGATTCACACACACATATATAACATGTTTGTGCATTTGCATTTGAGCGCTAACATGTTGGTTTTAATGTTTCATAAGTGTTAAGTCTTAGTTATTGTTGACGTGCGAATCTGGTCACCGTAAATAACAGTGAATCGAATGGCAAAACTAATAAAATGAGATTGACACGAGATTTTTAAAGTGGTTCAGCTTAAGGGAATGCCTATATCCACTATTCTTAGTATTAAAGTCGAACTCGCTAAGTGAGTATGCGAAGCTTGCTATATTTATTTTTTGAAAAAATTGGTAACCTTTGTAACAGTGATAACCCGCCTCTTTTATAATGTGAAGAGGTTGAGTCAACCTGTTTTACACGGAATGTAATTACAAGAAATTAGGGATCAAACTATATCCCTGAGAACCATCTTCTAATTGAAACATTATTGCTGAAATAAAGGAGATTGAGCTTGATTCGGACTCTGCGAGTTGACTGGGTCAATCCTTTTATTCTTGGGATTCTTTCCATAGCTGGAGCTTCAAGCTAAGTGTCATGCGAGCTGGGTATGTCATTGATGAGAGGTGGTGCATTAACTCTTCCAAGTAGTCTATGTGTAGTGGCTCGCATGGAGCTTTTCTTTTTAAATCTGTTGGAATAGGTTTGCTCGCCGTATTGGGTTATGTTGGTTTATTTGGTCTGTTGGGCCTTGTTGGCTTTATCAGGGTCCGTTGGGCATCCTCGATGTCTCTGGGCCTAATGAAATTTGGCACATAACATTAACCTCCTAACTTTCAGCTCAATGGTCTCGGGGTGGAAGCTGAATCAGTTTCTCGTAGATTCAGCGAGTTGGGAATTTCGAAGAGTGCTCCTAGGTCGCTTTGAAAGGCCATGAGATGTCTTCCTAGATTGCTGGTGCCAAGTCACAAAGGCGGGTACTCTTCTGGTGATTGGAAACTGTCAAGTCTAATGCCACATCGTCAGTTGAATTAAATGCTTATGTTAAATCAGTAGCCCTTCGAGTATCCTGCCAGATCCCCATGTTGAATCCTGACCATAGATTTCTTTCCAGCCATTATTGCTCTTAATCTAACGGCTGGGGTTTTTTATTATATATAGGGCACTTTCTATCTTTTTTCTCATACTTCCATCAGGGTTTTTTATTCTCTCTCTTTTCTCTCGAAGGTAGTCTTCTTGGATACCGGTTTTTAGACTTCATTTACCATTCCCAGTTAACGGAAATGTTATGGAGTTTCATTCTTAATGTGAAGGGGATTGGCCACTAACTTGCCTCCTGTGAATATCAAGCGTTGCTTTCTTATAGTAATTTTTATTTTTTCTTGTTCTGTTCTTGCGTCTGTTATTCTCTGCTTTTCTAGTTTCCTGAGTCCCTCGTATGGGTTCTCTGGTGCGCTTGAATCCTCTTCGGGGCCTGGAAGTTGTAGGTTTTCTTTTTTGAATCAAATAACTGTAACACTCCGGCACTTCTGGCTCGAGTTTTAGGTCGCTGTAGATGCCTAGGCTCCCTTTTTGTTAACTGACTAACCTTAGGTTCCTCCTTATTGTAGATGTCTAGTTCGAGCAATCAGAAGCGTCGTGAGCATAGTGGTGTGGAGGCTTCCATCTCTGGTCACCAGGAAGTCAAGCCAATTTAGGGGAATGTCTTAGGGACACCCGTGGCGACCCAGGTTGCTGTTGACCAGTGGGAGGATGTAGAGATAATGAATGGTGTAGAGATAGCAACCAACCTTCCACTGGCCGTTAATAGGGATCCACGGTGAAGAGTAGATGTTTTTCTGTCAGCCTTCTCCAGGACTTAAGGTGTTTTGTGGAGACCTTTTGCCACCCCAAGGGACATCAAGTGATAGCTCTTGCTATAACAGATAGACCTGCCTATCCTCCTCCTGGCTATATAGCGATTAGCCAGTATCATCTGCTTACTAGGCTGAGGTTCTCATTCCTAGGGTTCCTTATAGATGTCCTGAGCCTTCTGAAGCTCGCTCCGATATAGCTCATCCCCAGCTCCTACACCCAGCTGATCACTCTTTACCTATCGTTTAGGAGGCATGGGGTCCCTCCTCTGAGTGACAATGTCATTAACTCTGCTACTCTCTGAAAATGTATCTCCTCACAAGAGGCTCACCTGCGGAAACTTTGCATGACAAGATATACTTCCCTGTGTGCGAACATGAGAGTATAAAGAGTTGTTGTAAGTGGACCCTAAGCTAAACGTAGAGAGTTACAAGACGACCTACTTTTTTATAAAGGGGTCGGAGATCGAGCTCATTGAAAATATGAGTTTCGTATTGACGCCTAGTAAGTCTGCCTTACAGGTGTTAGTAAGGTTGGCTTGTGTGGTTGCTGCTTTTTGCTTATTTTTCCTTTCTTTGTCTGCAGATGGTACAGGTCAAGATCATGTAATTTATGAGGAGGAAAAGGAAGTGCTTAAAGCTCTTAAGGTTTTGACCCAAGTGAGCCAAGGGAGCTCGCTGAGTACAAGCGAATCACGGAAGGGCTACTAGTTGGCTTTAAGCTTGCCTCTGATCGTAGGGAGGTACCACAACTTGACTTAGTACACGCCATTCGAGAGGTCGCTGGACCATACACTCCATGTTCGGAGGTCTAAAGGACAACGTTTGTCGAGTAGGCTCAGGAGCCAGTTCTCACGTGATCTCGCCGTCAACAACAACAACAATAATAATAGCAATAACAGCAACAACAACAACAGCAGCAGCAGCAGCAACAACAACAATAACAACAGCAACAACAATATCAATAACAACAACAACAACAACAGTAACAACAACAACAAACACCGCCACTACAACAATAACTACATCGACTGAGGAGGTTGGATGTGACGAAGTGCCCCTTGGACAAGAGAGGTACTAATGCCTCTCCTTTTGTTGCTCTTTCAAAGAGAACCAAAGTAAGGGAAAAGGGCTTGGAGGAGGATAATTTTTATACTCAATTTTATTGCGAGCTTGTAAGTTTAAAAGTAGGGGACTTTCTTATTAACAAGTTCGTTTTGTCCACTTTACTGGTTAGGAGATGGGAAAGCTTCTCGTTTGCGAGTCACTTTTAGAAATTTCTTTGTTTCCCAGTTTCATCATGCGATGCATTCATTTTTCATTTACATGCTGGTCTCTCTTTGCTTCCTTTCTGAAGAGAACCATGGTAGGGGAACCCAACCAGGCCCTCTTCTGAAAGAACTTTCCCTATTTCTTCCACTGTTTTCTCCTTTCCTTGCTGCAGGCAGCAATAATAAAGGGAAGGGGGTCACTTTTGATGCTTCCACGGAGCAGCCTATTGGACAGACGTTACCTTCCTACTCCTCTGGGGTGATCCAGGTCGATGCGGTCTAGGACGCCTCTACTTCGTTAAGTTGGGGCATTAGTCCCACTACGAGGGAGAATCTTGAATGGACTCCGATCCTCTTCGAGGATTTTCTCAGTATCGGCCTAAGCCAAGACATTGATGGGGACGCGGGGATGGATCTCTGCTATACTTTTCTTCGACATACTCTCATGGTATGGGTCAACTTGTAGGTTCCTTTCTTCCTTATACCTAGATTTCTTTGCTCACTTCTCTCTCCCTTATATATATATTTTTAGGTCCTCCAGTCTTGTGTATACGGATATACTCGAGACTAGCAAAGAGGAGGGAGCTGCGCGATGAGCTCACGAAGGCAAGAGGAGAGCTCGCCGCTTGGGCAGAGCGTGAGAAGCAACTGGCTGTGGAGGTCAAAAAGTCCCACACCATTAGAAGTCATTGGAGCAGGAGGTGAAGGGGTCCTCTGCCAAGGTCAATAAGCTACAGTCCGATCTTAAGCGGGCTAAGGGCGCGTTGGATCACTCTCGGAAGCTCATTGAAAAGCTAAAGGACGAATTGGCTAAAAAGGGTGAAGTGCTTGCTCATAAGGAAAAAGGGCTTGGAGGAGGAGAAAGTGGCGCTGCAAGATTACGCTCAGAGTGATCTTCTTTACAGCATCTGGCTTCGGTACCCAGACCTTAAACTGCACTTCCTTGGACCAGCTGTTGGAGAACTAATTAGGGGTTATAAGGAGCTAAGGGCTGCAGATATTTGGGTTCCTGATGGGGGTCATGGGGTGTAGGACGAAAATGATGGTCAGGCCGTTCTAGGAGGTGAGGACCCCTCAACTGCCCGATACTGACCAATAGCTTTTAACGTCTCCTCTTCTTTCTTCTCTAAGGCTTATACCTTATCATATCCACGTGGGTCCTCACACTCGGATCGGGCATTTTTTCCCCCACAGCAAGCGCATCGTGCTTCTCCAACGAAATCACACAATTCAACCTCCAATCATTCAGTTATCACCTTTCCAGTCGATGATCCTCTGTGGTTTCTGAAATTCTGAGTCGTTATCTTCGTTGATCCTGCTGTGTGGTAGAATATCGCAGAAATTCTAGGCTTTTAGGACTTCGATTTATTTTTTAGGCTTTCATCTCGTTGATGGCTTCCATTAATGAAATTCCTTTTTGCTAAGTATTGTGTGTCACATAAGTATATATATGCTTTCATCAACCTAATCAAAATAAATAACCATTTAATGTAAACAGCTTATTCATGGCTTAAATACTTGTGTAAATAGAACGACAAAACCTAATAGGTGCGACCTAATCGGAGAAAAGTAGGCTTCTGCTCGGGGATACGTGTTGGCTCCATTTCTTGATAAAAAAAATGGGCCTTCATTAGTACCTTTCTTTACCTACTTTTGTCTACTGTGCAGATAATATAACTTTGTGCATAATTGAAGAGCCTTGGTGGGTTAAATCGAAGATTTAGGAGTGCAAAGCTGTCATGTTTTGGAGGCTATCATAAATTCCACAGAATGAACTGGCTCATGAACATTATATTTCTAGAAAGGTCTAGATATCTACTTTCTGGAAAATGTTACGGTTCATGATTTCGAGTTTTCTAGAAGACGTTATGTTTGTTTTTGTATCAGTGCGCAATTCCACGACTTGACTCGTGACTTAGGTCTCGACTTGTGCAAGTAGCGAGTGTATAAGTCCAAAAATAGGCCGAGACACTCGCGACTTAGGTCGTGACTTGCCAAGTCACGAGAGCTTAATTCCATCAGCAAACCTGAAACTCTCGCGACTTGACCTACGACTTGGCCAAATCGCGAGCGATACTTTCGAGACCTAAACTAGCACACTATAAAAAGAAAAAGAAAAGGAAACAAAGAGGGGTTCGACTAGAGTTCGGATAAGGCTCAATTCAAAGGATGAAGAAGAGACCAAGAGAGAGAATAAGAGGCAAAGGAAGGAGAAGAAGAGCACCTTGGAGACAAGAGGGTTTGTATTCAATCCTTGAGCCATATTCTCACCATCAAGCTTGGATTTGGAGAAAGTGCAAGCTAGACGAGTTCACAACAGGAGGAGGAGGAGAGTTCATCGCACCTAGAGTTTTTCTATCCCTTTCCTTCTTTATTTTCTTGCTTGTAACTCTCTTTTATTATTGAAAAACATGTTTGGTTGCAAATCTTTGATTATGAACTAAACTTGTAAGTTAGGGTTTTGATGGATCCTTTTCTATGAAACTTGAATGAATTGATTGTTTAAATTGTTGGTTTTGATTATTATGTTGTTGAGTGGTATTATTATGCTTAATGCTTCTGAATGTGAATGCCTTCATTTAGTTGATATATTGGTTGTGTGTTATGTACTGAGAGGAGACGCCCACAACGTGCTCGATGTAATGTCCACCATATGTAGAATTAGATAGAGATATACTAATTTGCTTATGTGATAATATAGGGTGTTTATTGTGACTAATGCATTTTCATGCACTTGGATATACCATCGAGAGATAAGATATTAGTGTATGTAATAATTGGTCCGATTTACCTCGAGAGGGGACTTTGGATAATTTAGACAAACACGTTCATCAACATGAATAATTAAACTGCAATAATATGCTGTCATGAAACTCGATTGGATGGATTAGGTAAATTCAAATACCCTAGCTCATCTCTCATATTGGTTGTTTGCTTACTTTTTATGTTTTCTTATTTCTATCTTTTATTTTTCATCTTTTAGACCTTCCGATTGTTCAAATAGAAATAGGCTTTGTTAATTTTAGTACTTAATGCCTAAATATCCCTATGGAAACGATAATTTATTCATCATTGTATTACTTGTGCCGACCCCGTATACTTGCGGGTACAAAAAGGCATAACAAGTTTTTAGCGCCGTTGCCGGGGATATTTTAGTTATGTTGATATTAATACCGATTAGGTCTATTACTAATTTGGATTTGTATATATTTTGTTTTTATTCTTATTAATTTTGATTTTCTTTTTCTGTACAGGATATGTATTCTTGGTATGAGGCGCATGAGCTTACCGAGGAAGTGGCAACTAGTGGCTATGAAGCACCTTTGGGCTGTTTCATATGTAGGAGGCCGCATGTGAGTACTGATTGTCAGGTGGGCAATCCGTTTGCTGAGAGCCGCTATGAACAAATGCAATACAAGCATTATGTACCCTATTAACAAAACTATTCATAGCGCAAATAGCAAGCAAATGGGTCAAGACTGGAGGACATGGTTGTTGACTATATGCCAAGGATGGATATTCGGGAACAGTAGAAAAAAGGATACAGCTTTGGAAGACATGATTATTAAATTCATGAATTCCCAAGATGAAGCCCTAAAGAAGCTAGAAGCTAAACTTGATCAAGTTGCTCAACATACTCAAGCAACTGCCCAAAGCTTGGAGATTCAAATAAGCCAATTAGCTACCGAGATCCAATGGCTAGAGCATAAGCTACATCTGATGGAGCAATGCAATAAAACAGCCTTGGAAATGGAAAAGAGAGTTGAACAGCTGAATTGGGTTGATCAAGTAGAGACGGAAGGGTGCAAGAACTTGTTTTATGGAGATGAGGCATCTACTCTTCCATAACCACTTGAGTTATGTCTAGTCCACAGTACCACTGCAGAAGAAAAGAGCCACCAAGATACATACATTTCTATAGATGTCGAAGAAGGTAAGCCCAAACTGCCTCCGCCTTTTAAGCAACCACCGCACTTGGGCCGTAAAAATATACCTTCCCATTCGAGGTATACAGTGCTGGGAGAGTTAGCTTCTCTTCCAGTTATTTGGTTAGGATGGTGCGGTAAACTGATGAGGAGATACCAATTATGGGGCAGATGGGCAAAAGCTCAAGCGATTAGGTGACATCTGTATATTACTTTGTTATGTTTTTTTATTGGTTTAAATTTTGTAGTTTAGTATTTGGTAGCATGTGCCCATGAGCTTATTTGAAGTGCTGTGCCTTGTGTTGAAAATTTTGAAGTTCGGGGGAAGTTTGGTTGGATGTAAATAATATTGAAGTATTTGGTTGTGATTTTTATGTTTTTGTTTGTGTGTTTAGTTAGATTGTTCTTAGTTCTTATTCCTTATTTTTAATTTTGTTTCTTTGTTTAGCCATTTTTCCTCATGCATAAGGTTTTAAAATATTGGGGGCAATGTTTATCTTAGGTTTGGGGGTGGTTTTTGGTTGTTTGTTTTTTTTTTAAATTTTTCTTGTGTTTTGGTTGTGGTTAGTTGATGTAACACCCCCTGACCCAAATCCACTCGGACCGAATCAAGGAGCGCTACTGTATACTAAAATCTAATTTTTCTTTTTAATACACATAATTTAAAACTATATTAAAAACATTTGAAAATGATCCAAATAAATTTCCGAAAATCTTGCCAGAGTTTCCTCTGTTTTTCTGACTTTCCAAAATCTGTTTACAGTTAAAATTCCTAAAAATCAACTTCCAAATTCTCAAATCAATTTTGCGCACCCTTCTAAATATAGTGTGACTTACCAACCAATATTTACATAGCGGAAGCTCCTTAAATATTTACAACAGTTTCTGTATATGCATGCGGTATCAAACTATATATAGACTTATTACAAACGATCTACCAAAATATATGCAGGAAAGATGTGATTTCGGACTCTGGTTCTGCAGCCTCTACTCTTCTTTGTCTTTGTCGCCCTTGGAACCTCTGTTACCTACATGTGAGAAAACTCAACACGCTAAGCATAATGCTTAGTGGATGTACACAAAATTATTTATACAAATATTTTATATCAAATAAAACTATAAATAACAAATATATAGACAATATATGGGGCTCATATCAAATTAAATATCCAACATCAATTAACAGACATATTTTCTTAATTTCTCAAATACTTTCATATAACAAATCAATTTTCAGATTGGGCTCCTGACATACAAAATATAAGTTATCGGACTGGATTACGGGTTGTTCGGCTTCGAACTCACACCGAACATCAAATCAGAATGGAACACCAACGGAATCACCCGCTGTAAATGTCCCATGACGGAATGCAGAACCCTAGGACTGGCACATCCAACGGAATCACCCGCTGTAAATCAGCACAGTACTGTTCAGACAGAAACCCAATTGACATGTCAACCTCTTATATCCATATCTATGTTTATACACATCAGAGCCAAAATGTTTTCTCAAAACCAATGTCAACATATCTCATTTCTTTCCGAATCATCGAATTTAAATTTCAACGTAGTCAAGTTCAATACATTTCGATATATTTACATCTTTACAATTCAAATTTTATCAAATATAATATAACAGAAATATACGAATATATTTATAAATCAATAATCATATCAAATCAATCCAAAATATACTCAAACGTATTTCATAATTCCATTTCAAATCAAATCGCCCCAAAATCATTTTCCGATACATTTCACAATATAATATAATTTAAATCACTTTCAACAATATATTTTCATAACACTATTAGAACCAAATCGTATTCAAATCAATCCGAAATCGGTTTCAAACTATCCATTCTACTCAATATAGTTCAAATAATTCAAAAACTATAAAATTCGATAATTTCAAAAATTTCTAGAAAACTGGAAAAATTCGAAAACTCGTATACATCGAACCTGAACTATAATCTATAATCAATATAATTCAAATAACTCAAATTTAATCAAATTCAATCAATCCGAAATATTCTGGAAAACAGAAAAATTCCAAAACACATATACATCAAACCTGAACTATAATCTATAATCCATATAATTCAAATAATTCAAAAACTATAAAATTCAACCATTCCGAAAAATTTCTGGAAAACTAAAAATTCAAAAAAATACGTGTACATTAAACCTGAAAGCTTCCTCCTTCTCCTTTCCTTCTTCTCTTCCTCTTTTCTTCTTCTTCTTCTTCTCTCCTTCTTTCTCTCTCCTCTTCTCTCTTCTTCCTCTCTCGTTTCTGATATGCTTCTGTTTCTGTGTGATATTTGCTGAATGTTGAGAGCTTTTGCTCTCTTAATGCACCGCTCCACCGCTTTATTTTTTTACAAGTTTTGAGTCATCGCGACCTGTACCGCGAGCGGTGGTCGCGTCGCTTCGGTCGCGTTGCTCACTGGTTGAAATTTGCCACTTTCACCGCGAGCTGCTCAGCGCGATCTGTGGTCACGGTGACTGGTCGCGGTATTCATTGCCCAAAATCATCTTTTTCACCGCAAGCTGCTCATCGCGATCCCTGGTCGCGGAGAGTGGTCGCGATGCCTACTGTCCATATTTTCACCCTTTTCTTCGTGCATTGTTTTCGACCGTTCAAATTGGTCCATTATGAAACCTAAAAATATACATACATTTAATTACAATTTCTACCCCTCAAATCATAAAAATCATATTCACATATTCACGATTAATTCAATCATACTTTCCATATTTATTCGAAATTAGGGATGTTACAGTTGACGTATACGGCTGGAAACCTAGACATCTCATCTACGCTTAGTGTTTGGGAGACATAGGTGTAACAATGCCATGTACGTTTAGTCTGTGTCTAGGGTGTGTATTGTGTGTTTAATGTAGATTCTAAACATTTTTGAACCTTTATTGTTGTCATGTGTATGCATTATGTTGCAGCATAATTATTAGCTTTGTCAATGAGTTTTAATTTGTTTAGGACCACTCAGATTTTTTTTGTGTCATGTTTTGCATCTCATTGTGTTAAACTCTGATTATCTTGTTGTGAAAACATACCATGTTCGATCGACTGGGATAAATAGTAGAGACTTACCCAGTGAGTTTTTGAGCTATTACGTTGTTATTTTAGATGGTATTTTCATTTCTATTCTATATACACTTATCGTTAATTTGGATTGATTAGTTTGATCTCATTTAGTTTTTGCATTGAATATTTTGAACAACATCAAAGATATCATGTGTTTATCCTATGTTTTAGTTGATCCTCCCTGTTAGATGTGATGTAGGCTATGCATGTTAAGCCACTAAAAAGCTAAAAGTTCATCCTACCATTGTGTGTGCTCCAATAACAATTTTGAAGTCAAACACTCAGAAACTTTTTCTTTCATCACCTACATAAATTCAAAACCAAGCTCTATGTATGAATTAGCCTTACCTTTTTAGCTTGGATCATTTTAAAATGATAAGAAAAGAAAATAATTGCATGGGTGAATTGTACAATAAATATGCCAAGGTAAATGTTGCTATAGTTGTGATCATTGAAAAGAAAAAAGAAAAAAGAAAAAAAAATAAAAAATAAAAAAAAACAAAAGGAATCATGCAAAGTATTGTGGCATAAGAATTGAAAAATAAAAGAGAATGGCCCATGTATTGAAAAAGGTATGTAATCTCTTAATTTGATCGAAAGCTTTTGCATTCCTTTTTGCATTTCTTTCTTAACCCAATAGCCCCATACAACCTTATTTAAGACATGCTGATCTTTTGGGGAGTCTAGCTCTAATGTAGAGATTCTTATATTGATATCTTGTTCATAATATTTGATTCCTTCAATGAGATGTATTTGCGACAAAATAGCATTTTTCAAATTGATTTTCACATGCGATGTATATTCGTACTTCTTTGAGCATAAATTCCTTCCGCATGTGTTTGATGAGTGTGTTGCCTAGGTTCTGAACGATTTTCGAGAGAATTATCCTGAGAGGTTTAGAGTCGAGGCGAATTCTATTCTGGTTATTTGAACACAATTGTTTTCGTTTTAAGATTCTTAGAGCGTTGGCATGTGCGTGGCAAGTGGTGCAAAATTCTAAGAGTGGATGCATTCGAATTTTACTTATAGCTTTTGCTAACTTTTATCTTAATGGATTGTGTTTCATTTGACAAATTAATTGTTCTTTATTGTTCAGAGATACGTTTGTGGGTATCGTTGCTAGTAAACTCTCACGAGACTATAACTCGTCCACTAGGGACACCTAGGAGTTTAAAGGCTTGTGGCACATGCTAAGTGCCATCGTGTTACCTATGAAAGTGGTTTAGGCTAGTTGTTTGTTTTTATTTATTTGTTATTTTTAGTTTTCTTTTTGTTTTGGTTGCATTGTTGTTTTGTTTCGATTTTGCTGGAGGATGAGCAAAGTTAGGTTTGGGGGTATTTGTTGGCTCCATTTCTTGATAAAAAATGGGCCTTCATTAGTACCTTTCTTTACCTACTTTTGTCTCGTTCGTGGGTAATTATCGGTTGTTTTTGATGTTTTTATCTAGTGTGCAGGTGATAAGATTTTGTGCGTAATTGAAGAGCCTTGGTGGATTAAATCGAAGATTTGGGAGTGCACAGCTGTCATGTTTCAGAGGCCATCATAAATTCCACATAATGAAATGGGTCATGAACTTTATATTTCTAGAAAGGTCTAGATGTCTACTTTCTGGTAAATTTTACGATTCATGATTCCGAGGTTTCTAGAAGAAGTTATGCTTGTTTTCGTATTAATGCGCAGTTCCGTGACTTGACTCACGACATGTGCAAGCAGCGAGCGTATAACTCCAAAAACAGGCCGAGACATTAGCGACTTAGGTCGCAACTTGCCAAGTCGTGAAAGCTTAATTCCAGCAACAAACCTGAGACTCACGCGACTTGACTTGCGATATAATACACCCTCCCGATATTATGTACTGTACGTATAAGTGTTGTAATATATTCTCCCATAATTTATTGTACAGTACAAATGTAAATAGATAAGCTCTTATTATGTGTAAATTAGATGTTAGATGTATTAATAGTGCTATAGTGGAATTTATTGGATGGATCCGAAAGTTTCCAAAAAGGGTATCAGAGACTTGGAAAATATCTGGAATAGTTCCAGATGGTTAATAAGGTTCCATAAAGTATATAAGAAATTTAATTATAAGTTTTGGAGAACATAATAAGGATCCCCATAAGTTTGGAAAGTTAATAATATATTCTTGGAAGTTAAAATACATTTTTATGATATGATATTGTAATTTAATTGGTGTTTAAATGTGGTGGAAAAGTAATGTGGGTGGATTAAATTTGAAGTGTACAAGTGGACTAATAAAAGTTACGAGTTAGTGGAATTTTATGAAAAATTTCCTTCAAAAGAAGCACAATCCATGTGAAATAAAAGGAACAAATTATGATATGCCACGTTAAGAATCAGTGGAAGGAGAAATGAATGAAATGAAATGTGATTGTTAGACTAAATTGATAATTAAAATATTATTGAACAATTATATGTGAATATTTTTTAAGTTATAGCTATTTTATGATTTTAAAATGTAAAAGGGCAAGTTATAATTATTATTGGATATTTATAAGAGTGCCAAAGTGGAATTCCACTCATGAAAAATAAAGAAAACAAAACAAAGGTTGCCATGCAACATCAAAACAAGAGAAGGATAGAAAATTCTAGAGAAATTGAAAGAAGAAAATAATAAATATATACAAGTTAGTGGAATTTTCCACTCAAAAACCAAATTACAAGTCAAACAACAAAACAAACAAAAGAGTGCAGCCGTGTAACATCACAAACAAAAAAAGAGCAAAGTCGACCAAGTGGAGAAGAGAAGAAAGAGAGAAAGAAGAAAGAAAGAAGATGGTGAAAGAGAGAGCAGAAATTGTGCAGAAAATAGAAACAGAGGAGAGGCGGTGAGAGGAAGAAAAGAAAGAAAGGAGAGGTGTCGACCAAGGGGAGAAGAAGAAAGGAAAAGAAAAAGAGAGAAGAGGGGAGAGAAAGGAAGCAGCAGCCGAAGGAGAAGGAAGAAGATGAGGAGATTCGGTCCAAAAGAAGAAGAAGGGCAAGCGGATTTTGGGGAGAAATCTCCATAGTATGGGAGAAAAATAAATGTTATGGAAAGATAAAAAGTGTAATGAGACGTCCGAAAGAACCAGAGCACCAAACCTAGAGAAAACCAGAAATCTGTAAGTGTTAAACTATTTTAAGCAAAGTTATAGAAAATTTATTATTTCATTTATGTGAGTGTTTAAATTATTTTATTTAAGGGATTTCTTAAGCTATTTTATACAAGGCAATTTTATTTTAGTAATATGTTTTATCAAAAGTTTAGCAAGTTAATATTTTTATGCAAAATCAGATTTTTGGTTGAATTGCATTTAGTATATTTTCTTCCAGGTTTTTTAGTATTTTACGAGCTTGCATATAATTGTTTATTTCTATGTGTTTTATAAATTAAACAGAATGGATACCTCAATTTAGATATTTTTTATTTTAGAGATTTTAAGTTTATTTTCACTTGAGAAAATATTTATACATGAGATTTAATTTAAGAAATATGTTTTATGTTTTGATGCTTTTGATTAGTTTTAAAAAAAAAAAGTAAAAGAAAATATTTACAGGCCAATAGGATACCCATTTCTTATGAGATTTTAAATCTGTGAGTGTTAAACTATTTTAAGCAAAGTTATAGAAATTTTATTATTTCATTTATGTGAGTATTTAAATTATTTTATTTAAGGAATTTCCTAAGCTATTTTATACAAGGCAATTTTATGTTAGTAATATGTTTTATCAAAAGTTTAGCAAGTTAATATTTTTATGCAAAATCATATTTTTGGTTGAATTGCATTTAGTATATTTTCTTTCAGGTTTGATTTAGTATTTTATGACCTTGCATATAATTGTTTATTTATATGTGTTTTATAAATTAAATAGAATGGATACCTCAATTTAGATATTT
The DNA here is from genome assembly GCA_003430845.1 of Xanthoceras sorbifolium. Taxonomy (NCBI): domain Eukaryota; kingdom Viridiplantae; phylum Streptophyta; class Magnoliopsida; order Sapindales; family Sapindaceae; genus Xanthoceras; species Xanthoceras sorbifolium. Next base: position 13,758,796 of record CM010620.1, on the reverse strand, counting down.
TTTATTTTAGAGATTTTAAATTTATTTTCACTTGAGAAAATATTTATACATGAGATTTAATTTAAGAAATATATTTTATGTTTTGACGCTTTTGATTAGTTTTAAAAAAAAGTAAAAGAAAATATTTTCAGGCCAATAGGATACCCATTTATTATTAGATTATCAGCAACTATCAGTTATCAGATTATCAGCAGCTATTAGTTATCAGATTATCAGCAGTAGACCCGGCCGGTACACCCCATTTGTGTAGGGCAAGTTAAGGGGGGACAGTCCGCTAACTCCAGGGGGGTTGAGTCTGTTAGTGGCTCACACATTGGGTTGTTGTCTCGCTATATGTAGGCGACGCAGAATTCCGCCATATAGATAGTGAGATGTCTTTTATCAGATTATCTGAGTCACCAGTACGGCGTCATTTAGTCGCCTGGTGACACCCTCTATATGGTGCGGCGCCAGCTGAATCGCCCTATGGATTATCAGTTATTAGATATGGGTTTTCCAATTGGCATTATCAAAAAAGTGTTATCAGAAAAGTATATTATCAGAAAAGTTTTATTAGAAAAGTATATTATCAGAAAAGAATTATCCGAAAAGTATATTATTTCAGTTTTTCAATTATAATAAAATTGTATTATTTTAGCATTTTAGTGTTTAGAAAAATATATTATCTTTATTTTTTTTAGTTTTCTGAAAAGTAGCCTTTCAGTTTCCAGAATAGTAAAAGTATATTTTCTCAACTTTTCAGTTTTCAGAAAAGTAAAGTATATATATTATCTCAGCTTTTTAGTTTTAAAAAGTATGCAGCATTTTAGTCTATCAGTTTTCAGCAATAGCAGAAAGTTTGAAAGGTTTTCAGTATAGTTTTTAGAAATTAGATATCATTATAATTTTCAGTATGAATATCAAAATAGTTTTCAGAAAGTAGTAAAGATTTATTATTTAAATTTCAGTACATTATTTTCAGTAAATAGACTTTAGTACAGTTTTCAGTAAACAGAAAGGTTTTATTAGTATTTTGTTTTCAGAAATTTTCAGGAAACGAGAATTATTATTATTATTATTATTCATATAAGTAACCTCAGAAAATAAGTTTCTATTCTTTTCAGAGAAATTTGAGGGAGGTTAATTCAGAAATATTAGATTTATTAGAAAAAGATAACATTCACTGAGCTCGTTTAACTCATTACATTTTTATGTGTTATAAACCAACCTCCCCAAGTACAAGTGCAGACGTTACAAGGACTCCTAAGACTAGTAGGACCAGTCAGACATTGCTGTGACAGTTTTAGATTTATATGCTATGTTTGATTGTAACTATTATGTAAAATGTATATTGTTAAAGTTTAGTATTTTATTATTTGCAATTTGTGATTTAATTTGTGGTTGATTTGAGATGGACCGGAGGTCCACGGTAGTTGAGATTTGAAATTTTATAGAAGTGTTCAAGTTTTTATGTAGGTCTCTAAGATTTGGTAATCTCAGAAAAACAGAGGAGACTATGCCAAAATTTAAAAAAAAAAAAAATTTCTACTCCGATTTTCAGAATAAAGAAACGGTTTAGCTTCACAGAAGCCTTTCATCGAGGTAAGCCTCGATTGGGAAGCTATTGTGGAGTGCTGGCAGGCCGCCTAGCATGAGATAGTAGGTTAAGGGCCTGTCACGCGACTTGGCCAAGTCGCGAGCAGTACTTTCTAGCCCTAAACCAGCACGCTATAAAAAGAAAAAGGAGAGGAAACAAAGAGGGGTTCGACCAGAGTTCGGTTAAGGCTTAATTCAGAGAACCAAGAGGAGACCAAGAGAGAGAAGTAGTGGCAAAGGAAGGAGAAGAAGAGCACCTTGGAGACAAGAGGGTTTGGATTCAATCCTTGAGTCATATTCTCACCATCAAGCTTGGATTTGGAGAAAGTGGAAGCTAAACGAATTCGCAATAGGAGAAGGATGAGAGTTCATCGCACCTAGAGTTTTTCTATCCCTTTCATTCTTTATTTTCTTGCTTGTAACTCTCTATTATTATTGAAAAACATGTTTGGTTGTAAATCTTTTATTATGAACTAAACTTGTAAGTTAGGGTTTTGATGGATCCTTTTCTATGAAACTTAAATAAATTGATTGTTTAATTTGTTGTGGTTGATTATTATGTTGTTAAGTGGTATTATTATGCTTAATGCTTCTGAATGTGAAGGCATGCATTTAGTTGATATTTTGGTTGTGTGTTATGTACTGAGAGGAAACGCCCACAACATGCTCGATGTAATGTCCACCATAGGTAGAATTAGATAGAGATAAACTAATTTGCTTGTGTGATCATATAGGGTGTTTATTGTGACTAATTCATTTTCATGCACTTGGATATACCATCGAGAGATAGGATATTAGTGTATGTAGTAATAGGTCTGATTTACCTCTAGAGGGGACTTTGGATAATTTCGATAAACACGGTCATCAACATGAATAATTAAACTGCAATAATGTGCTGTCATGAAACTCGATTGGATGGAATATGTGAATTCAAATACCCCAGCTCATCTCTCATATTGGTTGTTTGCTTACTTTTTATGTTTTCTTATTTCTATCTTTTATTTTCCCCTTTTAGACCTTCCGTTTGTCCAAATAGAAGTAGGCTTAGTTAATTTTAGTTCTCAACGCCTAAATATCCCTGTGGAGACGATAATTTCTTTATCATTGTATTACTTATGCCGATCCCGTATACTTGTGGGTACAAAAAAGCGTAAAAATACGTCCCTGTCGAGTGCTTTTGCTGACCTTGTTTGTGTAGGGATTGATGACTTTGCTACTCTGCCTAGTTATGACAGGCGTCAAGAAGTTTGAATGGGGATTGATGAGTTTGTGTGGTGACCTCCTCGAGAAGGCTAGTTATGGCAGGCATCAACCTTGCTTGTTTGAGAGCTCGTAAGCGTCTTAGGTTGGCAGGTCTTATCAATTTTGCACAGCGCCTCAGGGAGGCTGCTACCATAGGCATTGAACTCGTTTGTTAGATAGCTCGTAGGCCGTCAGGTTGGCAAGTTTTGTTCAATTTCACGCTTAGGTACGTCATGAGGGATTCTACCTTGAGTGTTTATATTGACCTCGCTAGTTAATCGAGCTCATTAGCCCATAGGTTGGAAAGTTATTTTGCCAATTTCTATTGCTCTAGGTTTGTTCCCTTAAGTCGCCATTTATAAAGCGCTTGTAAAAGTCTTTGAGAATTTTAACCCGCTTGCTATTTATGCTCCAGTAGAGTTCGCCATTTATTCACAGTTCGGTGGTGATCACAGTTAGCACGCTTTCGTCAGTTGAGCTGTCCACACAACTAACCTCTCTCTAAAAGCGGGCTATATAATCTTTTAGCCATTTTCTAAAAGATTGTTGCCAAGTGGCATGAAGAGATGAGCTGCTTCTTCAGGGCCTGGTATTGGTTCATGAAGAGCTTCTAACATTGATTCCAGCTCGTTATATTGCCAGTCCGGAGTCCCTTAGCCATTTCCTTGGGATTTCTCCTAAGGTTGTCAAAAAATACTGACACTTGACCCCTACTGTTGGTCATGAAAAGACTCATCTGCACATTGTAAGCGTCCAAGTGACCAAAAGGGTCGTTGGTCGCCTGGTAGAGGGGGATGTTAGGCATTTTGAAGAGATCCGGTAGCGGTTCGTTCTTTATCTCCCAGCAGATATGTATATATCGTTAGGTTCCGCCCTTTCGTGCTGCTGCTTTAATGGCTCCAGTCGTTATAGTAATGCCTGGTATCCGGGGACTGGAGGGGCTGCCATTGACACGCTAGAGGAGGCACTACCCTCCCCGCGGAGTTAATTTTGGACAATCTCTTCCTGTTTAGTTGTGGTTCAGCACCCTGGTTCTTGGGAATTTCAGCTGCCGGTATTGTGCGGTGGGTGTTTCCATCCCTACCCCAATTTTCGGGTACAATCCGGGTCGTTAAGACGTGCTATAAGCCGGGGTACGTCGACGATCCATGTTAAATTCTAAGTACGATCCATGAATGATTGGCCAATTGCGTGGAGGTTCCTCATGTCATTCATTGCATTCCATTCTAGTTCGCCTCGCTGCATTGGCTGAATGAATGGAAATCCATCCTTGCTAAGGGTTATTCCACGGGAGGTTCTGTCTATCAACTCATCGGGCAGGGTGGACCGAATCATCTCCCTCAGGTCGCGGAGGCGAGGTACTTTCCCCAACCATCTCACATGAGGGCTGGTTTTGCAATAGGAGGTGGTAGCCGCAGAACATCTCCGCTACCATTCTTTCTAGTTCGGCCTACCTCTCCATCCACTTGTTGAGGTCTGGTAGTCTAGATGGGCCAGCCTGGTCATTTCCCTAGGGTTCTATCTGACTGGAGAATTGAATAGTTGGCGGATTTGAAGCCTGTAACGGAGCCATTGGGTCGGTAGGAGCCATTAGGACGGTAAGAGCTGCACTTGGCATGACTAGCACGTTTTGTATTACCGGTATGTTTGGCACAACCAGTGGGACCGGAGGCGGGTGTGACACCTCTGAATGTCTCGTAGTTGGAGTTACATCCCTACTTTTTATGGTTTTGGAGCGAGTTCCTACGCCTCTTGCCATTGATTTGGACGCGTTTCCTGGAAAAGAAAAATACAATGAAAATACAATTTCTTATCGAAAATGGAGTTTTGATTCCTACAACGGCCCCTGTTTCTAGTGCCAAAAGTGTTAACGTGCGAATCTGGTCAACATAAATAATAGTGAATCGAATGGCAAAACTAATAAAATGAGATTGACAAAAGAGATTTTTAAAGTGGTTCGACTTAAGGGAATGCCTACATCCACTATTTTTAGTATTAAAGTCGAGCTCGCTAAGTGAGTACGCGAAGCTCACTATATCTGTTTTCTGGAAAAATTGGTAACCTTTGTAACAGTGGTAACCTGCCCATTTTATAGTGTAAAGGGGTGGAGTCAACCTGTTTTACACGGAATGTAATTACAAGAAATTAAGGATTAAACTATATCCCTGAGAATCATCTTCTAATTGAAACATGACTGCTGAAATCGAGGAGATTGAGTGTGATTGGAACTCTGCGAGTTGACCAGGTTGAATCCCTTCATTCTTGGGATTCTTTCCATAACTAGAGCTTCGAGCTAAGTGTCATGCAAGCTAGGTATGCCATTGATGAGTGGTGGCGCATTAACTCTTCCAAGTAGTCTAGGTATGGTAGCTCGCATGAAGCTTTTCACTTTATATCTGTTAGAACGGGCTTGCTCACCTTATTGGTTGTGTTAGTTTCTTCAGCCTGTTGGGCCTTGTTGGCTTTATCATGGTCCGTTGGGCTTCCTCGATGTCTCTGGGTCTATTTGGGCCTAAGGAAATTTGGCACATAACAGTTATTTTATTTGGTCTAGTTTTGAAATTTATTTTCAAACGTTTTGTGTTTTTTTGAAAAACTGACTTTTGGATGCTTGAACTGGAATAACGTTTTATCTATAAATCCAAATGAAACTAGACATCCGTATCTTTCCAACGATATAAAGAACCAAAAATTTTAAAACCATTTGGATAGGTAACGGTTGACTCAAAGTCAAGTCAAATGCAACTGAAAAGCTGAAACAGGGGAAATGGGATAGCTGCTCGACGCCAGAGGCGTGGGTGCATGCCTTTGGCATGGCTGCCTGGTTGTACCGCCAGGCCAGATGCATGGGTAAACGCCTCAAGCGTGCTGGACCTGGCAGGATCGAATTTTTATGGCTTCGATTTTTTTGTTTTCCTGTTCTAGTTTCCTGGTGACTTTCAAACAAATTTTAATGCACTCCTAATTTATTTTTGGGATGTTTTTAATGAATTTGAAAGCAAGAGAACTTATTATTCTTTAAAACATTCTTTTAGGAAGTTACTCTTTTGAGTTTTATTTGTTTTAGGAAGTCTTTTGTTTCCTCAATTCTTTTTAGAAAACCTATTGATATGATATTTCCTATTTCTAGTACAGTTAGGTTTTTCTATAATGCCTATAAATGGTGATGTAATAGACCCTCCCGATATTATGTACTTTACACGTACAAGTATTGTAATATATTTTTCCTGAATTGATTGTACGGTACAATAATGGAATCTATTGGATGGATCCGGAGATTTTCGAAAAAGGGTATCAGAGACTTGAAAAATATCTGGAATGGTTTCAGATGATTAATAAGGTTCCATAAAGTATATAAGAAATTCAATTATAAGTTTTGGAAAACATAGTAAGGATTTCCATAAATTGGAGTATTAAGAATATTTATTGGAAGTCAAAATATATTTTTACGATATGAGATTGTGATTTAATTAATTGATGGAAAAGTAAATTGAAATGGATTTTTGTGAAAAAGAGTTAGTGGATTGTTATGGACTAAATTGTAAGTTATAAGATTGTGGATCAAATTCATGTAATTAAATTTATGGTTGTGGTCATATTTTGATTTTAAAATGAAATGGGGCAAGTTGTAAATATAAAGTATATAATATATATATATATATATATATATATATATTAATGAATCAGAAAATTGAGGGAAGAAAAACAGAAAAATAGAAAAGAGAAAAAGAGAGGCGGTGGAGGAGAGAAGAAAGAAAAGAAAAGAAAAAAAAGAAAGAGAGGAGAGAAGAGAGAGTAGCGGCCGAAGAGAAGAAGAAGAGAAGAGAGAAGAAGAAGAATGAAGGACTTCGGCCGGAGAAGGAAGAAGAAGAAGATTAGCAGTGACCGGAGATGGGAGGAAGAGGAAGAAAATAGGTGCAGAAAACAGAACAGGGAAGAGAGAAAGAAAAAGAAGAGAGGAGGAAGAAGCTTCGGCCAGCAAGGGAGAAGAAGGAAAGAGAGAAAAGGAAGAAGAGGCAGCAGCTAAAGGAAGAAAGAAGTGAGAAAGAAGAAGAAGAGGTAGCAGCGGGAAGAAACACAGAAGAACAAAAACTATGCAGAAAAAAAGAAAGAAGAAAACAGAGCAGAAGAAGAAGAAAAGAAAAAGAAGAAAAAGAAAAGAAAAGGAAGAAGAATTTCGGTCCAGCAAGAAGAAAGGGAAGAAGAATAAGAAGAGGAAAACCAAGAGGAATTTGGGTGAGTGATTTATGAAATTGAATTGTGTTGGATTACTGATCATATTATAATTTTAGTATTTGATAAAATTAAATTGTTTTGGAGTTGGGTGATGATTTTGATGATGTGTTTTGTAGATTTTAGAAATTTATTGAGTTGATGATGTTTTTATTTGAATTTAGTTTAATTGGAGTTGATAGTAAGGTAAAGAGTTGGGGATTTTATGATTTTAAGTTTGGATTGTTAAATTGAGATAGTAATTGTGTAATTGGAATGTTTATGAGTTAATTGATAGTGTGAATTTGGAATCGTTAAGTAAGAAATCAAAATGATTCTCAAATTAGTGACTTGTATTGTGAGTTTTGTTGTGATGTTGTGTTTGGTGGTTGATAAGAGTTGTAGAACTTGTTTAGAATAAAATTGAATCACTAGTTTTGAGAATTTTTGAAATTAAAATTGAAATTGAAGTTATAATTAGTTTAATCGAATTTAATGAAGTTGAATTTGATATTGCTAAGTGAAGGAAATTCACTTATATTATATTGATAAAGATTAGTATGAGAAATAGTATAGAAATTGAAATTGATAGTGTAGAGAATCCGATTTGTGTATAATTAAGTATTAGAAATTATATTTGTATGAATTGATACAAATTGGTGTTTAAAAATCCAAGAAAATGTATTGGATTGTGATGAATAAGATTCGATCTAAGAGAAAATGAAGGATTCAAGGAATATTTTACTGTAGAGATATGATTTTTAGCAAATTAAACGTAATCGATTCTATTATAATAGAAGAAATTGAAAAATAAAGTGTTACACGTGTTAATAGAGTCGTTGTATTAGTTGTTGTATTTATATTAATAAATTATTTGGAAATATATTATTTTAGGGAAAAATCTTCGTAGTATGGGAGAAAAAGAAATATTATGGAAAATCAAGAAATGTAATGAGACGAAGGAACCAGAGCGCCAAGCTTAGAGGAAAACCAGAAATTAATGAGTGTTAAACTATTTTAAGCAAAATTATATTTTTAGTTGAAATATACTTTAGAATGTTTCCAAGTTTAATTTAATTATTTGTGATTTTATATACACATTTATTTACTTATATGTGGTTCATAATTTAAACAGAATTTATGCTCCAATATATTTTAATTAAAGTATTTTTATATCTCAGAAATTTAGAATTTATATTCAATTAAAGAAATATGTTTTATATATATTACATGATTTTTGATTAAAAGCTAGTTTTCAAAATAAAGAAAATAGTTTTCAAACCCATGGATTACCCTATGGATTATCAGATCAGTATCAGCAGTTAGACCCGGCCGGTACATCCCAATTGTGTGTGGCAAGTTAAGGGGGGACAGTTCGCTAACTCCAAGGGGGTTGAGTCTGTCGAGTCTGTCAGTCGCCCACACATTGGGGTGTTGTCTCGCTATTTATATGCGACGTAGCATCCCGCACATAGACAGTGAGATGTCTTTTATCAGATGTCACGTCGAGCGCATCAATTAGTCGCCTCGTGACTTATATCAGATGTCACAGTGGACGACGCAGTTAGTCGCCCTGTGACCTACTCATATGGTACGGCGCAGTTAGTCGGCCTATGAGTTCAGCTCAGGTTAGGGGTCTATTGGGAGTTTTTAAATACGGAAGCCAAGCCAGAAATATTTTCAGATTATCAGTACAGAATATTAAATTAAGAGTTTTATACATTAGGCTTGGCTAGATTTTCAGAAAAACAGATTTCAGTACAGGATTTAGAAAATAGATTATTATTATCTTCAGTACAGAATAAGTTTTCGGAAAAGTATTTTATCAGAAGAATATTATCAGAAAACTATATTATTAAAAAAGTTTTATCAGAGAAGTTTTAGTAGAAAAGCATTTTCAGTAAAGTATGTTTTTTTTTTTTAGTTTTAAGCAGAAGAAATATATATATATATATATATATGTTATCAGCTGTTCAGTTTTTTTAAAAAATAAAATAAAATAAAAGTTATTATATCTTCTCAGCTTTTCAATTTTTAGTAAAGTGAAAGTATATGTATATATTCTTAGCTTTCAGTTTTTAGAGATTAGATTTCAGAATAGTTTTCAGAAAATAGATTTCAGTATAGTTTTATGAGAAAGATTTTAATATATATATTTCAGAATAGTTTTTTATAAAAGAGATTTCAGTACAGTTTTTATTTGAAACTGATTATTAGTTATTTCAGTATAGATTTCAGAAAATAAGATTTTATCCTTTTAAGTAAAGTTTTTCGGGAGGTTAATTCAGAAATGTTATAATTGTTTAGTAAAATGATAACACTCACTGAGCTCGTTTAGCTCATTATAGTTTTATGTTTTTAAATCAACCTCCCAGGTACAAGTACAGGTATAGGTGCAGATATTGCAGGGACGCCGAAGACCAGCGGGATCAATCAGAGGATGTTGTGACTGTTTTACAAGCATATAGGATGTTTTATTTGTTAAGTTTGTATTTTGATATTGTTTTTAAGTATATAAGTATTTTATTTAAGGATTTGATTTATTTATCCTTGGTAACTATTTATTTTGATATTTAAACTGTTTGAGTTGTGATTGAATTATTGAGATGGACTGGAGGTCCACAGTAATTGAGATTTGAGATTTTATAGAAGTGTTCAAGTTTTTATGCAGGTCTCCAAGATTTGGTAATCTCATAAAAATAGAGGAGACTCTGCCAAAATTTTAATAAAATAGTTTTGTTTAAAGAAAATAAATAAAAAATAATTTTCCTACTCAGATTTCCAGTTAAAAGAAACGGCTTAGTTTCATGGAAGTCTTTCATCGAGGCAAGCCTCGACTAGAATGCTACCGTGGAGTGCCGGCAGGCTACCTAATGGGAGATAGTAGGTTAGGGGCCTGTCAAGTTGGTATCAGAGCCAAAGTGTTGAAAAGTAGGGTTGTCTATTTTAAATGTGATTTTTATGAAATGCTTTTGCATTGTTATGGTTAAGACAACCCAGAAAATTTTTAGTTGTTTTCCAAGCATACGATTTAAGAAGTTTACAAGTAATATATAAAGTTAGTTTTTGTCAGAGTCACAGCATAATGTCCTGACGAGGTCCCAGAGGTTGTCCCAAGGAAGCCAACTCAGAAGCTTCCGCCTATGATGCACTAGGGATGGATTGATTTTCCAGTTATTAAGTTGAAGTAGACAGCTATAAGAAGAAAACCATATTTTAGTTAGTTAAGGAATTCTCGAATGTAACTTTTAGAAATATTTCAGTCTTTCCCTAGATAAAGAAGTAGAAGTTGTAATAGATTTAATTTCGAGAATTTAGCCAATCCTTATTTTCTGTATGAGATAGCTCCGATTGAGTTGAATAGATTAAAATACAATTAGAAAGTTGTTGAATAAGAGCTTTATTAGACTTCATTATTTCCAGTTTATTAGTTAAAAATGACAAGAGATTCATTGCCAACTAATAGAGTAATCAAAAACAAAATGATAGAAATTGATGGTAAAGAGTTTTGAGTGAATAACTGTGTTAGATATTCTGAATTTTGATGTTTTCTTGGGAGATTTATTTTAATGAAGGTTAATGATATTGCTCTCCCTATTTATGAGATCCAATCCATTAAGTTGCCTAGAGAAGTTTGAAGCTAGTTGAGAAAATTAATAGAGAGTTATTATGAGGACTTACTAATAAGAGAAAGCATACTTAATGATTTATTATGAAATTATTAGTTTATCAGAACAGAGAGACAGTTTGAGTATCAAGCATAGGAAGATTTTAATCAATTATTGATTGACAAATTCCATTTGGAGATTAATGTAAAATGGTAGTAGTTTTTGATGTAATATACTGAGTTGTAAGTTGAATAAGGACTAGTTAGATAATAAAAAGAGTTCTTTTTCTGAATAGAGAAGAATGAAAATTCAAGAAACTTGTGAAGTTCTTTCTCTAGTTATGTTGCAGTGTATTATCAGTTTACAAGTTAAAGAGTGAGTAGTAGCAATAGTAGATTTGTTTAAAGTCTCCCTAATATTTGAGAATTTTCAGTTAAAAGAATTTATGTTAATGTTAATGAGAATAGTGAAGTTGAATAATGAAAGTAGAGATTATTAGGAACTGGAAATCACAGATTAACGTAACAGAAATTAGAAAATTTTTCAGGTGTTTGATGATTTTATTAAATGTACAGATTATCAGGGTATATTGGAGAATTCAATCAATTCTAGCCAAATAATATATATATATATATAGAAAATACAGAGAGAGGAGGTGAAGTCCATTTAGAATAGTAGTCCTATTGACTAAGTTGATGAGGAAGGATATAAACATGATTATCAGATAGAAAAGTTAATAAAAGAAACTGAGAATGAAACAGATTACAGATTTTCAGATTTAGAAAGATAGACATGATAGTGAAAAGTCAATGCCTGTGAGTCCTTTCCGATTGAGGACTATTGAGAGATTTGAAGACATACTTAGCGTGTATTGTGGAATTCAGAAAAAGCTAGGATATCATCTATTAGTAATAGAGTTTACTTATAGTAATAGTTATCAGATCAGCATAGTTATAAATCCATATGAAGGATTATACAGTAGAAAGTGCAGAACCCCTATATGTTAGAATGAGGCAGATGAAAGGAAACCCAGGTTTTATTTAAAATAAACTCAAACTAGTAAGAGATAGACAAAAGAGTTATGCGGATGATTGCAGTAGAGATCTCAAGTTAGAAAGGTGTAATAAGTTGAGCGATGTAGGGTGCCTTATGCAATTATAAACAGTATTAGACCAGTAGTGTATAAATTGAATTACCATCAGAGTTAGTAAAGATTCATAATGTGTTCCAGGTACCTTTATTTGTGTTAGGTAGCTCGTGTAAATTTCGAGGACGAAATTTTTTAAGGGGGGAAGAAATTGTAATACACCCTCCCGATATTATGTACTGTACACGTACAGATATTGTAATATATTTTTTCAGAATTGATTGTACTGTACAATAATGGAATCTATTAGATGGATCCGGAGATTTTCGAAAAAGGGTATCAGAGACTTGGAAAATATCTGGGATGGTTTCAGATGATTAATAAGGTTCCATAAAGTATATAAGAAATTCAATTATAAGTTTTGAAAAACATAGTAAGGATTTCCATAAATTGAAGTATTAAGAATATTTATTGGAAGTCAAAATATATTTTTACGATATGAGATTGTGATTTAATTAATTGATAGAAAAGTAAATTGAAATGGATTTTTGTGAAAAAGAGTTAGTGGATTGTTATGGATTAAATTGTAAGTTATAAGATTGTGGATCAAATTCATGTGATTAAATTTATGGTTGTGGTCATATTTTGATTTTAAAATGAAATGGGGCAAGTTGTAAATATAAAGTATATAATATATATATATATATATATTAATAAATCATAAAATTGAGGGAAGAAAAACAGAAAAATAGAAAACAGAACAAGAGAGGCAGTGGAGGAGAGAAGAAAGAAAAGAAAAGAAAGAAAAGAAAGAGAGGAGAGAAGAGATAGTAGCAGCTGAAGAGAAAAAGAAGAGAAGAGAGAAGAAGAAGAAGGAAGGACTTCGGCCGGAGAAAGAAGAAAAAGAAGATGAGCAGTGACCGGAGATGGGAGGAAGAGGAAGAAAATAGGTGGAGAAAATAGAGCAGGGAAAAGAGAAAGAAAAAGAAGAGAAGAGGAAGAAGCTTCGGCCAGCAAAGGAGAAGAAGGAAAGAGAGAAAATGAAGAAGAGGCAGCAGCTAAAGGAAGAAAGAAGTGAGAAAGAAGAAGAAGAGGCAGCAGTGGGAAGAAACACAGAAGAACAAAAACTGTGCAGAAAAAAAGAAAGAAGAAAACAGAGCAGAAGAAGAAGAAAAGAAAAAGAAGAAAAAGAAAAGAAAAGGAAGAAGAATTTCGGTCCAGCAACAAAAAGGGGATGAATGAGATTCGATTTAAGAGAAATTGAAGGATTCAAGGAATATATAACTGTAGATATTTGATTTTTAGCAAATTAAACGTAATCGATTCTATTAGAATAGAAGAAATTGAAAAATAAAGTGTTACATGTGTTAATAGAGTCGTTGTATTAGTTGTTGTATTTATATTAATGAATTATTTGGAAATATATTACTTTAGGGAGAAATCTCCGTAGTATGGGAGAAAAAAAACATTATGGAAAGTCAAGAAATGTAATGAGACGAAGGAACCAGAGCACCAAGCTTAGAGGAAAACCAGAAATCAGTGAGTGTTAAACTATTTTAAGCAAAATTATATTTTTAGTTGAAATATACTTTAGAATGTTTCCAAGTTTAATTTAATTATTTATGATTTTATATACACATTTATTTACTTATATGTGGTTCATAATTTAAATAGAATTTATGCTCCAATATATTTTAGTTAAAGTATTTTTATATCTCAGAAATTTAGAATTTATATTCAATTAAAGAAATATGTTTTATATATATCACATGATTTTTGATTAAAAGCTAGTTTTCAAAATAAAGAAAATAGTTTTCAAACCCATGGATTACCCTGTGGGTTATCATATCAGTATCAGTAGTTAGACCCAGCCGGTACATCCCAATTGTGTGTGGCAAGTTAAGGGGTGACAGTCCGCTAACTCCAGGGAGGTTGAATTTGTCGAGTTTGTCAGTCGCCCACACATTGGGGTGTTGTGTCGCTATATGTATGCGACGAAGCATTCCGCACATAAACAGTGAGATGTCTTTTATCAGATGTCACGTTGAGCGCATCAGTTAGTCGCCTCGTGACTTATATCAGATGTCACAGTGGACGGTGCAGTTAGTCACCCTGTGACCCACTCATATGGTACGGCGCAGTTAGTCGACCTATGAGTTCAGCTCGGCTTAGGGGTCCATTAGGAGTTTTCAGATACAGAAGCCAAGTCAAAAATATTTTCAGAATATCAGTACAGAATATTAAATTAAGAGTTTTATACGTTAGGCTTGGCTAGATTTTCAGAAAAACAGATTTCAGTACAGGATTTAGAAAACATATTATTATTATCTTCAGTACAGAATAAGTTTTTAGAAAAGTATTTTATCAGAAGAATATTATCAGAAAACTATGTTATTAGAAAAGTTTTATCAGAGAAGTTTTAGTAGAAAAGCATTTTCAGTAAAGTATGTTTTTTTTTTTAGTTTTAAGCAGAATAAACGTATATATTCTTAGCTTTCAGTTTTCAGCTTTTCAGTTTTTTTAAAAAATAAAATAAACGTTATTATATCTTCTCAGCTTTTCAATTTTTAGTAAAGTGAAAGTATATGTATATATTCTTAGTTTTCAGTTTTTAGAGATTAGATTTCAGAAAATAGATTTCAGTATAGTTTTATGAGAAAAATTTTAATATATATATTTTAGAATAGTTTTTTATAAAAGCGATTTCAGTACAGTTTTTATTTGAAACTGATTATTAGTTATTTCAATATAGATTTTTGAAAATAAGATTTTATCCTTTTCAGTAAAGTTTTTCGGGAGGTTAATTCAGAAATGTTAAAATTGTTTAGTAAAATGATAACACTCACTGAGCTCGTTTAGCTCATTATAGTTTTATGTTTTTAAATCAACCTCCCAGGTACAAGTACAGGTATAGGTGCAGATATTGCAGGGACGCCGAAGACCAGCGGGATCAGTCAGAGGATGTTGTGACTGTTTTACAAGCATATAGGATGTTTTAGTTGTTAAGTTTGAATTTTGATATTGTTTTTAAGTATATAAGTATTTTATTTAAGGATTTGATTTATTTATCCTTGGTAACTATTTATTTTGATATTTAAACTGTTTGAGTTGTGATTGAATTATTGAGATGGACTGGAGGTCCACAGTAGTTGATATTTGAGATTTTATAGAAGTGTTCAAGTTTTTTATGCAGGTTTCCAAGATTTGGTAATCTCAGAAAAACAGTCCAAAATTTTAATAAAATAGTTTTGTTTTTAAAAAAATAATAATAAAAAAAAATTTTCCTACTCAGATTTCCAGTTAAAAGAAACGGCTTAACTTCACGGAAGCCTTTCATCAAGGCAAGCCTCGACTGGAAAGCTACCGTGGAGTGCCGACAGGCTACCTAATGGGAGATTGTAGGTTAGGGGCCTGTCAGGTGAAGTAAAATTCATTATTTTTAAGCTCTCTGAATCTCTCTTAAGCTCTCAATTTTTTATTTCCTCTCACATTGCTTGATTGCTTTGATGCTCTGTTGTTATTATTTTCTGTGAGAGATGAGAGAGTTTCTAGACTAGATTATACTTTGATATGGTGCTTCATTGTTCTAGTCTATTAATAACATGTTTTGATCATGCATATTATTTTATTTTTCATTCATTATTGAGCACTAGATCTAATCTCAATAACTTGCGAGTTGTTATTTCTTTAACCTGACGAAAGGAACACGAAATCTTGGAGCGCGTGGAGTCTCTAAGCTGCATCTACAAGGTTTGCTAGTAAAAGGTCTGCGGGTAGGTAGTATTTGACTATAGCAAGAGTAATGTAATTAAGTGGTTAATCAACGTGAGTTGTAAACAGTATACCAACTAGTTGAAATTTGTGTGAGATGTATTAAGTGACTTACAAGTTGGTCCCGTAGTTTTTACCCGTTAATGTTTTCCACACTAAAATCTCCATGTTGATTTTTAATTTAGTTTACTTGTTTTTAATTCTATAATATGTTTTATAAACCCATTCACCCCTCTCTAGGTTTTTCATAGCTACAAATCCACATTTTTCACAGACAGGTAAAGTTTCAATCTTTAACTCACTTAAAGATCCACACTTTACTAATCTATTTATTCTGTCAAGGTTCATATGGCCAAATCTTAGATGTCAAATGTAGGTATCATCTTCGAGAGCAATCTTTTGTCGTTTTGTTTTTTATTTTTCAAACTTAAACATTTCAATGTTAAGCAGTGATTTATGTATTAATGGTCTTAACACATATAAATTGTTTTCTAATGTTCCTGAACATACATTCAATCCATTTCTAGAAATAATAACATATTTATTATCAAAAAATTGAATAATTATTTTCTAACAATTTAGAAACTGAAATTAAATTCCTTTGAAATCTAGGAATATAATAAACATTGTTCAAAATAAGAAAACAATTATTTAATAATTGGACTCTAACTTTTCCTACTGCTTTTGCTGAAACAACATCCCCTGTCCCAACTCACATGATGAATTCGCCTTCATCTAGCTCCTTCCAAGAATCAGTCAATTGTAAATAAGATCAAACATGATTAGTGGTTCATGAATCAATAATCCAAAGAGATAAATCATCTTCCACTAAAAAGGATTCAATTACAAGTAAATAATATTTACCTTCTCCTTCTTTTTCAGCGCAAGCTCCTTGAGGTACTTTGGACAGTTCCTCTTCCAATGCCCATCTATGTTATAGTGAAAACATTTTCCCATGGGCTTGGTGATTTTTGAGCTCTTTTTTTTTTCTTTTTCTGTTGAGTTTGGTTCTTTGGCTTAGCCTTAGCCTTCCCAGTGTTTCTCTTCCTCTTCTCATTTCCAGAATTGGAAGACACAACAACATTTGCTTCACCGGACTTAATTTGTCCTTGGTCATGGAGTCATAAGTTGTAAGCTCATTTAGCAGTTGTGTAAGAGTGTAGGTCATAGTTGCTCTTCAACTATATGAAACTCTTCGAAAGAGTTTCCAAAATCATGCTTACTTGGCAAGGCTCATCAATGACCCCTCCATGGCTCTCGGCTATTTTGAAATGGGTCATTATTTTCAAGACATGCTCTTGAACTGATGAATTCTCTTTCATCTTAGCAGTCATAACAGCACAAACAGCTTTATGACGTTGCTACCCAGCAGGTTGCCCGAACATACCCTGCAATGACTCTAGCATTTGTGATATTGTTGTCATTGGATCATGCTTCATAGCAAGCACTTTAGACTGTAATACACTCTCCCGATAATTTGTACTATACACGTACATGTATTATAATATATTTTTTCAGAATTGATGGTACGGTATTATAATGGAGTTTAGTGGACGATTAGTACGATTTCATAAAGTATATACGAAATCCAATTATACGTTTCGAAATTTTTAGTGAGTATTTTCTATAAATTAGATATTAAAAGTATTAAGGGTATCAGAGACTCGGAAAATATCTGGAATGGTTTCAGATGATTAATAAGGTTCCATAAAGTATATGAGAAATTTAAATTATAAGTTTTGGTGAATATAGTGAAGATTTCCATAAATTGGAGTATTAAGAATATTTATTGGAAATCAAAATATATTTTTACGATATGAGGTTGTGATTTAATTATTGATGGAAAAGTAAATTGAAATAGATTTTTGTGGAAAAGAGTTAGTGGATTGTTATGGATTAAATTGTAAGTTACAAGATTGTGGATTAAATTCATGTGATTAAATTGTATATTGGTGGTTATGTTATAGTTTTAAAATGTAAAGGGGTAAATAGCAAATACAAAAACTCATGTATGCATGACAAGTGTGATTTCTATCCAAAAAAAAAAATCAAAAGAATATTACACAAAGAAAGGAAGAAAGTCGGTTAACAAAATACAAGAACAAAGTATATAATATCTAAATATAAGCATGTGAGTGGAGGCTCCACTCACTTAAAACCAAAACCATACCAAAATACAAGTCAAATTGCAAATTTGGTGTAACAAAAGAAAAATAGAAACAGAGAGGAAAACAGAGCAAATCGATCAAAGAAGAAAAAGAAAGAAAAAAAAAAGAAGTGAAAGAGAGAGAGAGAGAGAAGAAGCTCCAGCCGAAGAAGAAGAGAGAGGGAGAGAGAGAGCAAGTTCGGCCAAAAAGAAGAAAGAGAGAAAGCCGAACGGAAGAGAAAGGAGAAGAAAGAAAGAAAGAAAGAAGAAGAAGAAAAAGAAGAAATTCGGTCAACCAAGAAGAAGAATCAAAGAGGATTTTGGGTAAGTGTTGATGAAATTGAATGGTGTTGGAATTTTGATTGAGTTTTGATGATATTATAATTTTCATGTTTAATTGATTGAGTTTTGATTTGTGCTTGAAATTGATTGTTGAGTATAAAGTGAAATTGGATTGATGGAAGTAAAGAAGATGATGGGTTTTGTTGATTTTAGAAATTTATTGAGTTTGATGATGTTTTTATTTGAAATTAATTTAATTGGAGTTGATTAGAATGAAAATCAAGAAAATTAGTAAGTAAAGAATTGGGGATTTGATGATTTTGAGTTTGAATTGTTAAATTGAGTTATTAATTGAGTAATTTGAGTGTTTTTGAGTTAATTGATGGTTTGAATTTAGAATCGTTAAGTAAGAAATCAAAATTATTCTCGAAATAGTAATTTGTATTATGAGTTTGTTTGTGATGTTGTGTTTAGAATGATTTTGAAGTTGAATTTGATGTTGTTAAGTGAAAGAAATTCACTTATGTTAAATTAATGAAGATTAGTCTGAGAAATTGTGTAGAAATCGAATGTTGATCGTGTAGAGATTTCAATTTATGGGTAATTAAGTATTAGAAATTGTATTTATGTGATTTGATACAAATTGGTGTTTAGAAATTCAAGAAAATGTATTGGATTGTGTTATATGAGATTCGATTTAAGAGAAATTGATTGATTCAAGAAATCATGTTGAATTTGAATGTTTGAAATTCAATTAAGTAGAGGAATCGTATGATTGCCATGATTTATATTAAATTAAATATAATTGATTTTGTTAGAATGGAAGAAATTGAAGAATAAAGTGTTAAATATGTTAATTGAGTTTTATATTAGCGGTTGTTTTTATATTAATAATTTATTTGGAAATATATTACTTTAGGGAGAAATCTCCGTAGTATGGGAGAAAAAGAAACGTTATGGAAAGACAAAGAATATAGTGAGACGAAAGAATTAGAACACCAAGCCTAGAGAAAACTAAAAACCAGTGAGTGTTAAACTATTTTAATGCAAAATTATATTTTTAGTTGAAATATACTTTTTTGTACTTGGATTTAATTTAATTATTTATGACTTAATATATATATATATATATATATATATATATATATGCCAGATTAGACGCCTGGTGACACCCTCCCTATGGTACAGCGCCAGTTGGGTCGTCCTATGGAGTATCAGAAATTAGAAGGGTTTCATGAGTTTTATCAGAAAAATATTTATCAGAAAAAGATTTATTATAAAAGTTTTATCAGAAAAGCATTATCAAAAAAGTTTTATCAGAAAAGCAGTATCAGAAAGGTTTATCAGAAAGATTTTATCAGAATAAGTTTTTAGAAAAGGTTATTATCAGAAAAAAAAATTTATCAGAAAAGTATTTTATCAGAAGTGTATTATCATAAAACTATATTATTAGAAAAGTTTAAATTAGAGAAGTTTCATCAGAAAAGTATTTTTAATAAAGTATATTCTATTAGCTTTTCAGTTTCCAGAAAAATGAGAGAATATTAAATCAGTTTTCCAGTTTTCAAAAATTAGATTTCAGAATAGTTTTCAGTATAGATTTCAGAACAGTTTTCAGAAAATAGATTTCAGTTATCTTCTCAAATTAATTTGTTAGAAACAAATTTATATTATTTTCAGAATTCAGGGTGGTTAATAGAAAAAGAATTAAAGTTTATTTAGAAACTAATAACACTCACTAAGCTCCTTTAGCTCATTATAGTTTTATGTTTTTTTTAAACCATCCTCCCAGATACAGGTACAGGTACAGGTGTAGACATTGCAGGGATGCCGAAGACCAGGGGGACCAGTTAGAGGATGTTCTGACTGTTTTACGAGCATATAAATGTTTTAGTTATTAAATTTGTATTTTAATATTGTTTTAAGTGTATAAGTATTTTATTTAAAGATTTGATTTATTTATTTTGATAATTATTAATTTTGAATCAAACTGTTTGAGTTGTAATTATTGAGATGGACCAGAGGTCCATAGTAGTTGGGATTGAAAAATTATAGAAGTGTTAAAGTTTTATGCAGGTCTCCAAGATTTGGTATCTCAGAAAAACAAAGGAGACTCTGCCAAAATTGTTATAAAATAGTTTTGTAAAAAAAAAAAAAAAAAAAATTTCCTGCTCACATTTTCAGAATAAAGAAATGGCTTAGCTTCACGGAAGCTTTTCAGCGAGACAAGCCTCAACTGGGAAGCTATCGTGGAGTGCCGGTAGGCCGCCTAATGTGAGATAGTAGGTTTGGGGCCTGTCAGAGATATTCCTGATAGTAAGAAGCAACAGGCGTTCTCATTGGCCAAGACCCATTTTTGGTACGTCTCACGAGTAGCAAAATGAGCATTTGCTGCTGGTTGCGGAGGACATTCCTCCGTTATGACAAATTTTAGGTCTCCACAGACTAGGATGACGTTCATGTTACTTTTCCATTTAACATAGTTATTCATTTTCATTTGCTAAGATAGAGATTAAAGGTTACACCATTGCTGAAATAAATAAAAATAACAAACATCATTCATTTCATATTGCAAATATAAATATCATGAATTTGACATAAAATCAAACGTGATGCATGATACACGATTAATGAATTAGAAATTCCATAAGAATTATTACTACCCCACAATAATTTAACATCCCACAAATAGGTGACACTGTAAGGTAGGTTAAATACTTGTATATTAGATCGAGATAATCTCAATCGAATAATATTACAAAATAACTCTAAATCCTATATTATTTTATCATCGCTTATTTCGGTCAAGAAATTAATCAACATTTAAATAATTTTTTCATGAGTGTAACTCATCATTTCGAATTTCATAAACTTAACTTGAAAATTACTGCTATAGGGTAGGTCAATCCCAAAATACATCCAAAAATCTATCCGTTAGGAATTTAACTTTGATATTGTCCCAAAATGGACACCACCACCTGTAGGGGGATGAAAACAAAGCCGTCTTGAGGCGCCATTCGAATCTCACGTTGTTGAACTAACAATGGAGACCATGAGATATATTGGTACATATCTCTTTCCCACTCATTATTTTATAATAGGGTTTTCTGTGATGTTATGTATCATATACTTATTCCTCTAGTTACTAACTTAGATTATTAACAACTAAAATTATAATCTAAGTCACTAGAATATTTATGCAAGATTACCGAATTTTAACAAATTAAAATCTAATACACATTATGAGCCATTTATGAAATACGTTCTTCTTAATCACATTAAGTAAATATTTCTAAAAGGCTAGTCTAATCTAAGTAAATTAAAAACTTTAAAAATTAGATTAAATATAATGAGATTTACCCAATTTTAACTAATTAAAATCTAATCTCATTGTCAATGCCAGCTATGTACTAATTACAACTTAGATTTTTAAGGATTTTCATCTAAAATCCTAACATAAAATCTATAGGCATTTTAATGCATTATTTCCTCAAATTATAACTATTAAACAATTCAAAAGTTAAAATTAAGAATAACACATGTCTGTCATGGCATGTTATAATGTAAGAGTAGACACTATTCTTCTATATGTCATTTTATGCATGAACATGTCATTTAAAATTATCCATACATCGCATGGTAAATAATAAAATAAACATGTGATTGACCGGTTCTTTGGTTATCTAACTTAATAATAAGATTACCAAAATTATACAAGGCATTCCTTGGTCTTTATAAATCTTCAAGATCTTAAATCCTTTCTTCTTCTTTCGGGTTCCGCTCGGGTTCCAAGAAAAAATTCCGGCTTAATTTTTAAGAACATCCATCAAATGGATTGGGCCTAAAAACCCGTTTCTTAAAAAAAAAACATTTGGCCGAAAAATGCCATTACATGTGCAACAGTGCTTGGGCGCCCGCGGCCAATGTGTGCGCAAGTTCGTAAAACAGCACTTGGGAGCGTGTGTGACAGGCCCCTAACCTACTATCTCTCATTAGGTAGCCTACCGGCACTCCACGGTAGCTTCCCAGTCGAGGCTTGCCCAGCTGAAAGACTTCCGTGAAGTTAAGCCGTTTATTTTAACTATAAATCTGAGTAAAATTTTTTTTTTTATATACAAACTATTTTATAAAAATTTGGGTAGAATCTCCTCTGTTTTTCTGAGATTACCAAATCTTGGAGACCTGCATAAAAACTACACTTCTATAAAATCTCAAATCTCAACTACTGTGGACCTCCGATCATCTTATCAAATCAGAACTCAAACAGTTTAAATATCAAAATAAATAGTTATCAAAATATAAATAAATCAACTCTTTAAACAAATACTTATACACTTAAAACAATATTAAAATATAAATTAATGACTAAAACATTATATATGCTTGTAAAACAGTCACAGCATCCTCAGACTGGTCCCGCTGGTCTTCGAAGTCCCTGCGATGCCTGCACTGGTACCTGGGAGGTTGATTTAAAAACATAGAACTAATATGAGCTAAAGGAGCTCAGTGAGTGTTATTAATTTATAAATAAACTTTAATCCTTTTTCTAATAACCCCCCTGAAATGTGAAAAGAATATAAATCTGTTTTCTGAAAATACTGAACTGATAAACTATTTCTGAAATCTATTTTCTGAAAACTATTTTGAAATCCATACTAAAACTATCTTGATATCTAACTTCTGTAAACTGTTCTGAAAACTATACTGAAAACCTTTCAATTTTCTGTTATTTCTGAAATAATAATAATAATATATATACTTTACTGAAAACTAAAAAGCTGAAATAATATATTGATCTAAAAACTGAAAAGCTGGAATAATATATTTTCCTGAAAACTGAAATGCTGAGATAATATATTTTTCTGAAAACTGAAAACTGATATCATATACTTTTCTGAAAACTAATAAACTAATATAGTATACTTTTCTGAAATCTGATAAACTGAAATAATATATTTTTCTGATAACTGAAATGCTAAAATAATATACTTTTCTGATAATGTTTTTTTGATAAAACATTTCTGATAAACCTTTTCTGATAAAACTTTTGCTGATAAAACTTTTATGATAAAACTTTTTTTGATAAAACCAATGGAAAACCCATATCTGATAACTGATAATCCATAGGGCGACTCAGCTAGCGCCGCACCATATGGAAGGTGTCACCAGGCGACTGATCTATCGCCGCACTGGTGACTTCTGATATTCTGATAAAAGATATCTCACTGTCTATAAGGCTGAATTCTGCATCGCCTGCATATAGCTAGATAACACCCCAATGTGTGGGCGACTGACAGACTCGACAGATTCAACCCCCCTGGAGTTAGCGGACTGTCCCCCCTTAACTTGCCACACATAATTGGGATATACCGGCCGGGTCTACTTCTGATAAATTCTGATAATTCTGATAATTCTGATAAATTCTGATAATTCTGATAACAAGTGGGTATCCATGGTTTGAAAACTATTTTCTTTACTTTTGAAAACTAGCTTTTAATCTAAAAACTTAAAATATATACATAAAACATATTTCTTTAAATGAATATAATTTCTAAATTTCTGAGATATAAAATACTTTAATTAAAACATACTTAAACATAAATTCTATTTAACTTACAAAACATATTTCTTTAAATTAATATAATTTCTAAATTTCTGAGATATATAATTACTTTAACTAAACACATTTAAATCAACAATTATATACGAAATCACAAAATACTAAATCAAACTTAAAGAAAATAAACTAAATATAATTTAACTTTGCACTAACTTGAATGAAAATATTAACTTGCTAAACTTAACATAAAACATATCACTAAAATAAAACTTCTTAAATAAAATCAAAACTTGATAACATTCATTTATATAAAAAAAAATACTTTAACACTTACTATTTTCTGGTTTTCTTCTAAGCTTGGCGCTCTGGTTCCTTCGTCTCAATACCTTTCTTGTCTTTCCATAATATTTCTTTTTCTCCCCTACTACGGAGAATTCTCCCTAAAGTAATATATTTCCAATAGATCATTAATATAAATACAACAACTAATATAATACTCAATTAACATATTTAACACTTTATTCTTCAATTTCTTTTATTCTAATAGAATCGAAGAATCGATTACGATTAATCCACTAAAAATTACATCACTATACTATAACATATAACTATATATACATTGAATCATTCAATTTCTCTTAAATCAAATCTTATATATCACAACTCAACATATTTACTTTATTTTCTAAACACCAATTTGTATCACAATCATACAAATACAATTTCTAATACTTAAGTACCCATAAATTGAAATCTCTACACTATCAACGTCAATTTCTACACAAATTCTCATTCTAATCTTCATCAATTTAACATAAGTGAATTTCCTTCACTTAAACAACATCAAATTCAACCTCATTAAACTCGCTTAAACTAATTATAACTTCAATTTCAATTTATATTTCAAAAATTCCAAAACTAGTGATTTCAATTTCATTCCAAACACAATATTACAAATCCTTATAATACAAGTTCACTAATTTGAGCATCATTTTGATTCCTTACTTAATGATTCCAAATTCATACCACCAATTAACTCAAAAACACTCAAATTACTCAATTAATATCTCAATTTAATAATTCAAACTCAAAATTATCAAATCCCCAATTCTTTACTTACTAATATTCTTGATTTTCATTCTAATCAACTCCAATTAAATTAATTTCAAATAAAACACTACCAAATACTCAAAACTTATAATTGAATTTCTTATATACTTTATGGAAAATTAATAACCATCTGAAACCATTCCAGATATTTTTCAAGTCTCTGATACCTTTAATACTTTAAACATTCGGATCCATCCAATAAATTCTATTACAGTACCGTACAATCAATTCTGGAAAAATATATTTCAATACCTGTACGTGTACAGTACAATCTATCGGAAGGGTGTATTACAGTGTGGCCAGCGTGCACACCATCAGCGGGCACACGAGTTCGTACAGCTGTGCTTCACCACGTGACAACACTCACTAGGCAGTCGATGCGTATACTTTTCATGCATTGATGTCGAAACTTCTAGCAGCCACAGATCAGTGACAATATATATATATATATATATATATATATATATATATATATATATGTAGCTAGTCATGGCCCCGGTTTGGTTCAAACCTGGCGGTTCGAACAGAACAGGCAGTTTTTAACCCGAACCGTCGGTTCCGGTTAAAAACTGGTTCCGGAACCTAAAATCGGAATCGGGACCCAAAGGTCCCGGTTTCGAATAGCTTGAAAAAAGGGACCGGAACCGGAACTGCCGGTTCGGAACCGGCGGTTCAAGGAACCGCCCGGTTCTAGCGGTTCCGGTTCCTAGGCGATTTTTAAATTTTTTTTTTTTAATTTCTAAAAATATAAATTTAAAAAAAAAAATTAAAAAAAATTTAAAATGTGGCCGTTGGCCTGTCAGGCTGGCAGCAGCTTGACAGTCTGCCACCCAACCCAAGGAGCCGTTCATGGTGTAAAATTACAATTTAGCCCCTTACAAAATTACAGATTGGCCCCCTAAATTTTAAAAAATAGAATTTTCTCCCCAATCCAAAAAATTATATAAACCCCATTCCTCTTCAATTCAATTCACACTATTTTCTCTCAATCTCATTATCTCATTCTCTTAATATTTCTCTCATTCTCTCATTCTCACAATTTTTCTCTAATTCTCTCAAAGTCTCATTCAGTTATTTTCTCAATCTTGTTCTTGTTTTTCAATACTGCAATTTTTTTCGTTATTTATTTAAATTGTATTTTTTACCATTATAAATTTATAATGGCATCACAATCAAGACCGTCTATTTCCGGAGGCCAATGATTCTTTTCCAGAAGGTCCGTTTCTGACAGAGACATTGAGCAGCTACCAGATTTAAATGCTGGAGAAGTGCAAAGTCGCCGTGCCGCTGGCCCAGACTTAAATTTCAACGAAGCAAATTTTGATAAGTACCTACAACAGAGACAATTTGAGGAGGTAGTATTTGGTAATGATACTCCTCCTAATTTTACTCCTCAATATTCTCATCCCTATCTCTCTGGGTCTGGGGCCCCTGGTCCCTCTTTGTGAAAACCCTCCCCCTCCCCCTCCCCCCCCCCAAGTGAAACCATCCACAGCCAGATTTGACAAAGTGCAAATCTGAACTTTTTAAAGTTCATATGAGGAGGGTGGAGAAGGAATCGAGGGAAGTTGTGGTCACTTGCAACTATTGCAACAAAGATTTTAAATGGAACAAATCCGGAGGGTACGGGACGTACTGGAAGCACATCAACACCAAGCATCCAGTCGAAGCTGAGCATGAGCGTAACTGAGGACAATACCAAATTTTCAGGTACACATCTCCTAACCATCCTTTATTTAAATATAGTGATGTAAATAATATGGAACAACTAGCAAGAATGGTAGTGACTGAACATCTTCCTTTTAGTTTTGGCGAAAAAACTGATTTTTTAAAATATTGTCATAATGCTTTAAATCCCGCTGCATGTAGAGTACCTAGGACCACATTAAAACGTACCATGTGTGACATTTATAAAAAAGAAAAAAAAGTATTAGTTAGATATTTTCAAAATTATATGGGTCGTGTGTCTGTTTGTGCCGATATCTGGAGCGATCATTGGCAAAAACATTCATACTTAGGACTTACTTGCCATTATGTTGACCAATCATGGGAATTGCAAAAACGAATTCTTGCATTTAGAGTTTTTGACAACATCCATACTGCCGATAATATTTACAAATGAATGAAAATTATTTTTGAAGAATATTGTATTGAAAGTAAAATTTTTGCAATTGGTTTTGATAATACTGCAAATAATACTGCCGTCGTTCCACAATTAATTCAATTGTGTCAACCCTACTCTGGCAGCAGATTTTTTCATCAAAGATGTGTTTACCATGTTTTAAATATATGTGTACAACATGGCTTGCAAACATTTCAATAATGGACTACACCAATTAGGAATGCCCTATACTTTTTGTGAAAACATCCTAGCACTATGAAACAATGGGCTAGGTATTGTAAATCTAATGGGAAACATCCATTAGGTTTTCCCGTGATATTCCAACTCGTTGGAACTTCACATATAAATTGCTTTGTGAAAGCTATGATTATAGAGAATTATTAGTTAGATTATGCAGCATAATGTTAGTAGCGTTAATTTGTATGCTCATCATTGGGATGTTTGTACTAAAATTTGCATGCTTTTAAAAGTTTTTCATGATGCAACTACTGCTTTATCCGGTATATATTATCCAACTTCACATTTATTTTTATGTGAAGCCATTAATATTGTACATGCACTTAATGAATGTGCACAAGTATTGGAACTATCTGCATGTGTTGCTGTAATGAGAGATAGATGGTTAAATTATTATAGGGACATTCTTTTGATTTATACTGTTGCTTCAGTTTTTGACCCTAGGTGTAAATTTGATAGTTTATATGAATATTTAACACTTTATTATCAATCTCTAGGGCTACACAATGTAGATATTAGTGCTTTATATAATAATGTTAGACAATTATTTTATTCAATGTATGACGAATACCGTTTCTGTATAGGGTCCCTCGCTGAACATTAATGTTCAGCAACCGACTGCAAGCGGAAGTAGTCATTCTCGTTCTCGCTTTCCCTCATTAAGGAAGTTATGGTCAAGTGTGTTGTCCAAAAAATCAAGGGCACAGAGGAGTTCTTCGTCTTCATCAACCTATGTTTTAGAGGTTGATATTTACGTAAACACCTCTTTTGAGTTTTTGGACAGCGAAGACTTTAACATCCTACATTGGTAAAGGGAACACGAAACTAACTTTCCAATTTTGGCTCTCATTGCCAAGCAAATTTTTGGAACCCCTGTCTCGACCGTGGCAGTCGAACAGGAATTTAGTGCAGGTGGCAATGTTCTCGACGAGAGACGGGCATTGCTCAGTCCTGACTCAATACAGATTCAGGTCTGTGTTGACGACTGGACCAAGGCCTCATACCGGCAGCAAGAATTGGATCTCGTGGCTGACGACAATGACTTTTTCGACACCAACGACGATACAACGACTACCGAAGGAACAAGCGACGATTGATCACCTCCGGAACATAACAGGTAAAAGAACTACGTGGGCTTTCATTCCTCCTAGAGGATACGTAGGCAGCTTAATTGAGGTAAAATTAAGTGCAAGCCCTAATTTCTTATTTATTTATTTATTTTTTTTTAATTTTATAGTTTTATCATTTATGATATTATTATTATCGTAATAAATTTCTTGTTGAAGTTGAACAAATGAACCCTTTTATTTTAATTTTAATTAATTTTATAATTTTTTTTTAATTTTTTCGAAACCGCCGGTTTAGAACAGGCGGTTAAACCACCGGTTCCAAAGAACCGGGAAAGAACCAGAACCGTAGGTTCCTCCCCGGTTCCAACCGGAACCGGAACCAGGACCTCCCCGGTCCGAGTTCCTGTTACTTAAAAAATTGAACCAGAACTACCGGTTCGGTTCAATTGGCTATGACTTAATGTAGCAAAAAAAAAGCTTTACAAACCCAATAAAAGAAAAAAGAACCAAAGAACCATAAAAATTTACGATCAATTAATACAAAAATTTACAACTCATTCATCACATGAATAATAAAAAGGAAAAACTTTAATTTAGTCCCTACGTTTTGATGAAATATCATTTTTTTACTTATATTTTCTCTTTTAGTTCGCGTGGTCCATGACGTTTCCTAAATAGATCAAATTGGTTTATCTGACCAACTTTTTAATGGTCAACCATAACAAAATTAACTAAAAGACAGTTTTGCCCTTAAAGAGTTCAATTAATATAATTCAATTTTACATTCTAATTAAAATATAATAAAAATAATTAAATTGAAAAATTAATAAAATAATATTAAACTAAATTATAAAAATTTAAACATATAAAACCTGTTTAAAAAATATTAAAATTAAGTAATTTTATTAGAAAAATTAACATTTAAAAAACTAAAGAATAAAATTAAAAAATCAAGAATTAAAAAAATTAATAAAATATATTTAAATTAAGTTATTTTAT
This sequence comes from Xanthoceras sorbifolium, assembly GCA_003430845.1. NCBI lineage: Eukaryota > Viridiplantae > Streptophyta > Magnoliopsida > Sapindales > Sapindaceae > Xanthoceras > Xanthoceras sorbifolium. Next base: position 13,729,775 of record CM010620.1, on the reverse strand, counting down.
TACAAAAATTATTTAAAAAATTAAAGAATAAAATTTATTTATTTATTTTTTTGCAATTTTTAAATTTTAAATTTTTTATTTTTTTAAATGTTAATTTTTCTAATAATATAATTTAATTTGAATATTTTTTTAATAGGTTTTATATTTTAAGTTTTTATAATTTAATTTAATATTATTTTATTCATTTTTTATATTTATTAATTTTTATTATATTTCAACTGGTAGGTAAAATTATAATTCTATTAATTCTTCAAAGGCAAAACTGTTAAATAGTAATAGTTAACCGTCAAATAATTGGTTAAAGGACCAATGTGATCTATTTAGGAAACGTGAGGGACCACATGAACCAAAAAAGTAAACATAAGTAAAAAGTGATGTTTTATCAAACATTAGGGACTAAAGTGAAGTTCCCCCTAATAAAAATAAAGATCATATAAAATAATAATGAGTGCCTACTCATGACATACAAAATAGAATATATAAATAAAAAAATAATTAAACTATCAGACGACTCAGGTACTGATTGATGGAAAAATAGTAGAAAATCAAATTTTCGTTAGCAGAAAAATGTGGGTTTTAAAAAAAAATCAGAGCACAGTTAATTTAAACATACCTTAATTTATCAATATTTTATACGATTGCTGATTCCCACCACTTGATCTTCCTTGTTATGACTCTTCTCTAGGAGATCGAAATGTGGGAATCTTTTTGATATTTGTTCTTTTGTATATTTTCCATAAAAAACAACGATAAAAATATAGCGCAGAGTGTTTTTCTTTTTGTTCTTTTGTATCTCTTTCTAAACTTACATTCATAATATAACACACTTTAGTTTTTCACTCTCAAAGATATATTAGAATTCCAATTCTAATCGCAATATCTTTTTTTTCTTTTTCAAAACAAGCAATACCTTTTCTCTCTCATCTGATATCTGATGTCTTTGTATTCAAAATTCAAGCGTAGTTGATTTATTTTTCTCTTTTATTTTTAAACAATTAAATAATAATCAATATAATTATTATAATAATTATTTAAAAAATAATCTAAAACCTTTAATTTAATTATTAATTTAAATAATTTAAATAATCATCCACATGATTTTTTTTATAATTATTTAAATAATAATATGTAAACCATAAAATAAATTGCTATAGCTACTTATGAGTATTGAAACTGTGACCTACTGGTTAAATATTCATATTATTTTCTAACCCTTTGATCTCATTAGGAATCGAACTCATAACCTCTGTTTCTATTAATAATACATAATTATTAATTAAAATATTATTAATTTATTAATTTGAATATAAATATTATTCAATTAATTATGCGAACATCATAATTGGACAATCTAATTATTTGTATTCATATTTTTTTTACTATAGTGTACGTGAGCTAACAAGGGAACCAAATGGATCTACAGTTTTATGGTCCAATATTATCGGAATTATTAATTAAACCCTTTAATCAATAATGCACCAGTATTAGCCTTAGTGTTATTCCACTAAAAACCTAAGGATGCACTCTCACAATTGCAGATATTTTACAAAACTAATTTTAGTGTCCATCGATTTAATCATTACATACGGTTTGATCCTCCATGAGTAGTTTATAATTAGAGCCAGGTCATAAAGTTCGTTTTACCTCTCTAATTATTTTTTGTTCCTATAAGTACCATTGATTCCGTAATGAATAATATACCCATAACGACTTATGGATTTCTCTTTCTGTTTATACAAACATAAAGTTGAGCACTCTTATTGTTCAAGTACTTAATCAATCCTTAAGGGAACTACTCATCTACTTCTCGCAAAAAGGAGTAGATTCCAATATTGTATAGAACGTTCCCAGCTACATGTCAGACTGTATCTCGTAAATACAATGTTATTGATCGAAAATACTACACCGATCTCACCCATCTAAATCAAGAAACACAACTATACATGTAGGAGTCCGTAAAACACTCAGGATTAAGATCAACCCATATATGATAATCTATTTGATAAATATGTATATCTTTTATATAACGGATCTTCTAAAGAGATTCATTTTTATCAAGGCCTATTCCTATATAATCTTATTATATAAGGTGTCTCTATTTTCATGTCGCCACATGTATAGTCCCGGATAAGACCGTCGTATCGTTTACTAAATGGACCATAATTGTAGATTTACCACAAATAAAGCACCCAGCTTTGTTTGATCTCTATGGACTCTTTAAATTACTGACCTCAAACTAAATCTTCTTGTATATAACATTCACATACTTAGTTTGAGACTACAAGAGTAATCATGGATTTTTCTCACATTTATAAATTGCAAACAAAATAATAACAAATAAGTAATACATGTCTTTATTGATATTTATAACATTTACATATAATTACAAGCTCTTAGGGCAAAAACCCTAACAGTTCTCCTTCCCAGCCTTCTGTTTCTGTTAAATGGCAGTGGCCACGTATTGGTTGTGTTAAAATCAACATTGATGCTGCCTTGGATGTGAGCAACCAGATTGTTGGCTTTGGATTGTTGTGGTCAGGTTTTGGTATCTTCGTGGCAGCACTGTCGTGCTTCCTTCTCTCCTCAGGTGGCAGAGGCTATGGCAATTCTACGGGGGCTACGTTTTGTGTTGGATTTAGGTATTTATCCTCAGTTTTTGGAGTCAGATGCAAGTTCTGGAGTTGAGTTTATTAATGCCAAATCTTTCTCTTTTGCCGAACTTGGTTCGGTTGGATATTCAGAGTTTACTTCTTTATTTTCCAAGCTGTAAGGTGATTTATGGTTCTAGAACTTCTAATTATGTGGTGTATGAGTTAGCCAAATTAGCTCTATATTCGGATGTTGATAGGTTTTTGGGTAGACGATTTTTCTCCCTTTGTGGTGTCGTGTGTTCTGACGGATTTGTCAGAATAGTTTGTTTCCCTCTCTGGTTTTAATATATTATCTTCTTTTTTCTATTTAAAAAAGCGAAAACTAATTAGTCTTGGTATAAACTATGTTTATTCAAAATGTTTGTTATTACAAATACAAAAACAACACAATTTTCAATTTTAACATCGTTGAATATAAAATAAGTAAACTTAGATATCTATTTTATTTTATTTTATTGACTGTAGGGAAGAGAATTTGAATTTGAGCCCTTAACTTTGTTAAAAAACGTTATTACCAACATGTTATGCATGTTACCACAACTTTATTAGATACTTAGTTTTAAATGTGAAAAACAAAATATTGAGGCAGGGAAATCAAATTCTTGGCAATGTCCAATTTTATAGGGTTTGTCCAAAAACATTGTAAATGTTGTTAGGTTTTGGTAGTTATTATTAGATGTGGTCTTATAGGTGTATATCTATTTATTATTTAAAGTTGTATTGATGAAAGAATGTTGAAAAAATAAAAGGTTTAGTGTAGAGAGAACATGAGAATGAATGGGAAAGAAAGTGAAACAAACAAGAGGGTGAGCTTAATTATTTTCCTGGGTTAATGGGGAACTTTTGTATTATTTTGGTTACTTCAATATAAAGATAACTCTAAAGGGGGTTCAATTTAGATTTTGGATGACTTTTAATGACTTTTATGGAATTAAAAAGTTTAGGTGTACTCAATAATGACTTTGAAAGACTCTATAAAAGTCATAGGGTATTCAATAGAATTTTATAGACTTTTTAAAAGTCTATAAAAGTCATGAGGTATTCAATCTAAACTTTTCGAAAGTCTATAAAAATCACGGGGTATTGATAATATCGTATTTTGCATAATTTTTCGACCCCAATATTTATCATTTTTGCTCTAGTCTTGAGGAAAGTTTGACGTTTTGATGTGTTTCTTTAGTGTGCAGGTGTTATTCGATGTTCGATGATGTTTTGAATGGTTTCGGAAGTGTGAATTTGGATTGAAGAACAAGCTAAGGACGAAGTGCTAGCTAGAGATACTACCTTAGGTAGGCATTATTTGCTTGCATATGCTAATGGTTCAAATTGTTCAATAGTGCTAGCTTGCACATGCTACCTCAGGTAGCACTTTTTAGCTCGCATATGCTATTGGTCCAAAATCACCAAATAGTGTGACCAAGAAATGCTACCTCAGGTAGTGGTTTTTGGTAGCACTATTTAAAAGTCAGTTTTTCTTCATCAGATAACGCGACCAAAAAAGGTATGACCTTGGGTAGCGTTTCATGGTCACGCCTGTGCTCGTTTTTAAGTCATTTTTTCCTTCTCAAACTCTTTTTTGGGGAAAGATATAAATAGCGACTCATCCAACAAGTTTAGGGGTTCGAAATTCTATGTTTGGAAGCAATATCATCTTCGCTCTGCATCGCATTCGTCATCGTTTTTCGCATTACCTCGGAAAGCAAGCAATTGGGAATCAACGAAGTTTTTCTAAGATTTCTTCTCCTTTACTTTTCCATTGTAATTACTCACGCTAGTTTTTAAGAATATTATTGCTTTGTTCTTTTATTTAAGTATGAACTAATTTTCCATAGTTAGGATTGATGATGGATCTTGGTTTATTATTTATTGAATACAATTGAGATTCTCTATTTAGATTTGTTATTAATGTGTTGAATAGATATTATTGTGTTTATTGTCTTTTAATGTGTCTGGTCATCACTTAGAATCATCTTAGGTGGTTGGGTTATTGTTTTGCGTCAAATTACACTAGGCCCAAACAGGCCTAAAGATACTGAAATATCCAAAAGGCCCAACAGACAAAGGAGGCTAATGGGTCGCTGTATAACGAATGGGCCCCGATCCAATGAACCCGAAGGAGGAAACCCTATATCAGCGACCAACATAGGAAGGGATCAAGTACCACCTCTCACAAACAGCCTGGTCGCAAATTAAACAACATTCAACCCGCAGACTATCCAGCTCGAAGCCTCAATCAAGGGAAGAATCCTGAGAATAAAGGGATTAAATTCGGTCAACCAGTAGACTTTTAATCAATCTCAAACTCCCTAATTTCAGCAATCGTATTCAAGATAAATCACGACTCTTAGGGAATATATTTTAGTCTCTAATTTATGTAATTAAATTCCATGTAAAACAGGGTGACTCCGATCTCTTCACACTATAAAAGGGACGAATCATCACTGTTACAGGGGTTACAAAATTCTCCAGAAAAATACACATAAGTGAGCTCCCATATACTCTCAACGAGCTTAACTTGAATACTAAGAACAGTGGATGTAGGCATTCCTATAAGCTGAACCACTTTCAAAGTCACGGTGTCAACCTGCTTTATTCATTTTTCACCCTTCAAATTACTGTTATTCATCATTAATTTAGTTGATAAGATTCGCACGTCAACATTTTGGCACTAGAAGGAGGGCACTTTTTAGGATTCAAACCTTTGTTTCCGATAAGAAACAATACTCTTAGCTTTGAAATTTTTATTATTTCAGGAAAAACTTTCTAGATCAATGGCGAGAGGCATAGGAACCCACTCCAGAACCGTACGAAGTAGAGATGTGCCACCAGTTGGAGGACCTTTGGAGGCTTCTCATCAACCTCCAGCCCCACCGATCGTACCAAACACACCAGTGGAGCCAGGTGCGCCTGTCACGTCAAACGCAGCACCTATCGCATCGGTAGTTCTTACGCCCATCAAATATCAGCCAGCAAAACAACTCCACCCTCAGGTAGACCCTCGGAGCCACGATCAGGCTGGCCCGTCTGGTCACTCAAACCTTAGCAAATGGATGGAGAGGCAGGCCCAACTGGAGAGAATGGTGGTAGAGATGTCCCGCGGCTACTATCATTTGTTGCAGACCACCCTCTTAGCAAGCAAATCATGGAAAGTACTTTACCGCTGTGTACTGGTGGGGATGACACAAACCATCCCGCCCATCATACTAACGGACAGAATCCCAAATGAAACGATGTCCAGCGGGGTGGAATCTCTTTTCAGTCAGCCAACGCGACTAGGCGAGCTAGAACAGGACGTGACGAGCAGCGAGAGAGACCTTCTCGCACCAGCCCTGTAATCCGTGTAAACGCCAGTGGAGAAAGGTATATAGAACGTAACTAGGACCGACGAGGTACCCCTATGCACTGTATATCTCAACAACCTAGGCAACACCCGGTAGTACAAGGCCAACGGCCTGACAGGAGCAATAATGGGAACGCCCACTGCGCGGTACCGACTGTTGGGACCCCCCGAGGACGGATTGCTGAACCTCAGCTCAATAGAAAGAGGTCGCCAAATGGGAGAGTACGAAGGTTGCCCAATCTGCAAAATCGACCCCATAGGGAAGATAACGCCACCACCAATGACGACCCCTTCAGCCTCCGGATACTAGGCTTTGCTGCGACGGCTGTACCTGTTGGAACAATAGCGAGGAAGGGTAGAGCCTACCGATAGCCACATAGAGCGAAGCCCGTTCAACTGGAAAATTGACAACGAGCCAGTGCCAGAACGTTTCATGATGCCCAGTGTCCTCATTTACAAGGCGTCCAGGGACCCCTTTGATTACCTAGACTCCTACAACATACAAATGAGCTTTCTAACGACCAACAGCAAGGTCAAGTGCCAGTGCTTCCCGACCATCTTAGGAAAAATCCTGAGAAAATGGCTGAGCGGGCTCCCTATAGGCAGTATAACCAGCTAGAGCCAATGCTAGGAATGTTTCCTGAACCAATACCAGGCGCTGAAGAAGCAACTTGTTCCTCCCTGCCACTTGGCAACAATATTTCAAAAGGCAGACGAGCCGCCGAAGGACTACATAGTACACTTCCAAAGAGAAGTTAGCTGCGTGGAAAATCCCACTGACGAAAGCGTGCTCACTACGATAACAGCCAGTCTGCGAAAGGACGACGAGCTTTACCGAAGTATATATAGTAAACTGGTAAAAATGCTCAAGAATTTTTACAAACAGTCCAACACCCACATCCGCATGAAGGAGGCATTTAAACCCAAGAAACGCTCCAAGAAAGACCGGAGCAGGAGCCCGTGAAATAGGAACAAGCAGAAGGAAAATGGAAGTGGTGGCGACAATAATAGCGTAACAGGAATAGGGGCTTGTATAGAGATAATGCCCCGGCAACCTAGGTAGCCAGGAAGGTCAAGAACGACGAGGATGTGCGAAGAAATGGGGGCTGCTACTAGACCTATGAGCAGTTGTTTGACTTCCGAGATTAAATTTTCAGCACGAAAAAGAACAGGAAAGATTTCAGAAGACTGCCTCCCATGAGAACGCCCACTAGAACACGCAACCTCAACAAATTCTGCGCCTACGATAATAAGGCGGGCCACAACACATCAGAGTGCTACGAGCTTAAGGATGCAATAAAGAGCTTGATCAGGCGAGGCCACTTAGGGGATTACGTGGTACGCCCAAGAAACTAGCCACAACCACAACAACTGCAGTAGCTACAACAACACTAGCAACAACAACAAATGATCGAGCATGTTCACCCTAAAGAGCCCGCGGTGAGAATCATTCATACCATCCATAGAGGACCCCACCTCACAGGAACGTTGAATAGGTCGCTGACGCGACACGTAAAAGAGGCTAACCATCCCACCCTTAGAAATGATGAACTTGGACGAACGACCCACAAAGCAGTTCAGAACTATGGCTAAAGGAGTAACCTTCACGGATGCAGACATGCGAGGTGTACATTGGTCTCACAATGACGTGATTTTCATCATGACAACTATAGGGGGAGTTGCCATCTATAGGACGATGATCGATAACGGAAGCTCAGTAAACATCCTGTACAAGGTAGCCTTCGAGGTGATGGAATTGAAGCGGAGCCGTCTGCGCCCCTCGAACAATCCATTCTACTGCTTTATGAGTAATTCAATCATCTCCCTGGGACTGATCACTCTACCCCTCACGCTAGGGGAACAAGGTCGCCAAGCGACCACAATGTTCGATTTCCTCATCATAGGCTGCCAAACGACTTACAACGCCGTCCTGGGAAGACCCACTCTCAACGACCTAAAGGTAATCACCTCTACTAAACACCTGACCCTGAAATTCCTATCCCCGATGGGCGTGAGACATGTATATAGGGAACAAAAGGTAGATAGGTCATGCTATGAGCAGACAATCAGGTTTGGCATGCGGGAAAAGGCGGCAAAGGCCAAAGCTTTAACTACAGCCTCCCCTAATGCTAGTAATGTACCCACGGCTGTGCCCAGTGATGAAAGCAAAGAATAACAAAGCTCATCGCTTCATAAAGCGCCAGAAAAGCTCAGATATCACGAGATGGTAAAACAGGACAGCTAAGAATTCCCCTATAATGTTTATCTCGATTAATAAAGTTATGAATTTCTATTTTCACAAGTTCTCATGACAAAATTGCCCCCTCGACCTTGTGGGGGGGGCTAGGGGGATTAGCAGATAAATACAAGTGACTTTAGATTGCCCGTACCCTAAAAGATGCACGATGAAGTGCGGTAGTCAGAACAAACTCCCTATGGAGGACAATGCCACAAATTAAAAGATCGTGCACCCCAACAACAACGAATCCTCACGGGCTTGTTAACGAGAAAGTCCCCTACTTTCAAAGCTACGAGCTCGCCGAAAAACTGAGTATAAAAATTGGCAAAACTCACCAACATGACGGCCTAGGGCTATCTAACAAGTGGAGTCAATAGAAATACTCGAGGGAACAGACTTAGAGCTGTAGACATTGACAAAAAACCTGCCAACCTACGGGCTGACGAGTTCAATTAACTAGCAGGGTCAATACAAACACTCAAGGTGGAATCCCTCCTAGCCTACCTAAGTATTGACAAAGACTAGCCGATCTGAGAAGCCCACGAGCTCTAGAAGTAGCAAAGTCAATACTTACGGTAAATAACCTTCCCGATGAGCTGTATAAAATCAGCGAAATCTCACAAATCCAAACAGTCGCAGGCTCCCAAACTAGCAAAGCTAGCACCTATGATAGCATACCTCCCCCAGGAATTGCACTAAAGGTTGACAAGACTCACTAACATGAGAAGCTTACCAGCTCCCAAACACGGAATTAACCCTGCGAGGAGCCAGGCAGGACTTAGAGGATTCCAACGAAAATAGCTAAGCTACTAAAACATGCCCGGCAGGAGGACATCGCCGAGCAACAACCTACTTTGACTCCCCAACTAAGGTCACTCACCATGTTTTACCCACTTATATATGTGTACTCACGTTTTTACTTTACTAAGGCATTGAATAATTGTTTACTTAGAGCTAGTAAAGGTAAAACGAATGTACATACATATAGATACGACACAATACTTAGTTAGAATAAAGAAATTTTTTATTAAAGCCAAAAAATGGGCTGCGATTGCAGTGAAATCAAATGCAAGGAATCATCAAAATTAGAAATTTACAAAGATCTAGAAACTCTACAGTATCTTACAAAACAATATAAAGAGGTCGCAACATATGACAATCATGTTGAAGAAGGAACAGAGGCCGTGGCATATAGCAATCATATTAAAGAAGGAACAAAGGTCGCGACATATGGCAATCATGTTGAAGAAAGAACAGAGGTCGCGACACATGGCAATCATGTTGAAGAAAGAACAGAGGTCGCGGCATATAGCAGTCATGTTGAAGAAGGTAGAGAGGTCGCAATATGTGGAGGCCTTGTCGAAGAAAATGGGAGATCCCTACTTAAGCTTGACCATCACTTTCATCTTGCGCACCACGACCTCCCTCAGATACCTCGATAGCATCAGTAGCATGCAGCTCTTCAAAGCTCCCAATGAATTCCTGAACAGATGGACCAAGGAAATCCAACGGCAAGTACGAATGATGGAACTAGATATTGTAGAGTAGATCATGCTAGGCTTCATCAATCAATGCCACCTTCTCCTCCTTCCAGCTCTTCTCCCTTTAGGCGAGCTCTTCAATTTTCTTGGCCAAGTCTTCTTTTAACTTCTTCAAGATCCCCTAGGCTTAACCCACCTCTTTGCGAGCGCGTTCAATATCGGCCTACTTTTCATTTGACCTAGCAGCCGATTCTTTCAACTCCAGCTCCAGGGTCTTCTCGCAGGCTTAAGATTCCTTAAGATACACCGCCAACTGTTTCTCACGACCTGATCCAACAGCGAGCTCCCTTTTTGCCTTTATAAGTTCATCACGCAGCTCTCTTCTTTCTGCATCGTTCTCCTCAGACTCGAGCATATCTTTGTATGCCAGGCATGAGGTCTAGAAGAAGAAAGGAAAAAGGCAAACAAGCCATTTAAAAAAAAAAGGGCTGCTTCATGACCCATTTAAAGAAAACTCAGGCGCACAAAAGCTCAAGTGAAAGACTCAAAAGACAAGAAAAACAGAGGCAATAGAGACTATAGCGAAGAACGGAGAAAAAGATCATAAGACTCACCACGCAAAAAACGAAGAACAGCAAAAAAAAATAAATGGTGGACCCACTCTAGTACAGATAGACGCAAGCTTTAAGATATTCCAGGCAACTGAAACCAGCAGAAGTTGAAGCGCACCCTTTTTCTTTTGAAGATTATTCGCAAAGAGAAGAAGAAAGAATTTTAAGTGAGTTTGCAAAAAATGAAGAAAAAGTGAAGAATGCCCCGTATTTAACCAAGGAACCCAGACCATCAGATCAAAGCAATAATAACTGAGAGAAAGATCTATGACTGATATTCAACTTGGGGATATGGCGAGATACTCGAAGAGTCACTGATTTAACACAAACATTTAATGCGATGTACAACGTGGTGGTTAGCATGACATTTCCCACTCAACGGAAAAGTAACCACCTTTGTAACTCGGAGCCAACGACCTTAAAGAAGTGGCTCATGAACTTCCTCATAAACTAGCGACAACCCCCTGGAGACACAGCCCGTAGGAAGAAAACATATCAGCTTCCACCATGAAACCATCGAGCTAGAAGCTGGGGGGCTAATGTTATGCGTCAAATTACACTAGGCCCAAACAGGCCCAAAATAACAAATGGGACCCGATCCAATTAACCCGAAGGAGGAAACCCTATATCAGCGACCAGCATGGGGACTCTCAAAGGGATCAAGTACCACCTCTCACAAACGGCCTGGTCACAGATTAAACATCATTCAGCCCGCAGGCCATCCAGCTCGAAGCCCCAATCAAGGGAAGAATCCTGAGAATAAAGGGATTACATTCGGTTAACTAGTAGACTTTCAGTCAATCTCAAACTCCCCAATTCCAGCAATCAAGATAAATCACGACTCTTAGGGGATATAATTTAGTCCCTAATTTCTATAATTAGATTCCATGTAAAACAAGATGACTTCGATCCCTTCACACTATAAAAGGGACAGATCATCACTGTCAGAGGGGTTACAAAATTCTCCAGAAAAAATATACATAAGCGAGCTCCGCATATACTCTCAGCGAGCTCGACTTGAATACTAAGAACAGTGGATCTAGGCATTTCTATAAGCCAAACCACTTTAAAAATCATTGTGTCAACTTGCTTTATTCATTTTCCATTCTTCAAATTACTATTATTCACCATTAATTCAGTTGACAAGATTTGCACATCAACAGTTATGAACCGAGAGAAGACGCCCGCCACGTGCTCGTAATAATGTCTATCATATACTAGATTACATAGAGGTATAATAATTTGGTTCGTGTTGCTTATTTTGTGTTTATCTAATCTTAATGTGTTGTTGCGCACTCAATAGTCATCGAGAGATAAAGTATTAGTGTGTAGGAATAATTCCGGTAACACTCGAGAGAGATTGTCAATTAATATAGTTTTAGCACACATTCAATCATCGATAATGAAATCGGATAACTACGTAGTAACTCAGAAGTGTTTGATAATAATAAACAAGTGAAATCGGATAACCTAATGCTTCAATTCGCTTAAATTCGAATCTCATATTATAGTTGTTTTTAGTTAATTTGAAAGTTTAAAATCATTATTAGTCCAAATAGAATTAGGTGAAGTTATTTTTGGTATTTGATAATTATTGTCCTCGTGCGAACGATACTCTACTCACTATTTATTACTTGTGTTGATCTTGTACACTTGTGAGTTGCATAAAAATCCGCATTAAGTATTTAAAAAGTGAATGACTTTTACAGACTTTAAAAAATCTAAATTTTTGTAGACTTTTGGGTTATAGGTATAAATATGAGACCTAACAAAGGCTTTGTAGAAAGTTTGTTTTACATTCGTTCATATAGTGAGTTTATTTGGTTTTCTTAGGGTTTTTGGGATTGTGCCCTTGCTTTTCTTTTCTTTTTTAAAATAAAAATAAAAATTTATGGATGATTGATGGCAGCGGCAAGTTACTATGATTTGTATTTTTTTTTTTTTTTTTTGCTGCTTCACTGCTTTCATGTATGATATGCCACCCACTTTATTTCTTTTCCATTGCTTTTGGATAATTGATGCTAGCCGCATATATGATTTTTTTTTTTTTTTGTTTCATTGCTTTTGGATCATGATGTCGGCCGCATGTTTCATTGTTTTATTGCCTTGTTGATTTATCGCATATATGATTTTTTTTTTTATTGCTTTTTTTTTTTTATTGCTTTTGGATAATGACGCCAGTCACATGTTTCATTGTCAAATTTAGCTTCTTGATGAGGATCCATGAGTGTGTTCGATTTTAGTTTTTTTGGGGCGCTTGAAGAATAAAATAAAATAGTTAAGTGATTTTTGTGCAAAAGAGAAGATAGCTATTGGGTTAGTTATGTAATGCAAAGTAAAAATAAGTAGTTTGAAAATGTTGAATATATGAGGAATTTTAAAAAAGATGTAGGGATTTAAACCACCCCTTATTGGTGCCCCAAAGTTTTTGGGTGTGAATGCCATAACTCCAAAGTCTTTGCTCGTGTGGCAGCTAAGTGGTTGTGACTTTTTTTATACTCCAAAGCTCTTATAACTAAAGTAAGATGCATGCTTATTTAGAGTGGATAAATTAGAAACTAAAATAAATATAAATGAAAACTTGGAGTCTTTCTTCTTGTTGTGACATGTGAATCGGAAAGGTTTATCTCCTGCAACTTTTTTTTTTATTTTCTTTAATTGATTATCACCAATCTATGAATTGGAGATTCACACTAAAGAAATGATAAAGGAAAGTGAAGAGTTTTGGAAAAATATAAAATATGGATGGTGGAAGAGACCAATGAGTTGCTAAAATTCATGGTGGATGCTGCCCATCGTGGATAGCGTGATAGCAGTGGCTTATTAATGAAGATAACTGTAGAAAGAAAGATACTTCCAGCTCTTAATGATAAACTCAGGTGTCAAAAGACTTTTTTGCAATATCTGAGTTGCTTGAAATAGTTTAAACAACGATACGACATCTATTCTGAGCTTATGCGTCATAGCTCTGGGTATAGATGGGACTTGTAACAAAGAAATTCATTGCTAGTGATGAAGTATGAGAGAATTATTTATTTATTTTATTTTTTTCATGTTCAGACATTATTTCATTTTTTGGGTTGGTAATTAATTGGAATTTGTTTTTTGTGTGGATATTTGACTAGTGAACTTGTCATGCATAATATTCTTTATAGTAAAAGCAATACATAAATATAGAAATATTTACTAGAGCAGGGAGTGTATACATATACATATACATATATATATATATACATATACACATGCATACACACACACACACACACATATATATATATAAGAGTTATGTATTTCCAGTTGTTACATTGTCATGAGTTATGTTGCTTTTTTTTTTTTCCCTTAGGTGGTTCCATTTATATAATGTCTTATTCCAATATACATGGACATAATGAAGTAGAGAAAGAAGAAATGGAAGAAGAAGAAGATGAGGAAGAATAATTGTATGAAGCTTTTAGGTACACATTGATGGCAATTCAAGCTATTCTCCATGTGTTAAATGAGCTAATAGTTATCATGTGTCGCAAATATGTCCAACGTACCTAACTAGGCGACCAAAAACTACAACTGGATACGATTATATACACAAATATTAAATGAGGATCCGACACACTTTCAAAAAATTTATAGAATGTATCCCGATGTGTTTCTAAAGTTATGCAATATCATTATAAACAAAACACTCTTACATAATACAATGTATATTTGTGTTGAATAAATGCTTGCAACATTTTTCCCCATTGTTAGTCAAAATTCTCGATATTGCTTAATTCATAAAATATTTGATCGATCACATTTCACTACTAGCCAAAGTTTCAGCAAGATTTTGAAAGCACTAAACACAATTACAGTAGATATAATGGTCAAACATGGAGTGACAATACAAGAAAGAATAAGGGAAAGTAAAAGATTTTACCCTTACTTTAAAGTAAATGTAAAAATTATTGTTGTTGTCACCGTAGTCGTCGTCACTATTTATTATTTCAGGATTGTATTGTTGCAATTGACGGCACCCATATTCTAGTAATGGTAATTAGGCATGATATAAGCATCTATCACAACTGTCACGGAACAATTTCACAAAATGTTTTAACTGCATATAACTTTAATTTGGAATTCATGTACGTGCTTAGTAGGTGGTAAAGTTCTACACATGATTCAAAAGTGTTAAATGATGCTTTATCAAGGAGGAACAGACTTAAAGTGCCCACAAGATATGGTTTTTTTTTTTAAAAAAAATTAAGTGCCAGAAAGTATGATTTTTTAAAAAAAGAACTTATTGCCACTTATTTATTTTTGTTATTGAAATTTTATTTCCTGATTGTAAAGATTGTACATCTTTTTAGATATACAAGTATTGTATATTCAGGTAAATATTTCTTGGTGGACTATGGATTTGCAAATCGGCGCTAGTTCTTAGCTTCTTTTCGACGTGTTCACTATAATCTTAAAGATTTTGTTGGTCACGGTTGTGACCCTGAAAATTCAAACGAGTTATTCAATCTTCGTCATGCTTCATTGAGGAACGTAATTGAGAGAATATTTGGTATATTTAAATTGCGGTTACAATTTTTAAAATAACTCCTCCATTCCCATTTAATACACAATCAGAGCTAGTGTTGGCTTGTGCAGGATTACACAACTTTCTTCACAAAGAGTGTTATTCTGATGAATTTCTAGTTGAACCAGATAATAAACTTCATCATCTTCATCATTACTAGTTAATAAAGGGGACGATTTTGGACCTTTTTTTTAGACTCAAGAACAAGAAAGAGAGAATGCTAATAAATGGATGGCTGCTATAGCTACTGGTATGTGGAACGATGCTAGGTATGTTGATAATAATGGAGATTAGTGATTTTTTTTTCATCAAAGAAATCAAGTATATGATGAGTAATAAATGTTAAAAAAAAAATTTATATTTTAGTTATCTATTTTGAACCTATTTTTTTTATGTGTCATACTTGCAAGGTCAAATTCCTAATAATATTCCTCAATGATTATTCCTAAATAAAAATTGAAGGGGCTGGTAAAATTAATTACTAGTTTATTTAAAATTTTAAAAGTTAATGAAAGTCTACAATATTAGGAAACTGATACCAGTTGCTAGGACCCCTCGGTGCTGTGATACCTGTTGTTAAGAATTGTCCTGAATTCCTCTTGCAACAAAAACGATAAAACTGTATATGCAAATACATACCAAAGAAAAAGCACACATAAAAAAAGTAAGAATAATCAAGAAAGTAATTTTACGTGATTCGAAAAACTTTCTTTAATCCACGGAGCGCACCTGCACTCAATCCACTATGAAAGAACTAATTACAAAGATACCTGAAAAACTCTCACTCTATTTTTCTTTATGTGTATACCCTTTGCTAATCTTTCTCTTCTCTCAGTAGTGTTTTTCCTTTTCTCTCACCCTATTTTACCACAATACAAAATCCTAATATTACATGAATATTTATACAGAAAAACTAGGATAAAATCAACATAAAAAAGACTTACTAAACTGGTCAGGTTTCAGACTCAAACCAGAGTCTAAAGGAAACTCGAATTCATGTGCAGGTGTGCGGGACTTGTGCCCATGACCTCTAGGTTGCGCCCCAGGTCGGCGCAACTCTCTGTCATGAATTTGCAGTTTTTTAGGTTGGACTAGCAAATTCCGACGGTGCATGAGGACACGTCCAACCTCCATTTCCAGTGTCATTTACGCGGTTGCCTTTGTCTGAATCTATCTTTCCATTGGTTTTTAAATCACCTCAATCGAACACCATTTGCTATACTTTCGCATCAGTGAAACACGACTTGCTCACTTTAGTTATGCGAACCTGCTCGCGGTTCTTGGTCCGATTCGTTCTTGCTATGTACGAAGCGGAACTCTTCTGATTTAAGCTTCACAGCCAACAATCTCCCACTTTAAAAAGCATGAGGAAACATCCCCTCTGACGATCAATGGAAACAATGCACCCAAATAACACGTCTTCAAGATCAAAGACAATCACACATTTAGTTACCCGCAAGTGTACGGGGTCAGTACAAGTAATAAATAATGAATAAATTATCGTCTCTATGAGGATATTTGGGTGTTAAGTATCGAAATTAATCTAGCCTATGTCTATTTGGAAAAATGAAACTTGTGTGAAGAGAATTAAAAATGAAAACAAATATGTAGATATATACATGTGAGGGATAGCACAGACCAATATCAGAGATAGCTAGGGAGTTCGGTTTCGCCTAATCTGTCTTATTGAATTTCATGAAAGCACATCATTGAGACAATTATCATTGTTGATCATCGTGTTTATCTAACTTAACCAATATAATTTCTCGAATCATACTGGAGTTATTATCACACATCAATATTCTATATCTTGATGATTATTGCATGCATAACAATTTATTAAGTACCATAAATACATAAGAAGATCACACAATTTAATTAGTATATCTCTATCTAATTCTACATATAGTAGACATTACATCGAGCACGTTGTGGGCATCACCTCTCGGTCCATAACACACAACCATAAAATAAACTAAATGCATGTCATTACACTTAGAAGCATGAAAAGCAATAAAATCCACTCAACAAACAATAATCAATCTCAATAAATCAACAATCAATTCATTCAGTAGTTTGGAAAAGAATCCATCAAAACCCTAGCTGACAACTTTAGTTCACATCCAAAAAATTACAACTAAACATGTTTATCAATGGTAAAGATAGATACAAGTATGAAAATGAAAGAGTAAAAGGGATAGAAAAACTCTTGGGAAGAATGGACTCTCGTCTTCTTCCATTAGTGAACTCCTCTTGCTTCCACTTCCTTCCAAGTCCTTGCTTGATGTTAAGATGATGAACAAGGGATCGAATCTACACCCTCTTGTCTCCAAGACGATGTTCTTCTCCTCCTTTAGCCTATGTTTTTTCTTTTTTCTCCTCTGGTTCGGCTCTAGTTCGATTCCCTTTTTCTTTCTCTTCTTTTTCCTTTTATACTGCTCTAAGAATTAGGTCATTAGGTCCTATCGCGAGTTGTAGCACGAGCTTAAAGTCGCACCATAAATCGCATGAGCTACTGGTTTCTTTAGTAGACCACCGTGAGTTGTAACGCGAATTAGGCAATTCACACTCTAATTAGCAACAGCTCACAAATGGCATCATTTTTCCCTAAAAACCTCTGAACGCCAACTTTGAACCTTATTACTTGCACACTAGAGTAAATCATTAAAAACAACTGATATTTACTTGGGAACGGAACAAAAGTAGGTAAAAACTAGGGACCGATTTCATGCAAAGAATGGCGTTATCAAATACCTCCAAACCTAACTTTTGTTTGTCCTCGAGCAAAATTGAAACAAAACAAAAAGAAAACTAAAACAAGATAACCCAAACAAACATCTTATCTAAACTACTTTTGTAGGTAAACATGATAGCACTTAGCATGTGCCACAAGTCTTTAAACCTCTAGGTGTCCCTAGTGGACGAGTTATAATCTCGTAAGGGTCTACCAACTACGATACCCACAAACGCAACTCTGAACATCAAGGAACAATCAAGTTTCTAAATGAACACAATTCATAGAGATAAATGCATGCAAAACCAATAAGTAAAAATTTGAATGCTTCCACTCACAGATTTTTACACCACTTGCCACACACATGCTAAGCCCCTAAGAATCTTAGCTTGAAAACAATTAGGCTTAAAGAACTAGGATAGAATTCGCCTCGACTCTAAACCTCTCAGGATAATTCTCTCGAAAATCGCTCAAAACCTAAATAACATACTCATCAAACACATACGGAATTTATGCTCAAAGAAACAAAATATACATCGTATACGAAAATCAATTCATAAGATGCTACTTTTTATGCATATAAATCTTATTAAAGGAATCGAACATTATGAACAAGATAGTCAACATGAACACCTCTACATTAAAGCTAGTTTTTCCCAAAAATCAGGCGGTCTTAGTAGAAGTTGTAATAGGGCTATTGGGTGATGAGTTCAAGAAAGAAATGAAATAGAAAATGCAAAAAGCATTCGATCAAATCAAGAGATTACTCTTTAACTCTCTTTTAATACACATTTCTTATGCAACAAGGTTTTACACAATGTCCTTCTGTTGTTTTTTTTTCCATACTCCTTTGATTTGAGTAACTACATTCTTTCATAACACCTTTTTTTTTTTTCAATAACAACACAACCTTGGCATAAACTTGTGAAATTCACCCATGTAGTTCTTTTCTTTTCTTTTAATCTTAAAATGATCCCAAGATTAAAGGTAAGGTTATTTTGTAAAAATGCTTAGTTTTGGATTTATGAAGGAGATGAAAGAAAAAGCTCAAAGTGTTTGGTTTCAAATTGGTTACTGGAGCACACACAAGGGTGGCATGAATTTGGCTTTATAATAGCTAAGCATACATAGCCTACATCACTTCTTAGGGGAAAACCAACTCAACATAGGGTAAACACATGATATCTTAGATGTTGTTAAAAAATGTTCAATGCGAAACCTAATGAAATCGATCTATTCAATCCAAATTGATGACAAGTGTGTAAAGAGTAGAAACTAATTCATAAAAATCTTAGATATCTTAGATTTTTAGGCTCAAAAACTTACAAGGGAAGTCTTCACTATTTATCCTAGTAGTTTGAACATGGCATGTTTTCTACTAAGACAAAAAGAGTATAGAGCAAAACAATGACATAAAAATCTAAGTGGCATCAAGCAAATCAAGACTCATTGAAAATACCAGCAATTACGTCTCAAACGACGTGCACAAACGACAAATTTACAGTTCAAATCAGTGCAGAGTTTAACCTAACCATAAAAACTAACAAACAAATTCAGAACAAAACCTATAAATAACCTAAAATACCCCCAAACCTAATCTAAACATTGTCCTCAAATGTTTGGCATCAATAAGCTTATGGAAAATGGTTACCAAACAATGAAATTTAAAATTTAAATAAATAATCAAAAACTAAAAAAAAAAAGAAATGAAAACAAAACTAAAATTTTACTTGGTTGCTCTTACTTTAGCCTACCTGCCCCATAATTGATATCTTTTCATCAACTTACCACACCATCCTAACCAAGTGATTGGAAGAGAAGATAACTCTCTTAGCCATTCATACCTCAAATGAGAAGGTAGCTTCTTGGGCCCAAGTGCGGCGGTTGCTCAAAGGGTGGAGGCGGTTTAGGCTTTCCTTTTCCAAGCTCTTTAAAAAAAATTGTACTCTTTTGGTTATCATCTTCTATGGTGGCATTTTGGACTAAAAATAAATCAAGTGGCTCTTGAAAGGCGGCTGCCTCATCTCTATGCAACAAGCTTTTGCTTACTTCCATCTCTACTTGATCAATTCTCATCGGATACTTAACTAGCTTTTCGATTTCTAAGGCAGTCTCCTTGCATTTTCTTACATATTGCTCCAATGAGAGTCAGGATGATTGCTCCACCCTGAATTGTATGTGCTGGGGTAGGGGTTGTTGTGATCATAGTCGAAATATTCATCATACTGCATTTGGTCAAAACTGTAACATCCCGGATTTCGGGTAATGAATTTTTGATATATGTGAAATATGTGAAAATAAATTTTACTATTTGAGGGGGTGTAAATGTAATTAAATGTATGTTTATTTTATGATTTCCAGCGGACCGGATTGAATAGTGAAAAATGAAAAATGAAAAAAAAAATGGAAAACTGAACCAGAGAGCATCGCGACCTGGTCACCGCGACCACAGGTCGCGATGGCTCGCTCGCGGTGAAAAACGCAATTTCGGGCAGTGAGCATCGCGACCAGTCACCGCGACCACAGGTCGCGATGGCTTGCTCGCGATGAAAATGGCAAATTAGTAATACACTAAATCGTTATCGATATCAACACAACTCAAAATATCCCCGGCAACAACGCTAAAAACTTGTTACAGCTTTTAGTTACCTACAAGTGTATAGGTTAGCACAAGTAATAAAGAATGAGTAAATTATCATTTCCACGAGCATATTTTGGTGTTATGTACTGAAATTAATCTAGCCTATGTCTATTTGGAAAATTGAAATGTGTGTGAAGAGAATCAAAAATGAAATTAAAACATATGTAGATATATGCACATGAGAGATAGCACGGACCAATATCAGAGATAGCTAGGGAGTCCGATTTCACCTAATCCGTCTTACTGAATTTCATGAAAGCACATTATTGAGACTCAATTACCATTATTGTTGATCTTGTTTATCTAAGTTAAACAACATATTTTCTCGAATCATGTCGGAGTTATTGTCACACATCAATATTCTATCTCTCAAAAATTATTGCATGTATAACAATTTATTAAGTGCCATAAATACATAAGAAGATCACACAATTTAATTAGTATATCTCTATCTAATTCTACATATGGTAGACATTACATCGAGCACGTTGTGGGCATCACCTGTCGGTCCATAGCACACAACCATAAAATCAACTAAATGCAAGCCATTATACTTAGAAGTATGAAAAACAATAAAATCCAACCAAAAAACAATAATCAATCTCAATAAATCAACAATCAATTCATTCAATAGTTTGGAAAGGAATCCATCAAAACCCTAGCTTACAAGTTTTGTTCATACCAAAAGAATTACAACTAAACATGTTTATCAATGGTAAAGATAGATACAAGCATGAACATGAAAGAGTAAAAGGGATAGAAAAACTCTTAGGAAGAATGGACTCTTATCTTCTTCCGTTGGTGAACTCCTTTTGCTTCTACTTCCTTCCAAATCCTTGCTTGATGTTGAGAAGATGAA
This sequence comes from Xanthoceras sorbifolium, assembly GCA_003430845.1. Classification (NCBI taxonomy): domain Eukaryota; kingdom Viridiplantae; phylum Streptophyta; class Magnoliopsida; order Sapindales; family Sapindaceae; genus Xanthoceras; species Xanthoceras sorbifolium. The sequence goes on along the minus strand of CM010620.1, from coordinate 13,708,661 downwards.
GAAGGGATTGAATCCGCACCCTCTTGTCTCTAAGATGATATTCTTCTCTTCCTTTAGCCTCTCCGTTTTCATTTTTTTCTCCTCTGGTTCGACTCTAGTTCGGTTCCCTTTTTCTTTCCATTCTTTTTACTTTTATACTGGACCAAAAAATAAGTTAACAGGTATGTCGCTAATTGTAGCGTGAGTTGTGCAACTCGAGCCACAAACTCGCATCAACTACTTAAATTTATAGAATTAATGTGTCGCGAGTGTACGGGATCAACACAAGTAGTAAAGATTGAGTAAATTATCATTTCCATAAAGATATTTGGGTGTTAAGTACCGAAATTAATCTAGTCTATGTCTATTTGGAAAACCGAAACGTGTAGGAAGAGAATTAAAAATGAAATTAACAAATACGAAGATATATGCACATGAGGGATAGCACGAACCAATATGATAGATAGCTACGGTGTCTGATTTCACCTAATCCGTCTTATTGAATTTCATGAAAGCATATTATTTAGACTCAATTATCATTGTTGATGATCGTATTTATCTAAGTCACAAAAACTTATTACGCCTTTTAGTTACCCACAAGTGTACGGGGTCAGTACAAGCAATAAAGAATGAGTAAATTATCGTTTCCACGAGGACATTTGGGTGTTAAATATCGAAATTAATCTAGCCTACGCCTATTTGGAAAACCGAAATGTGTGTGAAGAGAATTATGTTGAGATTTATGCCCTAAAGCTTATTATTGTAAATGGTTAAAGACAATAATAAGAATTATTCAGATTATTATTCAAGTTTATAAATGTTTTATATTCAGTAATACATTTGTATTATGCAAGAACATCCTAGATTGCAAGATGTAATCTCATAATGAGTATATGATGGTCATATACAGAGAGGATTCATTTTGAGACGTGCAATCTAAAGAGTCCGTAGAGAGCGAACAAAGCTGGGTACTTTATTTGTGATGATCTACTGCTGCGATCCATTCTGTAAAGTACAGTGGTCTTATCCTAGACCGCTCATGTAATTGACATGAGAATGGAGGCACCTTATATGATGAGATCATATAGGACTGGGCCACGATTTATATGAATCTCTCACCAAGATTCGTTAGTAGATGGGATTCATATATAATCGATAAACGATGGCTATTTATAGGTGATCTTAATCATGAGTGTCTTATCGACTCCTTCAGGTTGGATCGTGGCTTTTGATTTACCATGAGTGAGGTTGATGTGAATCTCGACCAATACCTCTGTATCTTAGAGTTGCGATTTGGCTTGTGGCTGGGAAGGTTTAAACACAATAGTGGAATCCACTCCTTCTTGATTGAAGTAGATAAGTAGTTCCCTTAAGGATTGATTCAGGGCTTGAACGATTATGAGCACTTTCCTTCTTCCGTAAGGAGGACAGGATTTAATTGTTCATCAGAGAATCAATAGTACTTAAAAGAAAAGATATTTCTAGAGAGGTATAACGGACTTTATGACCCAGCTCTAGTTATGAACTATTTGTGGAGGATCACACTATATGCAATTAGCTATATCAATGGACGTTGAGACTTCAAATTGTATAAACACGTCTACCGTTCTGAGAATGCAGCCTCAGGTTTTTAGTGGAATAACTCCGAGGTTAATAATCATGAAATATTAATTAAAGAGTTTTAATTAATATTACTAAGTATTATTGGAGCTTAAAACTGTGGGTCCAGTAGGTCCCCTTGCTAGCCCTTATGATTGTTGGTAACGAAGGTCGCGGTAGATTAATTGAAGGGTCCAATTAATAGTATTACGAAAGTAATGCGATTTAAATAAAAGAGAATAATTAAATAATGTGATTATTTAATTAATTAAATATTTAATAAAATAATAGAAATTAATAATTATGAATTATGAATTCTATTTATTAAATATGGGGTCATGTGATAAATAATGACTAGGACAAAAGAATTAAAATAATTTAATTATTTTAAAAGTCCTAATGGTCAATTATTAAAGTCTTTAGGGAGACTAAAATAAAAAAGGATTAGGAATCCTATTTTGACTTGGTTAAAACTAAAACCCTAAAGGACTACTATATAAGTGTTATATAGTTAGGAAAAAAATCAACCTAACACACAAGTGAAAAAGAAAGATAATTCGGCCACCAAAGAGTGAAGAAAAGAAAAAAAAATGTTTTTTCTAACTCTCCCTTCTTTTGCAGGATTCAGCCAGCGTTCTTTTCACGTGACCTACATATCTTGCTGTGACGTGCCCACACACACGTTGTTAGACCGCGGGTCATAGCTCAGAAGATTTGGTGGTAGATCGAGGAATCAGAAAAAAGAAAATCAAGATAAAGGTATGTAGTTTCTAATGTCTTTTTCTGCGTATATACAGGAACTCGTTCCTGATTGAAAAATGGTTTTCAATATAAGAAAAAATTTTAAAACCCAATTCCGCATGTTATACGATAATCAAAATCTTTTCTAAAATTCCCTTCAAATTAAATATGAAATTAACAAAAAAAAAACGAAGATATATTCACATAAGGGATAACACTGACCAATATGAGAGATAGCTAGGATGTCCGATTTTACCTAATTTGTCTTATTGAATTTCATGAAATCACATTATTGAGAATCAATTATCATTGTTAATGATTGTGTTTATCTAAGTTAACTAACATATCCACTCGAACCATGCCGGAGTTATTATAACACACCAATATTATATCTCTCGATGTTTATTACATGTATAACAATTTATTAAGTACCATAAACACATAAGATGATCACACACGTAAATTAGCGTATCTCTATCTAATTCTTCTTATGGTAGACACTACATCTAGTAAGTTACAGGCATCACCTCTCGGTCCATAACACACAACAATAAAATCAACTAAATGCATATTATTACACTTAGAAGCATGAAAAGCAATAAATTTCTCTCAACAAACAATAATCAATATCAATAAATCAACAATCAATTCATTCAATAGTTCGAAAAAGAATCCATCAAAACCCTATCTTACAAGTTTAGTTAATATCTAAAGAATTATAACTAAACAGGTTTGTCAATGGTAAAGATAGATACAGGCATAAAAATGAAAGAGTAAAAGGCATAGAAAAACTCTTAGGAATAATGGACCCCAGTGTTCTTCCGTTGGTGAACTCCTCTTGCTTCTACTTCCTTCCAAATCCTTGCTTGATGTTAAGAAGATAAAGAAGGGATATAATCCGCACCCTCTTATCTCCAAGAAATGTTTTTCTCCTCTTTTAGCCTCTCCTTTTTCTCTTTTTCTCCTCTAGTCCGGCTCTGGTTCGGTTTCCTTTTTCTTTCTCTTCTTTTTCCTTTGGTCTGGCTCTCCTCTCTCCCCAATTTCTTTCTCTTCTTTTTCCTTTTATATTGATCCAAAAATTAGTTCATCAGGTCCCATCGCGAGTTGTAGCATGAGCTGGAAGTCGTGCCATAACTCGCATCAGCTACTAGTTTCTTCAGTAGACCACCGTGAGTTGTAACGCGAATTGGGCAATTCGCTCTCTAATTAGCGATAGCTCACAAATGGCACCATTTTGCCCTAAAAACCTCCGAACACTGACTTTGACTTTATTACTTGCACACTAGAGTAAATCATTAAAAACAACCGATATTTACTCGAGAATGGAATAAAAGTATGCAGAAACTGGGGATCGATTCCATGCCAAGAATGGCATATCAAATGCCCACTGAGGCTGCCTTTCAGCTCCAATTCCTCGACCGTAACTGGCTTGTTTAATGAGCATTCGCGAGTGACAACCGCGAGCCTCATGCCCGTGTGTCTTGGTCGTGATTTTCCTTCATCTCAAGCTCGCAATACTCCCCTGACTTGCCTCATCATAGCATTCAGGTTCTTTACCTAATCTTGCAGCTCTCTACTCGCACTAATATCTGGTGGCTGATCTGTGACCTCTATTACTACCTAATCTCGTAGCCCCTGCTTGTGCCAATCTCTGGTTACTGATCCACGACCTCTGGCCTGTCCTGATCTCCAAGTCCCATACTTCTGAGATATCCTGGACTTTGTCTTCTGAAATATATTGCCAATTATAGTGGATAACTCGCGCTTCTGGCACGTCATGATCTCGCAGTCCCCTGCTTTAGAGATACATTGGACTTGGTCTTCTGACCTATATTGTCAACCTCACTAGCTAAACCTTCTTTCAGACTGCTGCCAATTTGCTGAAAACTCACCACTTTATGTTTTCCCAAATTACTACTCTGATGCAAATCGTTGTCACCTGAACTCGGACCTGCCTGCTTCCTATCTGAAAGCACAATATCTAGCCCCTTGACACTCTTGTGTCCCGACATTTGCTGGTTGATGAAAGTTGTTGTCGTCTCTTGACTCCTCAATTCTTCTTTTTCATGTCATCTGGTTTTACACCTATCAGCGGCAAATACAGATCCTTCTGGTACAAATAGTTCTCCATCTGCATTCGCTAGAAATTAAAATTCTCACCATTGAATTTCTTGATCCTGTATTATTCTCTTTCTGATCCCATAACTCCCACTGAAATCGAAAACGCTAACTGTCTCTTATGTTTGTAAACTAACTCCTAGGCTTGGATACTATTTGTTGGAAAACTGATGTCAGTTGTTGGGAAACTGATACCAGCTATTAGGATCTCCCCTAAGCTCTGATACCAGTTGTTAGGAAACTGATACTAGTTGTGACAGGCCCCTAACCTACTATCTCCCATTAGGTAGCCTACCGGCACTCCACAGTAGCTTCCCAGTTGAGGCTTACCCCGCTGAAAGGCTTCCGTGAAGCTAAGCCGTTTCTTAACTTAGAAATCTGAGTAGGAAAATTTTTTTTTTTTATACAAAATTATTTTATAAAATTTTGGCAGAGTCTCCTCTGTTTTTCTGAGGTTACCAAATCTTGGAGACCTACATAAAAACTTGAACACTTCTATAAAACTCTTAAATCTCAACTGCCGTGGACCTCTGGTCCATCTCATTAATCACAACTCAAACAGTTGAAATACTAGAATAAATAGTTAACAAAAATAAATAAATTCAATCTTTAAATAAAATACTTATGCACTTAAAACCATATCAAATACAAACTTTACATAATTATTACAACTGAAACATTAAACTTAATTCTGAACTGTCACAGCAATGTTCTGACTGGTCCTGTCGGTCCTGGGCGTCCCTGCACTGTCTGCACCTGCACTTGGGAGGTTGGTTTAAAAACATAAAAATATAATGAGCTAAACGAGCTCAATGAGTGTTATCATTTTACTAAACAATTATAACATTTCTGAATTAACCTCCCGAAAACTTTAATAAAAAGGATAGAATCTTATTTTCTGAAATCTATACTGAAATAGCTAATAATTTGTTTCCAATAAAAACTGTACTGAAATCTCTTTTATAAAAACTATTCTAAAATATATATATTAAAATCTTTCTCATAAAATTATACTGAAATTTACTTTCTAAAAATCTTACTGAAGTTTATTTCCTGAAAAGTGTTCTGAAATCTGAACAGAAAACTATTCTGAAATATAATCTTTAAAAACTGAAAGCTAAGAATATATACATATACTTTCACTTTACTAAAAATTGAAAAGCTGAGAAGATATAATAACTTTTATATATATATATATATATATATATTTTAAAATTGAAAAGCTGATAACATATATATGTATATATGTATATATATATATATATATATATATATATATATATACGTTTCTTCTGCTGAAAACTAAAAAAAAAAAAACATGCTTTACTGAAAATGCTTTTCTACTAAAACTTTTCTAATAACATAGTTTTATGATAATATTCTTCTGATAAAATACTTTTCTGAAAACTTATTCTGTACTAAAGATAATAATAATCTGTTTTTCTAAATTCTGTACTGAAATCTGTTTTTCTGAAAATCTAGCCAAGCCTAACGTATAAAACTCTTAATTTAATATTCTTTATTGATAATCTGAAAGTATTTCTGGCTTGGCTTCTGTATCTGAAAACTCTCAATGGACCCCAAAGCTGAACTGAACTCATAGGTCGACTAACTGCGTCATACCATATGAGTGGGTCACAGGGCGACTAACTGTGCCGTCCACTGTGACATCTGATATAAGTCACGAGGCGACTAATTGATGCGCTCAACGTGACATCTGATAAAAGACATCTCACTGTCTATGTGCGGAATGCTGCGTTGCATACATATAGCGAGATAACACCCCAATGTGTGGGCGACTGACAGACTCAACCCCCCTATAGTTAGTGGACTGTCCCCCTTTAACTTGCCAGACACAATTGGGATGTACCGGCCGGGTCTAACTGCTGATAAATCTGATAAGCTGATAATCTGATAATCCATAGGGTAATCCATGGGTTTGAAAACTATTTTCTTTACTTTGAAAACTAGTTTTTAATTAAAAACCATGGAATATACGTAAAACATATTTATTAAATGAATATAAATTCTAAATTTCTGAAATATAAAAAAATACTTTAATTGAAATACACTTGAGCATAAATTCTATTTAACTTGTAAAACTCATATAAATAAATAAATGTATATAAAATTACCAACACTTCAATCTAACTTGAAAACGTATTGAAGAACATTAAATCAAAACATAATCTTACTCTTACTTAAATAAAACCATAGCTTGTTATAAATTCTCATAAAACATATTATAGAAATAAAATATACTTTACTTAAAAATAATTTTACACTCATTGGTTTCTGGTTTTCCTCTCAGCTTGGCGCTCTGGTTCCTTCGTCTCAATACCTTTCTTATCTTTCCATAACATTTCTTTTTCTCCCATACTATGAAGGTTTCTCCCTAAAGTAATATATTTCCAAATTAAACCATTAATATAAATACCATCAACTTATACAAAAACTCAATTAACACGTTTAACACTTTATTTTTCAATTTCTTCTATTCTCATAGAATCAATTACATTTAATTTGCTAAAAATCATGTCTCTACAATTATATATACCTTGAATCATTCAATTTCTCTTAAATCGAATCTCAGACAGCACAAATCAACATATTTACTTTATTTTCTAAACACCAATTTGTATCATAATCATACAATTACAATTTCTAATACTTAATTATCCATAAATTGAATTCTCTACACTATCATCTTCAATTTCTACACAAATTCTCATTCTAATCTTCATCAATTTAACATAAATGAATTTCTTTCACTTAACAACATCAAATTCAATTTAATTAAACTCAATTAAACTAATTATAGCTTTAATTTCGAATTTAATTTCAAAAATTCTCAAAACTAATGATTCAATTTCATTCCAACCACAATATCACAAAGACTAAAAAAGAATCACTAATTTGTTAATCATTTTGATTTCTTACTTAACGATTTTAAATTCATACTATCAATTAACTCATAAACATTCCAATTACACAATTAATATCTCAATTTAACAATTTAAATTCAAAATCATCAAATCCCCAATTCTTTACTTACTAATTTTCTTGATTTTCATTCTAATCAACTCCAATTAAATTAATTTCAAATAAAACACTACCAAATACTCAAATCAAACACTAAAATCACAATACCCATCAATCAATTTCACTTTATATTCAACAATAAAATTTCAAACGAAAATCAAACTCAATCACTCAAACCTCCAAAACAAATTAATTTCATCAATTTTAACTACCAATTCTACAACACAAACAATTTCATCAAAATTCTAAATCAATTCAATTCCACCAACACTTACCCAACATCCTCTTGCTCTTCTCCTTCTCCTTAGCTTGACCGAGACCCATCTTCTCTTCTTTCTTTCTTTTTCTCTTTTTTTTTCCTTCGGCCGAAGCCTCTCCTCTCTTTCTTCCTCCCTTATCTTTTTTTTTTTTCTTTCTTCTCTCTCTTTTCCTCCACCGCCTCTCCTCTATTTCATTTATGTTTGTTTTTTTTTTTATTATTCTGCCGAATTGCTCCCTTATGAATTCTCTTATGTCTGTTTTGCACGTTGACTTCACTAGTTAGTGGTCTCTCCACTAAGTATTTTATATATATATATATATATATATATATATATATATATATATATATATATATATATTTAGACTATTAATTGCTACTTGGTCCCTTAACCTTTTTAATATGCTAAAATAACAACAAATTTATAATTAATCACATGAAATTACCCAAAACCTTTTTAATTTACAATTTAATCCATAACAATCTATTAACTTTTTTCCACAAAAATCCATTTCAATTTACTTTTCCATCAATTAATTAAATTAAAATCTCATATCATAAAAATATATTTTAATTTCCAATAAATATTCTTCATACTCCAATTTATGGAATTCTTTACTATGTTCTCCAAAACTTATAATTTAAATTTCTTATATACTTTATGGAACCTTAATAATCATCTGAAACCATTCCAGATATTTTCCAAGTCTCTGATACCCTTTTTCAAAAATCTTCGAATTCATCCAATAGATTCCATTATAGCACCATTAATACATCTAATATCCAATTTACTCATAGTAAAGGCTATTTTATTTACTTGTGTACTGTACAGTAAATTCTGAAACAATATATTACAATATCTATACGTGTACAGTACAATCTATCGGGAGGATGTATTATAAGTTGCCTCATCATAACCTTAAACTGATGTCAGTTATAGTCTATAAAAGTTTATAAAAGTCTACAAAAGTATTTTAATAAAGTCATTAAAAGTGTATAAAAGTTTATAAAAGTCTATAAAAGTTTGTGAAAGTCATTCATAATTCTATAAAGTCTATAAAAGTCATTAAAAATCTATGACTCTATAAAAGTCATTTACTTAAAAAATAAATCGTTAAAGTCATTCAAAGTTTAAGTTAAATACACCCCCTAATTATTAAGTGATTGAAGAATAACTGCTCATTTCCTGTTTTCACATATTCATAAGTTTTCTTCTCTTTTAAGTTTTTCAAAACTCCAAATAGTAGCAGGATTCAAATTTAGAATCTAATCTGTCAAATAACTAACAAGAAATTTCAGAAACAAACCGTATCTCTTTACAATAAGAAATCGATGCATGAATTATTAAATCGACAAAGTAGTAATGAATGAGATACATATGAATAAATCTGTACACATGCATTTAAATTCTTTCTTACCCTTAATTTCCGTAGGAATTCCATATTGGTAAACACATGTAAGAAAAAAAATGAATTTTTTCATTTTAGATCTGATACCTTGCGAGTTAGAGGACTATTGGGACCTACTAAAATTAAATCATACAAGTACGGGGAGAGGTCTATTTACACAATTATACTTTTATGGACAATAGTGGAAATAATATATACACTACAAATGTGTTGAATCTTAATAGCTTGAAGGAGTTTAAGTCTTTTCCAACCGCTAATGCAAGAGACCTTTTGTATAATAATTACAAAAAAAAAGAATTTTAAGCATATGGAGTTGAGTTTATTTTAGATTTCTCAGTCCTTTAATATTACATATTTTTATTATTTACTACATCAGGTGGAAGAGTTGAAAATAAATGGCTAATTGCACAAATATTCTCGAATTTAGGCCTAGTTATATGTATATAGACATTTTGTCAAAATTACTACAAACATCTCATATTGTTAGTTGACTTCCAACCAAGCTAACCGCTGATCAAGTTTTTTTGGCCAAAAAGATCATTTTACCCTTAATATCTTATTTTATTTCCTATTTAAAAACATAATAACATAAAAATAAATTAAAATTTTTAAAAAGAAAATAATACCATCATCTAATCATATATGATCAGATGGGCCCATCTAATGAGATCAGATGGATCTAATCATTCTGATCTGATCATATAGATTAGATCATCTGATCTATGGATCTATTAGCTTCCATAGAGGAGCATATCACTCCTCCATGGAAGGAGCAGATTTGTTCCTCATCGAAGGAGCAGATATGCTCCTTATCGGAGCATCTGCTCCTTCGACGAAGGAGCTTCTTTCGTCAAATGAGTCCTTTGACTGATGAGCTCCTTCAATGAAGTTTTTCATTGTAGTTTTTTTTTTTTTTTTTTTTTAAGAAACAAAGATAATGAAGATCTCCTCCATCCATTTAAAAGGAGATTAGATCTCTACCATCCATTTTTTTATTTTAAAATTTATTAATTTTAAATAGTTAATAATATAATTTAAAGAGAAAAAAATCATTTTACCCTTTGACCGTTATAACTTAACGGTTGACCAACTAACAGCAGTGAATGTTTATATTAATTTTGATAAAAGGTCCATATGCATATAATTAAGTCTAAATTTGGGGTTATTTGTGTAATTACTCTGAAATAAAATTATAAGATAATGATTAACTGATAATAATTAAAGAAAAATTTTCAATTAAGTCCCTAAGTTTTTTAAAAACATCAATTTTTATTTATTATCTTTTTTATTTTGGTTCGTTGAGTTCCTAAATTATTAGAAGTACTTTAGTATTTTAACCAAATTTTTTACGATCAACGGTTACAAAATCCGTAAAAATTCTATTTTGACATTCATTAAATCAATAAATTATAATTTTATTCAAAAAAATGAAATACATTAAAAAATAAAATAAACTTTAGTACAAGAAATATATTAAATAAAAAAATCTAATCTAAATTATTTGTTAGAATAGTTGAAAAATATTGGTAAAAGAAAAAAGTATCTGAGATTCTACAAAAAGAAAAGAAAAAAAAAATCTTTTAAAAAAAATGGTAGAGATGATCTTGATCTCCATCAGTGTATCTGCAATTTGAACAGAAACCACAACAATAGTAAGCATGCACGAATCTAGTTAAAATGATGAGGATAGAAAGAAGTAACTACCACTTAATACATATCAATAATCTGATGAAATTCAAGAAAAATAAGCTTAATAAACCACATTCAAGCCATCAGATCATCAGCCAAATTTTTTTTGTTATTATTATTATTATTATTATTATTTTTTACGAAAAGCAAAGGACTAGTATCAATGAACAATCACTACTTGTAAACTCACTGTCACTGGTGTTTGCCAACCCAGAAATAATCTCCAAAACCAGAAAAATTTAACAAAGCAAAAGACACTGACTTTGAACTCCAAATGGTAGCCATTACCATTCTTTGATTTCACATCATATAGAAATACAAGACTTCCTCACTCAACCAGCTAGAGTGCAAAAAAGATAAAAGATAAAAAAAAAAAAAATCTTGAAATCGGGGGAGGAGGCGGCCTGCCATTTCCATCGTGTATCTCCCTTTTGATGGAGGTGGAGATACAGATATGGATCTTTATCATCCATTACACTATCCTTTTTCTTTTAATTTTTTTTTTTGAAGAGAAATATTATTAAAACCAGGCCAAAAGGCCACCAAACTACAAAAACAAACCATCATACTGTAGAATAGAAAATAAACCAGCAGGAACATCCTCCATCTAAACAGAAAAAGACTCAAGGGTCAAAGCAACCTTGGCAATGCTATGGGCAGCCATATTGGCAAGCCTATGGACAAAAGAAATGCTCAAAAACTTAACAGAATGATGAGCTTGAATAATCTCAAAAACAAACAGACCAGCTTCAGATAAGGGAACTACATGAGAATTCACCAGCCGAACCAAAACCTCAGAGTCTGTCTCAAGAACAGTAGGCACTAAACCTGCACTGTCAGCTAGAGAAATACCACAGAGAACAATCATGCATTCAGCAAATAGAGGGGAATGGAGGGCTTGCACAGGCTGGCCACAAGAGGCTAGAACATGACCAATAGGGTCACAGATGATCACGCCCAACCCATTTTTATGATTAACCGGATTTAAACCTGCATCAGAATTAATTTTAACCAAACTAGCCGGAGGAGGAGTCCAACTATTCACCACAATCAGCTTGTTGAGTTTGAATAGATTGCAAACGAAATATGATTTGAAGTCAGCTAAGAAGGAGAAAGCCCAATCAACTACCTCACTAGCCTCAATAAGTAGAGAAGAGTGAACTACTTTATTCCGTCGGAACCAACTTCTCCAATGAATAACACAAAGGAGCTCCATTTTTTCGCCAAGTAAAAAATTAGAACAAGCCAGCAAAAAGTCGAAAAGAGGCATGGAGTCAGGGAAGACCAGCCTCGCCATAAAAGGAACCGCAAGTCTAATTTTTTTAGCTCTAGAACAGCCCCACGGAGCATGGAAAGCAGATTCAGGGCCAGCAGAGCAAAGCGGACAAAGGCTATCCACTGGAACCTTGTGACGAAGCAAACTCAAATTCGAGGGGATCCACTCATGGCATGCTTTCCAAATGAAAACCTTAATTTTGTTTAGAATGTTGAAGCGCCACAAGGTTTTCCACCAAGACTTCAAGCCACTGAGACCCGAAGAAGAAGGGAGAGCAAGCAATCTGATCCAAACCGAGACGATAGCTACTTTTAACTGTGTAAGAGCCAACCTTATCATGGTGCCAAAGAATGGAGTTCGGTCGAGGAGACCATCCAAGAGGGATATTCAGGATAGCAGAAGCGTCATCTTGTATGAGGGAGGCACAAATCAGCTCTTCGTTCCACCTACCCGAAGCCATCAAGAGGGAGCTCACACAACAATCGAATCCTAAAGATGGAGGGGAGAAAATTTTTAGGGAGGATAGCCCTGGAATCTAGCAGTCCCTATAAACAAAAACCCAATATTCATCTCCAATACGTCATCGAAGGCCTTTCTCTAGGAGATCAAGCCCAAAAAGGAGACTACGCCAAAGAAAAGAACTAGAAGCTTTAGCTGAAACCTGCAAAAAGTCATTGTTAGGGATCGTCTGAACAACTGCTTTTAATAAAACTTATCACCCGCCTGCGGAGAAAAGCTTACTCTACCAACCTTTAACCTTATTCCAAACTCAGTCCGTAATGGTGGAAAAGATATCTTTCTTAGAGCGACCCACAAAACTAGACAAGCCCAAATATTTACCATGGCAATGCACTCTATTCACCCCTAAGATAGCAGTCAGCTCATCTAGAATTTGTAGGGGAACATTCTTACTAAAACTCACTGCCGATATGTCGAAATTGATAATCTGACCAGAAGCCTCAGCATACCAACCTAGAACATCCTTGAGAAATAAGCATTCATCCTTATTAGCCCGCAGAAACATGAGACTATCATCAGTGAAAAATATATGATTAATAACAGGGCCTGAACGACTACAACGGAAGCCAGAAATAGAACCCCGTCTATTCGCCTCATGAACCAAACTGGAAAGACCTTCAGCACAAAGCAGGAAGAGATAAGGTGACAGCGAGTCTCCTTGTCTTAAACCCCTAGAAGGAATAAGACGACCACTAACACCCCCATTAACAATAAATGAGTAGGAGACCAAACGAACGCATCTCATAATTCTATCAACCCAAGCTTTAGAGAAACCAAGTCTAAGCATCATTGCCCCAGTAAACACCCACTCCACTCTGTCATAGGCCTTAGACATATCGAGCTTGAGAGACAAAAAACCTTTCTTACCATAAACCTTGCACTCGAGGGCATGAAGACACTCAAAGCCAACAATAACATTATTCGTAATAAGCCTCCCAGAAAGAAAGGCACTCTGCTTCTCTGAAATGACCTCCCCCAAAACAACATGAAATCTATTGGCCAAGGCTTTAGCAACAATTTTGTAAATCACATTACATAAGCTAATAGGATGAAACTCAGTAATGTACCTAGCATTATCAACTTTAGGGATCAAACGAATTAATGTTGCATTGAAAATCTCCACTGAATCACCATTATTAAGGCACTCAAGGCAAGCTATAGTAACATAACTACTAACGATGTCCCAATGCTACTGGAAGAATAGGGCAAGAAAACCATCTTCACCTTGTAATTTTATGGGACCCAACTGGAAAGCCACCCGATAGACCTCATGTAGCATCCCTAATTTTAAATAATTAATTTTGAGCATATGAATATAATATTTATGATTTGAGGGTTGTAAAATATAATTAAATGTACGTATATTTTTAGGTTTTTAAATGGACCAATTTGAACGGTCGAAAAATAATACACGAAAGGAAGGGTGAAAAACTGGCAGTGAGTACCGCGACCAGGGCTCGCGATGAACAGCTCGCGGTGAAAATGGTGATTTTAGGCAGTGAGTACCGCGACCAGTCACTGTGACCAGGGATCGCGCTAACTAGCTCGCAATGAAAATGTGGATTTTGGACAGTGAGCAACGCGACCAACATCTCGACCAGACACCGCGATGGCTGATAGCGATGAAGGCGGTGAAATCACTCCAGTAAGTAACGCGACCAAGCGGCGTGACCACAGGTCGCGATGACCGAAATTTTATAAAAAAAAATAAAGGTCGGTGGAAGCTTCACAAGGAAGCAAACCAGAAAAAGAGAGAGAGAGACTGAGAGAAAAAGAAAGAAAAAGAGAAGAGAAAGAAAAAGAGAAGAGAAAGAAAAAGAGAGAGAAAGAAGGAGAAGAAGAAGAAGAAGAAGAGAAGAAGAAGAAGAAAGGAAGAAAGAAAAGGAAAAAAGGAAGGAGAAAGAGAAAGAAAAAAGGAAATCCAGAAGAGAAACTGTTCAAAAAATTGCAGCCTGGTTGATGTATACTCATTTCTGAAAATTTTACGGTTTCAGTATGAGTTTCGATATGAACTTTCCGATTTTTGAATATTTTGATATATATATATATATGTTTACCGTTTATTAAATTGACTGTTTTGTTTTCCTCGTAATTTGATTTTTGATTTACAATGATTATATTAAAGGAAAGTGTTTGAGAATATTGTTTGAATTATGATTATTGTTTGGAAATTATATTGTTGAATTTAATTAAGATTTGAGAGTTATAATTGTTGATTTCGAAAGAAACGGAATGTTTTGATATGAATTTTATGAATTATGTATTACGAATATTGTTTGAAAATTTTGATTCTTGAATTTAATTTCGATTCGTGAATTACTGTTGATTATTTTGAAAAAGAATATAATGAGTTGAGACTGTTACATCTCGCGGGGCAAACCTGGCATAGTCAAGTTTAGGCAAATCTCGGAGATAGACATTGCACTGATATTCATGAATGTTGCATCTCACGGGGCAAACCTGACATAGTCCAGTTTAGACGAATCCTGGAGATAGACATTTCACTGATATTCATGACTGTTGCATCTCGCGGGGCAAATCTGGTATAGTCCAGTTTAGGCGAATCTCGGAGGTGGACGGCACACCGATGTTACAGATATTAGTCTAGAAAAGTATGATGAGTATACTATAAGGCCAGAATTGAGAATGAAATTGAGTAAAATGATTATAAAATAATTGAAAATTGAATTTCGTATGAATTATTAATTGAATTTAGATGCTTTTATTAAACTGATTTCGTATGATTTATTTCAGTGATAGAGTTGAATACTGAAATGTTTTTATACGATAGCATTGTGACATTTTTATTATGAAATGATTTTATGATTTTGATAAATAAGTTTAGTGTACACCCACTAACCTATATGTTTAGCGCGTTGACTTTATCACGCGTAGGTAACAGGAATATCGGAGGTGAAAAGAGTAGAGAGGAGACAGCTGCAGATTAACGAATTCAAAGTCACTACACTTATTTGGTAGTTATACAGTTTTGTATATATATATATATATATATTATATTCAGTTAAATGCATATACAAAAATCTGTAATTCGACATTTATATATGTTTTGTAAATAATTGCTTTATGATTTATGTTTTCTTTTCCAAAGGTTTGTAAACATTAATTATGAATTGATTTCATTTGGAATATGTTTGGAAGTCGCACTAAACGGCAGAGTGCGCATTTGATTGAGAAAGAAATTTGAAGTGTTGAAATTATATTATTTGAGTTTTTATTTGAAACAGGTTTTGGGAAATCAGAAAAAAACAAAGGAAACTCTGCTGAAATTTTTAAAAAAACTGATTTTGATGGGCTCACTATAGGGGTTTTAAATTATAAATTATTTGATTTTCAAATTACAAACAGAATTAAGAAAAGTTTTGAAAACTCGGTAACGCTCCCTGGGTCGATCCAGCCGGGTCGGGTCAGAGGGTGTTACACCTCATCCGCTGTCAAAACGGCATCAAGGAAGTTCCTACTCTGATCGAAAAGTTGAGACCCTACACAATGCAAAACTCTATCCAGGGTTTCTAGACCCAGATTACAAGAGCGAAAAATACCTGAAAAATATGAGGATATAATTTGAGTTACCCTAGCCGAATCCTCTTGCCATACTCCCTCATTATCAACAAGACCTACCAATCGATTACGAACACGTCTACTGGAAGCTTTTAAGTTATTCCGATCCCCACCTTTTAACCACTCCACCCGTGACCGCTGCTTCCAATAAGCCTCTTCCTTATCCAACAAAGCATCTAATTGTTTTTCCACTTGTCGAATTTGATAGTTAAATTATTCAAAATTGTCCAAAGATAAGCAATGTTTTGCACAAAGCCAGGCAATTCTTATCACTCTAGAGGTGCAACCCAGATGAGCAGCCCTGCAGACCAGCAACCACACGAGCAGTTGGATTCTTCCATGTCGCACAATTTTACCTGCCCTGAATAAGCTACAACATCTGATGCCCAACAAGCGTCAAAATGGAACCTTTTCCCTCTTGAAAACCTAGCTAGAGAAATGGTATTACAAGCCCCAATTGTTAACAAAACCGAACGATGATCCGAGCACCAAAAGCTTAGATGCTGCACCTGAAAAGAGAGGAATAAAGTCTGTCAAGTCTTTCTTAGATAAGACCTGGGCCATCCCTTCTATTGCACCATGTGAATGTCGGGCCCAAAAACCCCATGTTCTCAAAACCACAATCATCCAAAGCCGAGCGAAAGCCATCAATCAACCCTTAGTGTCGCAGATTGCCACCAACTTTCTCAGAAACAAGAATAACTTCATTGAAGTCCCCACCGCACAACCAAGGCAAGTCTGACATACCCTGAAGTCTTCTTAATAAGGTCCAGGCTTAAGTCCTCTGAGAAGCATCCGGATTGCCATAAAAACTCGAGTACCTCCAATATTTATTCTCATGCGAGTAGATTTTAGCATCAATATGAAACCATGAAAAGGAGAGGAGCTCGAGCTCAACCTTCTCAATCCAAAATAAACAATAACCCCACTTCTACCAATTTTGTCAACTACTAACTTCCCTACACAACCTAATTTAACACGGACAACTTCTAGGTAAATATGATCGCAAATGGTCTCAAAAAGAAATAATATCCGAGTCATGATTTTGCACATATTGGTGCAAGGCTTGGACCATTCGAGGATTACCTAAACCCCGAACATTCCATTGTAAGAGTTTCATAGCGTCCGACTAGCCTGGGAAACCGAACCTACCGATATATCTTTCAAAATATTATCCAGAACAACACTGCTTAACCCAGTAGGATTCAACTTACTCTTCTTCAGCTCCTTGAATTCAGAATAGTCAGACTCTTTATTATTTCGCTTCCCACTAACACCCAGCTCTTTTTTTCCCAAAACTAGACTTGAATCTATATGAGCCAGTCTTTTTCACCATGTCTTCCATTTCCCTATTTCAGTTTCAACTTCCATCACCGACAATTTCCCCAACGTTGAATTTGTAGAAGAGATTGGAGACAAGGACCTTCTTGTTGAACACAAGGAGAGTGATGAATCAAATTAGTGTTTTCAAAGGTTGGAAGAGTAGTATGTACCAACTGTGCATGATTTTGCATATGTTGTTCTAGGTCCACAACTAGTGGAGACCTTTCCATGTCAGCGTTCAGAATTGCTTGGACCCCACTGGTTGATTTTAGCCTCCCTTCACTCAACAGTAAATTATTAATTGAGTCTTTCCTAATAGGACTTGAATTTCTCAGAAGGTTGCATGAGATCAGAATCTATATCTTTACTGCCATCGATATTTGCTGAATTAATAGCATTCAAATCCTTTCCATTTTTCATAACCGTATGAGCTGGGGTAACATTAATATTTTCCACAACATTTGGGGTACTCAAATTAACATTTTGACTACTCGTAATTCCCCATCGTTAGTTTCCATGCTATGGGTTACATGAAGGTTATCAATGCTCGGCGGTGATTGATTTTCGGAGTCTCGATCGCTAACAACCTCAAGCTTCTGTCTAAATCTACCAGTAATGCTGCGATTCGGGCTCGTCGTACATAGCCATTCGCCGTACTCATTTGGAATCACCCCCGCCTCCAGTGGTTGTATCTATGCACATTCTCGGAACAAGTGATCGATATGACCACATAAGAAACAGTAGTTGGGGAGACGTTCAGGCCTCGTTTGTTACATAGGATAGGATTGGATTATTTATATGAGATTGGATAGGATTGGATTGGATGGGATTAGATTGGATAAATTTAAAAATTGTCCCATGTTTGGTGTAACGTTGTATAGGATTATTTTTTTAAAAAATAAATATTTAAATATTACAAATAATATTTATTTTTTATTGATATTAAATAATATTAATTTTTAAAATATTTTATTAATATATGTAAAATCTCATTTTTTAAATTTATTTTAATTTATTATTAAGGGCGTATTTGAGATCTTTTAAAAACTTTTGAAGAATTTGTGAGGACTTAAAAGATATATTTTGAAAGTTATCAATTACAATTGTAATTTACTAAAAGTTGAGGGATAAAATAGTAATTGTACAATTCTATATCTATTCATTCGTCTTCTTCCCCAGTTTTCTGTCACTTTCTCTCTCGCCATTTTTGTTTTTCTCTTCATTTTTCCTCCATCTTTGACTTCATTTTTCGACCACATCCGGCCTCCGTTTTGGTCAATCTTGGTACTAATAGAAAGCTCTTGCGACATAGAATCTATTGGTACCAACTTTAAAGATTTTCATGGCCGTTTGAGTCTCCGATTTGGTGGAGAAAGTGAGTGATTTTTCAATTTCGGAAATCCTCCGATTCCGGCGATTCTAGCCATTTCCCACTCCAGCCACAGTTATAAACTTTGACGAGGGAGACGATGCGAATAAAATCCGACCATCTTTAGAGGTCACCGGAAAGTTGCCTCCGGCTGCCACGTACGGCGTAGGTAAGTTTCCAACCTCCTGAAATTGAGGCCACCACAAGTAGTTGGTAGCTTACACGAGGTAGAGGTTTCAAACTGAAATTTTTAGAATATTTTCCCTATAAAGTTTGGATATAAATTGATTGTGAAAGTTTAAGGAAATCTTTATTTAAATTGTGGAATTGATTTGAGAAATAAATTGGAATGAATTGTGTTGGACATATGATTTTTATGCAGGTTTTGCATTTTGGGATTTTTATAAAAACAGCCATTATGCTGCCAAAATTTTATTAAAACTAATGATGAGTTTACATATGCGATGCATGGTGGATTTATTTAAATTGTTGGGTGATTTGAAATGGTAACCGTCCTAGTCATTATATTATATTATATGTTATTATATGACTTTATGTCGGGGTACTACGCAGGGTATTTTCTAGTACGTTCACCTTATATGTGAGGTTGGTACCAGGATCACGGTGAGTCAAATGTTTTTATCTCAATTATGAATGTTTTATTTAAAACGATAGGCCACTGGGTATGACTAGCGGACGTGTTAATATTGCTTTCTGAAAGAAAGTGTTACTGTTTACTTTAAATTTTGTCAACGTATTTAACCATGCAGGATTATTCCATAACTTTACTAAAATGATGTTTTCCACATACACTATCGGGGATTAGACCCTACTGAGCTTCAGCTCACCCCTTTTTATTTTCTTTCCCCCCCCCCCCCCCCCCCCCCCCCCCCCCAGGGAGCGCCCAACATGGATTAGAAGATCGTTAGTTAAAGTGGGCAAAAACTTGTGAGACCTAAGGATTAGGTTCTTAGGATTATTGATTGAATTTATATTATTTGAGATTTGGATTAATTAAAAAGGATTTGTATTTGTTATGGACCTATAGAAATGTTGAGATGACTCAGTTTATGAGTTATGTATGTTGATGTGCAAACCTTTTAGTTTGTGGATGATCGGGACTTCATGATTGATGTATGTTTCAGTATGATTATTATCTTGGAATTGAATCCATGAATTCTAACAGGTGATCACATATCTGTTGGGTTATTTTGTGATGATATTACTTTTGAAATTTTGAAAGATTTTTGTTTGATACTCCGGAGTATCCAAAGAAATTAATTGTGGTTTTTATAAAATTTTAATAAAGTCAAGTTATAAACCATTGATTTTATTTATAATTCTGTCACGGCCGAGGGCCCGGGTCTTGACAGAAAAATAGTATCAAAACATTTGGTTTTAAAACCTCGGAATGTGACACCTACTAGTATGAATGGATGGTATCTCACTAAACATACATCACTAATTGCTGATGATTTGATGTTTAAATTATAGGCTTGAAAGATGCCTTCGAGAAGGAGAACCCGAGGGTAGGATTCTAGGACTAACACACCACCTCCACCACCATCGCAACCCATTAACGAGCAAGTGGTCAATCTTTTGGAAGTAGTTGTGAGGTTGTCTGCCTCACAAACTGTCCATGTGAAGGACAAGAATGAAAGACTCAGGGATTTTTGTCGAGTATTTAATACTCAGTTTGACGGCAGGCAAGATGCTATTACTGCATATAGATGGTTGAAGGCAATCAAAAGGGCCTTTTCTCAAGTTGATACGCCTAGTGAGTTATGGGTGGATTTTGCTGTTTACAAGTTGACCGATGATGCTGTTATATGGTGGGAAAATTTGGCAATTCAACGAGAGATGACCGGTGTTGATTGGGAAGCCTTTGAGGGGTTATTCCGTGACAATTATTTTAATGCAGGCCATAGAAGGATATTGGCAGATATGTTCGAGAATATTGAGCAAGGGGGGATGACTGTAAATGAATATTATACCAGGTTCATGGAGTTATCCCAGTATGCTGGAAGGGCCGACGAGTCACTGCTATTGTCAAAGTTTCTAATGCGTCTCAGACCGACGATACGGAATAGGATCTATACACAATAGTTCAGGAAGCTAACCGATTGTTGGGCTGCTGCCATTCTAGCTGAAACAAACTTCAAGGATATCCAGCCTCCCAGGAATCAACCTTCTGGCAGTAGGGATAGGAAAATGACCAAGAAAAATCAAGGAAAGTGGCGTGGCCCTAATTATGCTACTAGTGGAAATGGCACAAGTAGCGGGTCCTCGGGACGGAGTTCACCATATGGCAACTGTTATAATTGTGGACAACAGGGTCATCTGAAGAAGGCTTGTCCATATCCGCGAAGGTCCCCATCATCTCGTAGAGGAGCCTTAGGGAGCCATTCAAATTCGGCTTCCTTCCAGGGCCAACCTATGCACAATCCGTCCCATACATCATCTCCAACCTTTGCCTCTCCTAACCCACAGCGCCAGTATGTTTCGCAATACCAACATCAATACCGTGCACCTATTTTGGGATTTGGCCAAAATGTTCCTCAAAATTTTCAGGTTCCACAAGCATCTGGGAGTCATGGCACTTCAAGCTACAACATGGGTTCAAATGCTAGTGAGGGCCGCCTAGGAAAGCGAAAAGGAAAAGGAAGGGGCACTGGACAGGCTTATGTTGCCACAGCTGAAGAGGAGTGTGATCACTCGGGCAGAGGGGTGGTTGATGGTATGGTTCTAATTTCTCGTTATTGGGCTCATGCTTTGTTCGACACTGATGCATCACATTCTTTTATTTATTTGTTGTTTGCAAATACTTTGGGGTTGGGTTTTGAGAATCTTAACATGCCATTGAGTTTGGAAACCCCATTGGGAAAAGCTCATGATTTAACAGTATGTTGTAAATCAGTAAGCATTAGAATTGATGATAGGCGATTTTCTGATGATTTGATTGTGATGCCCATGGGACAATTTGATGTAATTTTCGGTATGGATTGGTTAACTAAATACCGAGCACAAATCGATTGTTACAACAAAAGAGTGATAGTTTACACAAAGAACGACAAGGTTGTTTACCAAGCGACTCAGGGTATAAAACAGCTAAGTCCAATTTTGAAAACCATATTTGGTGGAAAGAAAAGACTGGAAACCTATGGTAGTGTATTTGCCATTCACGAGGAGACAAGTAAGGTAAACCAGTATTCCCAGGTATACGTGGTTGATGAGTACCCAGATGTATTTCCTGAAGAGTTACCAAAGATGCCACCAAATAGAGAGATTGAGTTCTTTATTAATCTAGTTCCTGGGGCTCAACCAATTTCCACAACTCCATATCGTATGGCCCCAGCAGAACTAGTGGAATTACGGAAACAATTAGGATAGCTCCTAGAAAATGGATTTATTCGGGAGAGTATCTCTCTTTGGGGAGCTCCTGTTTTGTTTGCAAAGAAAGCTGACGGTTCTCTGAGACTTTGTGTAGACTATCGAAAGTTGAACCAAGTGACAGTAAAGAATAAGTATCCCTTACCCAAGATAGATGAGTTGTTTGATCAACTCGGAGGATCAAAATTCTTCTCGAAGATTGATTTGAGATCCGGCTATCACCAATTGAAGGTTCGGGAAGAGAATGTTCCTAAAACGGCCTTTCGGACCCGTTATGGTCATTTTGAGTTCCTTGTTATGCTGTTTGGGTTAACTAATGCTCCTGCAGCTTTTATGGACCTCATTAATAGAATTTTCAGGCCTTACTTGGATAAATTTGTAGTGGTGTTTATCGATGACATTTTGGTTTATTCCAGGACTTGTGAAGAACATGTAGAGCATTTGAATATAGTCCTACAAAAACTTCGAAAGAATCAGCTCTATGCTAAGAAAGACAAATGTAATTTCTGGTTGACCAAAGTCAGGTTCTTAGGTCATATGATCTCCCAAGAAGGAATATTTGTGGATCCTGCAAAGGTGGAAGCTGTCCTTCAATGGGAGAGACCAACAAATATGACAAAAGTTCATAGTTTTCTTGGCCTAGCTGGTTGTTATCGCCATTTCGTTGAGAACTTTTCAAGGATTGCTATGCCATTGACCCAATTGATGAGAAAGAATGTAAAGTTTGTATGGAATGAAGATTGTGAAGCCTCATTTATGGAATTGAAGCAAAGATTAACCACAGCACCTGTCCTTACAGTACCGGATAGCAATGAACCCTATGTAGTATACACGGATGCCTCAGGTACTGGTTTAGGTGGTGTTCTGATGCAAGGCAGAAAGGTAGTGGCTTATGGCTCCCGTCAATTGAAATCGCATGAGAAGAATTACCCTACCCATGATTTGGAGCTTGCCGCTGTGATTTTTGCATTAAAAATTTGGAGGTGTTACATTTATGGAGTAAAGTTTGACATCTATTCAGATCATAAAAGTTTGAAATATCTTTTTACCCAGCGGGATCTAAATTTGAGGCAAAGGAGATAGATTGAGTACATGGAGAATTATGATTTTAACCTTCAGTATCACCATGGCAAGGCAAATGTGGTTGTAGATGCCTTGAGTAGAAAATCTCATGGAATTTTGGCCAATTTGGCATTGGAGGATTGGAAGAGAACTATGGTCATTGGAGATTATGATCTGTGTTTACAAGAAGACGAGGTAACAACTCATGTTTACAATGTGGTGGTTACACCCAGTGTCTTGCAACGTGTTAAGCAGAGTCAATGGCAGGATGAAGAATTGAGAACTCTGTGGAATCGTTTGATAAATGGTGAGTATCTAGAAGGTTGGGAAATTAAGGCAGATGGATTTATTTATTATAAAGGAAAAGTGGTAGTTGCCAACGATCCAGAACTTAAAAGAGATGTGTTGGTTGAGGCCTATAAGTCCAAGTTTGTGGTGCATCCTGGTAGTACAAAAATGTATCACGATCTCAAGAGACAATATTGGTGGACAGGAATGAAACGAGAGGTAACTGAATTTGTTGCTAAGTGTATGGTATGCCAACAGGTGAAAGCTGAACATCAACGACCGTCAGGGTTACTCTAACCATTACCAATTCCTGAGTGGAAATGGGATAAGATTTTCATGGACTTCGTGACAGGATTACCGTTGACTCCACAGAGACATGGTGCAATATGGGTTATTGTGGACTGGCTAACAAAAACAGCCCACTTCATACCTATAGGGAAGGACTATAAGCTTAATAAGTTAGCCAAACTCTATGTGGAGAATATTGTTCGGTTATATGGTATACCCTCCGGCATTATTTTAGATAAAGACCCAAGTTTCACTTCTAGATTTTGGAGAGCCTTACAGACTGCCTTAGGGACTGAATTGAACCTTAGTACCGCCCATCATCCCCAAACTGATGGACAATCTGAGACGACTATTCAGATATTGGAGGATATGCTTCGTTCTTGTATATTGGACTTTAGAGGGAATTGGGGCGAGCACCTACCTTTGGTGGAATTTGCTTATAACAATAGCTATTAGGCTAGTATCGGTATGGCCCCGTATGAGGCTCTTTATGGAAGGCCTTGTAGGTCACCTTCGTGTTGGGCTAAACTAGACGAGCGGATTACTATTGGGCCAGAGATTATTGAGGAGACTACGAACAAAGTAAGAAGTATTCAAGAAAGGCTTAAAGTGGTCCAGAGTCGCCAAAAGAGTTATGCTGATCTTTATCGTCGTGAGGTGGAATATGAGATTGGTGACTATGTTTTCTTGAAAGTGATACCTATGCGAGGTGTGACTTGATTTGGAGTTAAAGGAAAATTAGCTCCTTGATACATCGGACCATTTGAGATTATCGAGAGAGTTGGGCAGCTTGCTTATCGCTTAAATTTGCCAGCTTAGTTGGGACACGTTTATAATGTCTTCCACGTGTCCATGTTGAGAAAGTACACCGTAGACCCATCTCATATTGTTCCCCACTCGGAGATTCCTCTAAGAGAAGATGTGACATATGAGGAACAACCCGTACGGATCCTGGCGAGAGAGATCAAAGGGCGGCGAAATCGAGAAATCCGTATGGTTAAAGTGCTATGGTAAAATCATACGGGAGATGAGGCTACTTGGGAATTAGAATCTGAAATGTATAATAAATACCCTCACTTGTTTGAAATTCAACTTGAGGTTGTACTTTAATTTTCGGGACGAAATTCTTTTAAGGAGGGTAGAATGTAAAATCTCATTTTTTTAAAATTTATTTTAATTTATTATTAAGGGCGTATTTGAGATCTTTTAAAAACTTTTGAAGAATTTGTGAGGACTTAAAAGATATATTTTGAAAGTTATCAATAAAATTGTAATTTACTAAAAGTTGAGAGATAAAATGGTAATTGTACAATTCTATATCTATTCATTCGTCTTCTTCCCCAGTTTTCTGTCACTTTCTCTCTCTCTATTTTCGTTTTTCTCTTTATTTTTTTTTCCATCTTTGACTTCATTTTTCGACCACATCCGGCCTCCGTTTTGGTCGATATTGGTACCAATAGAAAGCTCTTGTGACATAGAATCTATTGGTACCAACTTTGAAGATTTTCATGACCGTTTGAGTCTTCGATTTGGTGGAGAAAGTGAGTTATTTTTCAATTTCGGAAATACTCCGATTTCGGCGATTCTAGCCATTTTCCACTCCAGCACAGTTATAAACTTTGACGAAGGAGACGAGGCGAACAAAACCTGACCATCTTTGGAGGTTGCCGGAAAGTCGCCGCCGGCCGCCACGTACGGCGGAGGTAAGTTTCCGACCTCTTGAACTCATAATTTGACTTCGAACACATTTACGGACTCGTTTTAAAGTGTATGATATTATTTTGAGGTTAATTTATAATATGGCAGCCGTATATAAATTAAATAATTTTATTCTCGTGTAGATTTTACCGATCGGGATAATTAGACTTGAAATTGAGGCCACCGCAAGTAGCTGGTAGCTTACACGAGGTAGGGGTTTCAAACTTAAATTTTTAGAATATTTTCCCTATAAGGTTTGGATATAAATTGATTGTGAAAGTTTGAGGAAATCTTTATTTAAATTGTATAATTGATTTGAAAAATAAATTGGAATGAATTGTGTTGGAAATATGATTTTTATGCAGGTTTTGCATTTTGGGGTTTTTATAAAAACAGCCGTTATACTGCTAAAATTTTATTAAAACTAATGATGAGTTTACATATGGGATGATTGGTGGATTTATTTAAATTGTTGGATGATTTGAAATGGTAACCGTCCTAGTCATTATATTATATTATATGTTATTATACGACTTTATATCGGGATACTGCGTAGGGTATTTTCTGGTACGTTCACCTTGCATGTGAGGTTGGTACCAGGGTCACGGTGAGCCAAATGTTTTTATCTCAAGTATGAATGTTTTATTTAAAACGATAGGCCACCGGGTATGACCAGCGGACGTGTTAATATTGCTTTCTGAAAGAAAGTGTTACTGTTTACTTTAAATTTTGTCAACGTATTTAACCATGCAGAATTATCCCATAACTTTACTAAAATGATGTTTTGCACATACACTATCGGGGATTAGACCCTACGAAGCTTTAGCTCACCCCTTTTTATTTTCTTTTCCCCCTTAGGGAGCACCCAACGTAGATTAGAAGATCGTTAGTTGAAGTGGGCGAAGGCTTGTGAGACCTAAGAATTAGGTTCTTAGGATTATTGATTAAATTTATATTATTTGAGATTTGGATTAATTAAAAAGGATTTGTATTTGTTATGGACCTATAGAAATGTTGAGATGACTCAATTTATGAGTTGTGTATGTTGATATGCAAACCTTTTAGTTTGTGGATGATCAGGACTTCATAATTGATGTATGTTTCAGTATGATTATTATCTTGGAATTGAATTCATGAATTCTAACAGGTGATCACATATCTGTAGTGTTATTTTGTGATGATATTACTTTTGAAATTTTGAAAGATTTTTGTTTGATACTCAAGAGTATCCAAAGAAATTAATTGTGGTTTTTATGAAATTTTAATAAAGTCAAGTTATAAACCATTAATTTTATTTACAATTCTGCCACGGCCTAGGGCCCGGGTCGTGACAATATATATCCCACACATAATTGGAACTAATAAAATGAAAAAACAAAAAAAAAAGCAGTAATCAAATCACAACAATTGTGGAATACTGGAAAACATACATACACATATATTCATTAGAACCTACTTTGTATTAACAGAAAAGTCACAAGACACGAAGAACTCGAAGAAATCGAAAAGTAAAAAGCTAAACAAGAAAGTATACAATCCACTTGGAGAGCCAGAAAAGGAAAATTGAATAATGAAGATAAAATTAAATCATAGCTAGTATCAAAAGCAATAATTCAATTACTATTACACTAAACAATTAAAAAAAAAGGAAGAAACAAATACCAATTTATTGGAACTGAAAAAGCTATTAAACTTGATTTTTTTTTTCAGGTTTGAGGGTCTTTAGAGGAGCGGTGGAACCGTGGAGGGCAGCAAGTCGCAGCAGCGGTGGAACCGTGAAGGGCAGAGGCGTGGACAGTTGCAAGTTGCAGCGACAGTGGAATTGTGCAGGGCAGAAGGGCAGTGCCGAAGTGCTGGCGAGGAAAAGGAGAGTGGCGGAGTAGGCGAGGAGTGAGGAATGAGGAATTTGGGATTTTTTTAACCCATCTGATCAATGGGTTTGTTTTATCCCATTGTGATGGGTTATAAAGAAAGATGAGATAATTTTAAGTGAATCCATTGAGTGCACCAAACATGGGTTTGGGAGAAAAAAAAATCCAAACCTAGGCAACAAACATGGCCTCAAAGTGTAGTGGCATATTCGTAGCAGAGCCATTGCATTCTACATCAACCTTTAGACACTTTTTAAGAGGCTTCATAATATCAACAGCAACCCTGACTCGTAATTATCATCCCAGACAGTCCCAGAAGCCCTTCCATCCACCTCCTTAACTTTCCCAACCAAAGATCCGAGATATATCCCAATATCCTTGGTCATGCACATTAACGGCACATGGTGAATTTGGACACAAAAGTCTGTCGTCCAAAACTTAAGTTTCCCTAAATCCCCTGCTCCCTTAGGATGTTGAAGAATCAATAGGGAGTTATCGAAAGTCCATGGTCCCTCGGCCAAAACTCGCATCCTATCCGGTTGGTTTTGAAAGTGGAATGCATAAGTGTTCTCCTTTATAACTTCGATCTCCACACCTTGCGTTGTCTTCCAAATCTTCCTAATCGTAGTGCGAAAAGCATCGCAATTGACTAATTTATTAGTCAAGAATTTGCCCACTAGGCAGAAAGCAACTTTTTTTTTTTGGTCCCATCGTTGTAAGATTCCTGGCCATAGGCATCACTGGCTCCTCTTTCTCCTTAAGAGACAAAGAAGCACATAAAACTTCTGACTCCTCATTATCCATGACGTGAACAAAAGATTTGAAACAAAGAAAAAAAAATAGAAGTTTTAAATAAAAGAAAAGGATAAGAAAACAAACCAAACTACTCTCAAATGGAGTGAGAACTAAATCTGAGGACCCAACTGCTACTCCTACCCCAAACTTTTCAAGAGAGAAAATCCTAGAAACACCTAGAGGAGAAACTTTATCATTGTTGACATGTATCATTTTTAATAGTTTGTGTATAATAATACTAAAATACTATTGAAATCATTAAGTTTCAGTAACGGCGGACTCGGAAACAAAAAAATGCAAAGGTAAGTAAAAAAATTAATTTTTTTTAAAAAAGTTAGGGACCTAAGAGAAATTCACATTAAATTGAAAGGCAATTATCAAATAAGTCTCGAATTTTTTTTCGTCATTCCAAGTAATGTATGACTTATCTATTTTAGACCAAAATCGCCCATATATTTTGAATAAATAATTAAGTATTAAATTGGTCGCTTAACAACTTATGTTAATCAACTTTAACTATTGTAAGGCTAATATTGTATTTTAATTTAAATACATTATAAAATCGACACATGTAGAGTGTTAGACATGGAAAAAAATGGTAAAGTTACATAATATTTAAAATTAAGAAAAATGTTTAGGACTTATTAGATAATTGCTCTAACTTTAAATAAAAATTAATTTTTGCATATATTCTTTGAAATTTAATAATTGCATTTGTTGTAAATACAACCAACTTCCATTTATCCGAATCTTTAAATAGTAGTTGATGAATAATTTTTATTTTTATTTTTATTAATTATTATAATTAATTCAGAGTTTAAAAGGGAACACGACTTGAAATCTATTACAAAATCTCTTAAGAATTTTTATTTATTACAATTAATTTAGGACATAGAGGAAAGAGTACGACTCGAACTCACAACCCACCAGTGATAAAATGTTATAAGTGCATCTCCAATGTTATTATACATTTAGAGAAAATTGAGTGCCACATAGGATCTATATTGAAAAAACTTGATCGAGCAGGTAACTGAAATTGATTTAGGGGCTACAGGGGATTGTGTTAGGAAGTATCTAAGGGTTCGAGTTTGCATCAATCCAAACCGGCCACTCAAATGAAGTCTCCAAGTGGATCTTGATAAACTCTAGCCATTCGTGTATGATGGTCCTACGATATGAATGGCTCCTACAGTATTGCTTCACGTGTGGAATTTAACGACATGGATTTCGGAAGTGTTCTAGGAGGAAGCATTCAGAAGAGATAGATGCATAGATGACCTATACTTTTGGTCCTTGGTTGAGAGCTACAAGCCCGTGACGTTCACAACCTGCTCGAGACAAACATGATACGGTAGAGAAGGGTGTGCAGCGTGATCCTTTGAGGTTTAAGATTAATTAACAGGGCTCTACGGTTGGGGTTCATGCAAGTAGTAGTGATTCAGAGCCAGGCGACCAAATTCAAAGGAAGAAGGGGACAGTACCGAGGCCAGTAACTTCCAAGCCTAAATCTTCTACTGGTGCAGCTATGTCTCTGGAGCACGTGGTACAGATAGTGTTGCTTGAAGGGAAGAGTGGTCCGAAGGCAACAGTTAAGGTGGAGAAAGCAACAGAGATTATGAAAGAGGTTAAGGAAGTGGTTGGGGGCAAGAGGAATACCAATAATGGCTTGGAGAATAATTTTTGTGTGAGTCAGGGGGCTACGATCGAAACAGAGGATTCGATGTTGCATGGCTTGCATACAAACTTGCATGAGAGCCAAAGGAATTTATTTGGCATAGATGTTTCAACGCTGTATGATGTTGAGGTGGTGGAGGATAGTTTCCCTACGGTTTTGGCTGTTGCTACTTTGGATTTTCCTTGCACACGATGGAAACGGGTTAGTAGGATGGAGGGACGGTCCTCAAATCCTTCCCAAGCTTTGTTAAAGGCGTTGGGGAAAAGGGCAATGGTCTTCGATAATCTAGAGATGGGTAATCGGTTTAAGAGGGGCAAGGTGGTTAGTGATGCTGAGATGGTATCTTTAGTAGGATCGATGGGACCTATTGAGCAGGCTTGCAGGACGCCATGAAACTCTTACTTTGGAACGTTTGGGGGTTGGGCAATAACCGAACGTTCTAGGTGCTGCATGATCACGTGAGATCACATTGCCCAGAGGTAGTCTTTTTTTATGGAAACTATTTTGGATCATTCTCAACTTGAATTATGTCGTGTTCGTTTAGGTTTTATAGGTAAGTTAGTAGTTGATCGTGTTGGTCATAGCGGCAGTTTATGTTTGTTCTGGTCTGCTGGGGTTGACGTTTCGTTATTGTCTTATTCGATTTTGCACATTGATGTTTCGGTGAGTTCTGGTGATAGTCCTCTTTGGCGGTTCAACGAGTTCAAACTTGGACTCTACTTCACTACTTGAGTAGTCTATCTAATCTTCCTTGGCTCTGGGGGGGGAGGGGGGGGGGGGGGGGGGGGGGGGGGGTGGATGGATTTTAACGAGATCTTGAGCAACTCGGAGAAAAAGGGTGGGGGTTGTCAAGCCGAACGTCAAATGGATGCTTTTCATACGGTGGTGGCGAATTGTTTGCTTAACGATCTTGAGTTTTCTGGACCTCAGTTTACTTGGTGCAATGAGAGGGCTGGTGTTAGTTTTATTCAGGAATGCTTGGATAGGTGTTTTGGTACTAGTGATTGGCAGGACTTGTTTCCAAATTCAATCGTCCACCATCTGGATTATTGGTCATCAGCCCACTGTTCATTGCTCCTTGAGATGTTTTCATGACATGAGCGTCTGGATGGGCGGCAGGGTGATAATGCTCACAGATTTCAGTTTGAGGCTTGTTGGGCGGAGAAGCAAGTCTGTAAAGAGATTATCAAAAAGAGGTGACTAGCTAGTGACACGAACCCAGCTCTTGGTTATGTTTTGGAGGGTATCTTCTCTTGTGCTGCTGCCTTACATGAGTGGAATGCGACGATGAGAAAGGGACTCCAGTCCTCTATTGCTAGATTACGTCGGGATTTGCATAGAGCAAATAGTTCGGTCTGGGTAGACTCTTGGAGTAACATTCGAAGGCTGGAGAGTAAGCTCGATGAGCTCCTACTTCAGGAAGAGCCTTATTAGCAACAAAGATCGCGTGTGAGCTTGTTAAAAGGAGGCGACAATAATATGAGATTCTTCCATCAACTTGCCACAATGAGGAGGAAGAAGAATGGGCTGGATGGCTTTATTAACGATGACTGAGTGTATGGAGAAGGTAAGGAAAATGTGATAATGTTGTGCACTAATTATTTATCTAATATGTTTTTATCTTCGAGTCCGGCAACTGGTGGTATGGAGGAGGTTCTTAAGTGTGTTTGGCCGAGTGTTTCGCCGAGCATGGAATGCTTTGTTGGATAGATGGTTTGATGCGCAGGAAATTCATACAGTATTTAAGCAAATCTTTCCCACGAAAGCGCCTGGTATTTATGGCATGCCAATGCTTTTTTATCAAAATAATTGGGAATTGATTGGAGAGAATGTGACAGCGGCGTGTCTGACGTGTTTGAATGAGGGGGTTTCGCTTGAGGCCACCAATGTAACCTTGATCACTTTAACCCCTAAGATAACAAATGCAAAGAAAATTTTTTATTATTGCCACATACGTCTTTGCATTGTGCTTTATAAGATTATGGCTAATGCACTCACAAATCGGTTTCAGTTGGTATTAAGGAGTGATTTCCGAGAATCAGAGTGCCTTCCTTCAGAGTTGCCTTATAATAAAAATGCAATTATAAATTTTGAATGCCTCAACGTGATTCAGCATCGTTATTTGTGGCGTAAAGATGTTTTGGCTCTCAAACTAGATATGTCAAAAGCCTACAACAAGGTGGAGTGGTGTTTTCTAGAAGGTATAATGCTTCAGTTAGGGTTCTTAGCTAGATGGGTCCATTTGATTATGCATTGTGTCTCGTCAGTTTCGTATCAGTTCTTAGTGAATGGAAAGGCTTGCGAGATTGTTAATCCAACTCGGGGTTTGAGGCAGGGTGATCCACTGTTACCCTATCTTTTCTTAATTTTTGCAGAAGGTTTGTCGGTGTTGATTCGAAATACTGAGGCGGATAGCCACTTTAAGGGGCTTCGGTGCGGGCGGTCGAGTTTGTCTATTACACACCTGCTCTTTACTGATGATAGTTTGCTCTTCACCAGGGCAAGAGTGGCAGATTGTGTGGCGATTAAGGAGATTCTTGATTTTTATTCTGCAGCTTCGGGTCAGATTGTCAATTTCTAGAAATCTGCTATATGCGTTGGTAAAAAAGTTCCCCTTGAGTTGGCCGGCTCGTTGGCTTAGGTGTTGGGTGTCCATTTGGTGGCAAATCACGATTACTATTTGGAGCTCCCGGGCTAGATAGGGCGAGGGGAGATGGAGGTATTTGCCTCTATTAAAGATAAAATCTGGCATAAATTAATAGGGGCAAGAAAGTTCTGATTAAAGCCGTTATCCAAGCTATTCTGGCTTACACTACGATTTTATTTAAACTTCCTAGTGCTTTGGTGAATGATATCGAGTGGCTTTTCTCTCAGTTTTGGTGAGGTAGTACCTCGAGATCTAATCAAATCAATTGGTGTAAATGAGATTTTTGTGAAAAATTAATTAGATGGAGGGCTTGGCTTTCACAAGTTGAAATATTTCAACCAAGCGTTGCTCGCCAAGCAAGGTTAGAGGCTTATCCAATTTCCGCATTCTTTGGTTGTGAGGGTGCTTAAAGGGTTTTACTTTCCGTGGTGCTCCTTCCTTGAAGGGTCTTGTGCAGCTAGTTCTTCTTTCCTTTAGAGAAGCTTGTTATGGGGCAAGAAGCTTTTGGAAAAAGGAGTTCGTTGGCGGGTAGGATATGGTTCGGCTATCTCGATTTTTAAAGATTGTTGGACCCCTAACGCCAGCACTTTTAAAATCTCTTCTCCTTATAGGTTGGACGAGAATGTGGGGGTGAGCGATTTACGTTTTGCTTCAGGTGGATGGGGTGTTGATCTCACATTAGGTCCTCTTTTCTCCCCTTTGAAGCCAAGATTATCCTTAACCTCCCTTCCAGCATTCAAACTGATGAGGTGTTGTGGCACTACGATAAGCTAGGTGATTACTCCATGAAAAGTGGGTATTGGCTTACCCGTAGTAGCTTGCAAGGCCCTTCCTCTTCGGGTTCCTCTGGTGCTGCTGTTAGGATTATGCTCGATAGAAAAAGAGTTATAGTATATTTGACAATCTTTCTCATATGAATAAAGTAATTTCTGATTTAACAAATCTTATAGCAATTATATCAATTGTCAAAAGTAAATAATCATAAGGTCAAGAGATTATGGGAAACAAAAGAATAGTTCGTATATCTGGATAAGTATAAGGTAGACACAATTCTTGAGTTAGTCTTGAATAACATTCACAACTTAAGATACAAGGTTGGGCGCCTTTATCTTATTAAAGTTGTAGATTCTTTTGTTAGCATTTGAGCGGGATCAAATGTGATATGATGAGTCTAAAATCATCGAAGTGTCTTTGGACAAAATATTCTAGTGCACTGGGTGCATTGAATAGGATCACTGTAGAAAACTTTATCCACAACCATCAGTAGATAAAAGTATTCCAGTGAAACAATCGGAGAGTCTATCTCAATCCTGAGATAAATGATGGACTTATGGTTGCATGCGTTATCATTTTAGCTGTCAATGAGTACCATCAATTTAGGGTTGGGCGGCATTAGCTAATTACTTTGTTTTATTTTATTCTTTTATTAAATGGGAATTAATTAATTATTTAATTAATAGTTACTTTTCTACTAGGAATTGGTTTTCTAGTTTCATACTATTGGTGATAGTATGATAAGTATCAAATACCTTATTTAATAAGGTGATAAATAATAGGAATTATTTATCAAATCAAATTAGGAATGTTTTTGATATTGATCAAAATTATAAAGTTAACTTTTAAGTCACTTTTAGGAAAGTTTTGATAAGTCACTCAATTGTAATTATCCTTTAATTATAAATTGGATAATACTTTTTAGAGTTGGGATTGCGTTGAACTCTAGCTTGATAGGTTTTATGGTGAAACACAAATCCTCCCACACTAGGGAAAATTCGGCCACCATAAATAGAGGGCTAGGGGAGTTCGGCTAAGGTTGCTTGAATCCAAGAGTTTTGTGAGTTTTTCTTAAGCTAAGAAAAAACCGCTCCCTACACTAAGAAAAAGTGTGATAATCGCCCGACAGAAAAAGAGAAAGAACAATTGAGTTCAAAGTATTCTTAGTTTTCTCATGAGGGTTTTGAGTGACTAACGAAAAAAAAATAAAAGGAAAAGTTTTTTTGTTTCTCATCCTCAGGTACGCAATTCAAAGAAAGGAAGCCCACACTGCAAGGTGATCCACGCTCGTGAAGGATTAGAAGATCTTGCGGTTCAATCTCAACACAACATCAAACTTCATGTTTCACAAAAAGGTACGATACTTTTAATGTATATTTAATTAACTAAGGGTTAAGATATACTCTTCTTTTAGGAAAATTTTTAAAACATACCATGCAAATTTTTGCTTTTTCACTGCGTGTTTTTCCTACAATTGGTATCAGAGACTGGTTGTACCCTTAGTTAATTAAACAGATATACGTAGATCGTTTCTTTTTATTGTGTTTGGATATATGCATATTTTAGAAAGAGATGACACTTTAGGTATTCACATATATATTTACATTGGAATGTATGGATTATATATTTTTTATAAAGTGAACTGTTGTTGCTTGATTTTAGTCCTAGATTTTCAATGTATTTTTTCGTTTGGAATTGTAACAATAAGGGTGGTCTATTATCACCATAATTTCCTTCTTGATAGTTGTTAAAAAAAATTTATTTTTTTTATAAAAACTGTTGTAATTTGTTCTAGATTCTAAAACACGAAGCATTGAAGAATTCGAAGTAGAAAACGAAACAACGGAGGACCCAGGACAGCCCGTGCGCACCAAGGCAGCAAGCACGCGCTTAAGGCGCGCAGCTGTGCTTGTTGTAGTGCGCAGCGCGCGGCCCTCCTTGGGCTGTGCACGCGCACGACCCTTTAAGGAATGTGTGCGTACATAGCCTACCCAAGGAAGGGCAAGGCGTGCGCGGGCTCTGTAAGGCTTAGCGCGCACGCCCGAAGGCCGTAACGCCTTGTCGAGATCTTGGATGGACGGCCGCATGGAAACTTGTTCGATAAGTTAAGGTTAGGGTTTGTTTTTTCCAACAATGTAATTTACTTGTTTTTCTAGGATGGACCAAAATTGTTGCTATTTACTTTTTCATAAATATTACAACGTTTATCGTTGTTTGATAACATGTCATTTTATGGACGAAATTTCTCAAGAGGGGAAGAATTGTAACATCTGTCATTTTCAGTAATTACAAAAAGTACCCTTGATTATTGTTAATTATATGATAATGACATATTGTGTTTACTTGGATTAATTTGTAGGCATACAGGTGGACCAGGTGGAGCGGTCTAGAAATAGTGCATGAAAAGAAAAAGGAAAATACTGGCAGTGTGTATCGCGACCAGCTACCGCTACTAGGGATCGCGGTGTACAGCTCGCAGTGAAAATGAGAATTTTGACCAGTGAGCATCGCGACCCAAGACTGCAACCAGTGATCGCGATAGGGTGCTCGCGATAAAAATGGTGAAATCGACCAGTGAGCATTGCGACCAACATCGCGACCAGATACCGCGATGGCTGATTGCGATGAAGGCGGTGAAAACACTCTAGTGAGTGCTGCGACCAAGTGGCGCGACTACAGGTCGCAACAGCTAAAATTTTATAAAAAAATAAAAGGCGGTGGGAAGATTCACGAAGAAGCAAAAGAAAACATAAAAAGAGAGAGAGACCGGGAGAAGAAAAAGAAAAAGAAAAAGAAAAAGAAGAAGAGAAAGAAGAGAGAGAAAGAGGGAAAGAGAAAGAAAAGAAGAAAAAGAAAGGAAGAAGAAGAAGGAGAAGGAAAAGAGGAGGGAGAAAGAGAAAAGGAAACCCAGAAAAGAAAGTTTCGGAAAAACTGTATCCAGGTTGGTGTACACATATTATTCATAAGTTTTGATTGAATTTATTTGTGAATAATCTTTGAAAATGATTTTGAATTACAGAAAAGTGATTTATATTGAGTTTCATGATTTTAAATTTTCGAAATCTACTGTTATGTTCCGTTTTCTATTACTTATGTGTTTTGAATATCTTAAATCGTTAACATTGAGTATTTTGATGATTTGCGATATCTAGAATTCCTGAATAATCGCCCTGATATATGTATAGGGAATTATGGATATAGGAGGTTGACATGTCAATTGGGTGCACTTAGCAGTACTGCATTGAGATTCCTGATTATTATGCTTATTATATACGGATACCATTTCATTCTGAAGTGGGAAACCGACTGTGTAAATACGGATACCATTTCATTCTGAAGTGGGAAACCGACTGTATATATAGGGATACCATTTCATTGAAATGGGAAACTCAACTAAATAAACCCGTAATTCAGTCCTGTAAAACCCTGTTATGTGTATCAGAAGCCCAGTTAAGAAATGAAAAATGGCATTACTGAAAACTATGAAACAATGTTGAACTAAAGAAATGTTATTGAGACTTCAATCCAGAAACATTTGAAAATGTTTTAATTAACATAGTTTCAGTATTTGAAATATTATGTTTGTTTTATATGTATTTCTGAAATTTAGTTCTATTGTTTTATATCATTTTGAAAATATTTTAGTGTACACCCACTAAGCACTATTGCTTAGCGCGTTGATTTTATCACGTGTAGGTAGTAGAGATACCAGTGGAGAAAAAGACTGAAGGAGTGATAGCTGCGAACGAGGATTCAGAGTCACATTACTTCGGTAGTTTTATTTAAACTTTGTTTATATAATTATTTATTGCAGTATGCATATACAGAAGTTTGTAAAGTTGTAATATATGAGTTTTGTAATTATGTGTATAATAGTTTATGTTTTTTAAAGTTTTGTAACTAGTAAGTATGTATTTTTTTTTTTTTAATGTTTGAGAAAGTTCCACTATATGGAAGGGTGCGTAAATGATTGAGAAATGAATTTTAAAGTGTTTGATATTATATTGTTTGAGTTTTATGGAAAACAGGATTTTTGGAAAGTAAAAAAAACAGAGAAAACTCTAGCAAATTTTTTTTTAATAGTGATGGGCTCACTGTAAAGTATTTTAAATATAATAATATTTGTTGGTTTTACAAAAGTTTTCAACATATAAATTAAGTTGAGAAAAGTTTTGAAATCAGGTAGCGCTCCTTGGTTCGATCCAGGCGAGTCGGGTCAGGGGGTGTTACAGATACACACTGATATATGTGGTCCTATGAGCATTCAAGCTAGAGGTGGATATGAGTACTTCATCACTTTCACGGATGATTACTCGAGATTTAGCTATATGTATCTCATGAGACATAAGTCTGATGCTTTTAACATGTTCAAAGCTTTCAAAGCTGAAATAGAGAATCAGCTTAAGAAACACATAAAAATCTTGAGATCTAATCGTGGTGAAGAATATCTATCAGATGAGTTTCAATAATATCTTACAGATAGTGGGATAATTTCTCAGTTTTCTGCACCAGGAACGCCTCAAAAGAATGGGGTGGCGGAAAGGAGAAATATAACTCTTTTGGATATGGTTAGATCGACGTTGAGTTATTCAACGCTTCTTAGTTCGTTTTGGGGATATACTCTGCAAACTGCGATGTACATTTTAAACAATGTACCATCTAAGTCGGTTCCTAAAACACCGTATGAGTTTTGGACTAAGCGAAAACCTAGCTTGCAATACTTAAGGATATTTGGATATCCTGCACACGTGTTGAAAGGAAAGTAAGAAAAGATGGAGTCCCGTTAAGAAACATGCATATTTGTGGGGTATCCAAAATGAACGAAATGATATTATTTCTATAGTCCTTCAGATCTTAAAGTATTCGTTTCGACAAATGTAAAATTTCTGGAAGATGACTATATGAATAAATTCATGCCTAAAAGTAGAATTGTCCTGAATGAGCTTTCAGGAAATACAATGCCACAAGAGGTTTCACAACCTAGCCCAATTGTTAGTTTCGCACCATCAACAACCTACCATTCCTCGTCGCAATAGGGGGGTTATTAGATAACCCGAGAGATACATCGGTATAGGAGAATCTATTGAGAATCTCCCGGATGATGATGATCCCTACACACACAAGGAAACCATGGAGAATGTTGATTGTCGCCATTGGCAAAAGGCAATACAATCTGAAATTGAATCTATGTTCACAAACAAAGTTTGGCCTCTTGTAGACTTGCCTAAAGGGATAAAACCCATAAGGTGCAAGTGGGTATACAACAGGAAAAGAGGTATGGATGATAAGGTTGAAACCTTTAAAGCTAGATTGGTAGCTAAAGGTTATACACAGAAGGAAGGTATCGATTACAAGGAAACCTTCTCTCGTGTAGCCATGCTTAAAACCATTAGGATACTTTTATCCATTGCAACATCTCTAGACCTAAAGATTTGGCAAATGGACATTAAGACAGCTTTCCTTAACGGAAGTCTTGACGAAAGCATCTATATGATGCAACCAGAAGGATTCATTGAAAAAGGCCCAGAGCAAAGGGTATGCAAGTTGCAACGATCTATTTATGGATTAAAGCAAGCATCCAGATCTTGGAATATAAGGTTCAATCAAGCTGTGAAAAGTTTTGGATTTTATTCAGAACCTTGACAAACCTTGTGTATACAAAAGGATCAAAGGCAACAAGTTGGTTTTCCTAGTTCTTTATGTTAATGACATACTACTCATCGAAAACGATGTAAGTGTATTGACATCAGTAAAAGAATGATTAGCAAAACAATTTGATATGAAGGACTTAGGAGAAGCAAGTTATATTCTTGGTATCCAAGTAATTAGGGATAGAAAGAATAGAACGATTGCATTATCTCAAGCTTCATACATAGATAAAATCTTGTCTAGGTTCTCCATGCAGGATTCCAAGAAAGGTGTGTTACCTTTCAGACATGGAATCAAGCTTTCTAAGGAACAAGTTCTTAAAGACGCGCATGAGTAGCAATTCATGAGTAGGATTCCATATGCCTCGACGGTTGGAAGTCTTATGTATGCAATGTTCTGCACTATACCAGATATTTGTTTTGCAATTGGCATAGGTAGCAAGTTTTAATCGAAACCTGGTCCTGATCACTGCACAGCAGTTAAGCATATTTTCAAGAATCTCAAGAAAACGAGAGATTATATGCTTGTATACTTTGGAGGGGATCTGATTCCCGTTGGGTATACAGATTCCGATTTTTAATCGGATTCTGACTCCAAGAGATCCACATCAGGATCCGTGTTTATCTTGGGAGGAGGCGCAGTCATATGAAGGAGTATCAAGCAATCTTACATTGCTGATTCCAGCATAGAAGCTGAGTATGTTGCCGCATGTGAAGCTACCAAAGAGACTGTGTGGCTCTGTCAATTCTTGATTGACTAGGAAGTGGTTCCTAGTGCAAATAAGCAGATCACCATTTACTGTGATAACAGTGGTGCAGTAGCTAATTCGAAAGAACCAAGAAGTCATAAGAGAGGGAAACACATTGAAAGGAAGTATCAACTTCTCAGGAAGATTGTGCATACGGGAGACGTGACGGTTGCAAAAATCGCTCAGCAGAAAATTTAGCGGATCCCTTCACAAAGGCTTTACCACAAAAGCGTTTTGATAGGCACCTAGAGAATATGGGAATGAGAGATATAACACACTTGCTATAGTGCAAGTGAGAGATTGTCAGGATTATGCTCGATAGCAAGAGTGTAATAGTATATTTGACAATCTTTTTCATATGAATAAAGTGATTTCTGATTTAACAAATCTTATAGTAATTATATCAATTGTCAAAAGTAAATAATCGTAAAGTCAAGAGACTATGAAAAATAAAAGAATTGTTCGTACATCTAGATGTGTATGATGTAGACACAATTCTTTAGTTAGTGTCAAATAATATTCATAACTTAAGATATAAGGTTGGGCACCTTTTATCTTGTCAAAGTTGTAGATTCTTTTGTTAGCATTTGAGCAGGATCAAATGTGATATGATGAGTCTAAAATCATCGAAGCATTTCTGGACAAAGGGATCTAGTGCACTGGGTGCATTGAATAGGATCACTGTAGAAAACGTTATCCACAACCGTCAGTGGATAAAAGTATTCAACTGAGACAATCGGAGAGTGTAACACTCCCTGACCCGACCCACAAGGATCGAACCAAGGAACGCTACCAGGTTTTCAAGACTTTTCTAAACTCCCTTTGTAATTCGAAAATCATTAAAAACCAAATAAATTATATTTAAAATCCCTTTTCATAGTGAGCCCATTCAAAACTATTTTGAAAAATTTTGCCAGAGTTTCCTCTGTTACTCTGACTTTCCAAAAATCCTGTTTTTCAACAAAACTCAAATCGTATAATATTAAACACTTCAAAATTGATTTCTCAATCAAATGCGCACTCTACCATACAGTGCGACTTTCCAAACATTTTCAAATAAAACATATATAATCAATATTTACAAATTTTGAAAAGAAAACATAAACCATAAAACAATTATTTACAAAACATATATATAACACATTTACAAATTTCTGTATATACATACGAAGCTGAATATAGTATACAAAACTATATAACTACCCAAAGGTATGGTGACTCTGATCCTCAGTCTGTAGCTATCACCTCTTCAGTCTTTTCCTCCCTCTGTATCTCTATTACCTACGCGTGATAAAATCAACGCGCTAAACAATAATGCTTAGTGGGTGTATACTAAAATAAATTTCAATATAATATAAATTCATAGAATTAAAATATCATAAATATTTAATATCATACGTACTTAATTAAAACATAATCTGACAATTATTAAATCAAACTGAGATTATAATAATTAAAAACATTTTCAAAAGTCGCTAGAATAAAATTTCAATAACACTTCCTTATTTCACATCAGTTCATAGTTTTTCAGTTCTCAATTAGGCCTCTGATACATATTACAGGGTTTACAGGACTAGATTACGGGTTTATACAGTCGGGTTTCCCATCTCAAAGTGAAATGGTATCCCTATAGTCACAGTCGGTTTCCCATTTCGAGATGAAATTGTATCCGTATTTTCACAGTCTATTTCCCATTTCAAAATGAAATGGTATCCGTAAATTCACAGTCGGTTTCCCAGTTCAAGGTGAAATGGTATCCGTATATCATCATAATCATCAAATATCTCGTTGCAGTACTGCTAAATACACCCAATTGACATGTCAATTTCCTATATCCATATTTTTCCTATACATATATCAGGGCCATTATCCAGGTATTACTTTTCATATCAAATCAGTTCATTTCTTTCGAGAATCAACAATTATAAATTCAATCAAAATCAATAAATATAATACTAAACAATATTCGTAAATCAGGTTTGAAAACATACAATGTCATATAAATTTTAACAATACTAAAATATTCTACAATTAATTCAAACAATATCTGAAAATGAAATACGATTATATAAAATTTATAAATATATTTCTAAACTCTTTGAGTCCAAAACACATAACTAAAATCATAACGATTTCAGAAATAAGTGTACACCAACTTGGATATCGTTTCTACCACAGTTTTGTTTATGGATTTCCTTTTTCTTTCTCTTTTCTCCTTCTCTTTCTTCCTCCTCTTTTCCTTCTCTTTCTCCTTTCTTCTTCCTTTCTTCTTCTTCTCTTCTTTTTCTTCCTTTCTCTCTCTCTTTCTTTCTCTTATTCTTCTTTCTTTCTCTTTCTTTTTCTTTTTCTTTCTTTTTCTCTCGGTCTCTCTCTCTATTTCTCTTTGCTTCTTTGTGAAGCTTCTCACCGCCATCTTATTTTTTTATAAAAATTTGGCAATCGCGACCGCTCCTCGCGACCTGTAGTCGCGCCACCTAGTCGCGTTGCTCACTAGAATGTTTTCACCGCTTTCATTGCGATCAACTATCGCGGTGTCTGGTCGCGATGTTATTCACGTTGCTCATTGCCCAAAATCAACATTTTCACCACGAGTTTCTCATTGCGATCCCTGGTCGCGGTGACTAATCGCGGTGCTCACTGTCTAAAATCATCATTTTCACCGCAAGCTGCTCATCGCGGTGACTGGTCGCGGTGCTCACTGTCTAAAATTTTCCTTCTCTTTCATGCACTCCTCCTAGACCGCTCCACCTAGTCCACTTGTATACCTAAAAATTAATCCAAATAAACACATTATATTATTTTCACATAATTAACAACACTTTTTGGCACTTTTCATAATTAATGAAAATTACGGATGTTACAGAGAGTCTATCTCAATCCTGATATAAATGATGGACTTATGGTTACATGCGTTGTCATTTGAGTTGTCAATGAGTACGATTATATCACATAGTCTATCCTCGATGGTTTGGTGGTATTCACGTGTATATCGATAGAGGACATCATTTATAGAAATGGACATCATGACTGCATCTAGCAAATGTTAGTGGAATACCATCATATGGATGTTTTGAGGTATTGGATATTAAATCTTAAAGTTAAGTTTTCAATAGTGACTAGTGAAACATGGCTTTTGGACAAGTCAAAATATCCAAGTTCGAAAACATGGTCATATGAGTAAATATGGTAACTTGGAGAGCTATAGGCGGTATATGAGCTCTTGGCAATTATTGGTATTTTTCACGAGGATACATTTTTTCCATTTAGGTTATCTAAGGTACGAATTAGTACGCTCACTTATTTTATTTTTATTTAAGAGTTCAATTTTAGTTCTTTAGTGGAATGAACTAAAATTAATAGATCGGACCTAAGTGAATCATTTATTGACTGTGATTAAGTTGTGTCTATTGGAGCTTAAATTTAGATAGCCCACTAAGATCCCCAATCTACACGAATTTGAATGGATCATTTGTTATATTCTACCGGATCATTTAATTGATCTATCTTAAGAATGTTTTTTGGAATTTTTCCAAAAAATTTTGAGAGGTACGTTCTTGTGTTCGATTAAGACACGCAGTAACTCTTCAAAGTACCTAGGATGGGCGGCCAAGGGTTGTGCTCCCTTGGGC
Source organism: Xanthoceras sorbifolium (assembly GCA_003430845.1). NCBI lineage: Eukaryota > Viridiplantae > Streptophyta > Magnoliopsida > Sapindales > Sapindaceae > Xanthoceras > Xanthoceras sorbifolium. The sequence goes on along the minus strand of CM010620.1, from coordinate 13,665,245 downwards.
GGCCCTATGTGATGTTTCTAAGATCCCATATATATATTAAGAATATAATTAGCACATTTTATATAAATGGGCTATATTTATAAGGCATTTGGACTTGTTTCTTTTTGTGAGAATGGGTCTAGTTCATATGTGGACTTATTATGGAAGTCCAATGGGATTAATAAAATGGAAAAATAAAGTTTAGCCCAATAATTTAGGGTTGGGCGACATTAGCTAATTATTTTGCTTTATTTTATTATTTAATTAAATGAAAATTAATTAATTATTTAATTAATAGTCAAAAATACTTTTCTACTAGAAATTGGTTTCCTAGTTTCATACTATTGGTGATAGTATGATAAGTATTAAATACCTTATTTAATAAGGTGATAAATAATATGAATTATTTATCAAATCAAATTAGGAAGGTTTTTGATATTGATCAAAAATATAAAGTTGACTTTTAAGTCACTTTTAGGAAAATTTTGATAAGTCACTCAATTATAATTATCCTTTAATTAGAAATTGGATAATACTTTTTAGAGTTAGGATTGAGTTGAACTCTAACTTGATAGGCTTTATGGTGAAACACAAATCCTCCTACATTAGGGAGAATTCGGCCACCATAAATAAAGGGCTAGGAGAGTTCGGCTAAGGTTGCTTGAATCCAAGAGTTTTGTGAGTTTTTCATAAGCTAAGAAAAAACCGCCCCCTACTTTAAGCAAAAGTGTGATAATCGACCGAGAGAAAAAGCGAAAAAACAATTGAGTTCAAAGTGTTCTTAGTTTTCTTAAGAAGGTTTTGAGTGACTAACCGAAAAAAAAAAAAAAGGAAAAGTTTTTTTGCTTCTCATCCTCAGGTATGCAATTCAAAGAAAGGAAGCCCATACTGGAAGGTAATCCACGTTCGTTAATGATTAGAAGATCTTGTGGTTCAATTTCAACGCAACATCAAACTTCATGTTTCACAAAAAGGTACGGTACCTTTTAATGTATAATTAATTAACTAAGGGTTAAGATCTTCTCTGCTTTTAGGAAAATTTTTAAAACATACCATGCAAATTTTTGCGCTTCCACCACGTGTTTTTCCTACAACTGCAACCTAGTGGCGTTTCTTGTTGTAGCTAAACATTCCTGCCAAGGTCAAGATTTTCATGTGGAGGGCCTCGCATGGGTGGATTCCTTCTTTGAGCAAGCTGGTTGACAAAAAAATTTTGAGTTCGGCTAGGTGTTTGTTGTGCTTGAAGTATGATGAGACTCTGTTTCATGCTATTTGGGCGTGCAAATCCTTGCGCCCCGTAAGAGAACATTGTAGCTCCCTCGCCTTTTCACCAATCTTGGAGCCTTTGCTTGTCATTGAATTCTTTATCAGCTACAAGATCTTGAATTCAGCTTCCCAATTTGAGTTGCTAGCTATCGTGTGGTGGCGTGCTTAGTTCAGAAGGAACAAGTTGGTTCATAATGAAGGCTTCTTGCCTGCTGAGGATCTGGTGCAGTGGTGCAAGGACTTTCTTGCCGAGTTTTATGCTTCCAAGTTTTCTGGTGTGAAGCCTCCTTCTGTGGCAGTCTTATTGGGCCATGCTTGGCGACCTCCAGATGTTCCTTTATACAAAATAAATTGTGACGCTGCAGTATGTGTAAATGGAAATCGTGTTGGGATTGGGGTGATCATCAGGGATAGTAACGGGGATGTAATGTTTTCCGCTTCGAAGAAAATTGACATTGGTTTAGCGCCAAGCATTGCCGAAGCCTCGGCTATTTATGAAGGTATGAAGTTGGTTGCGGAGACTGGGTTACTTCCGGCTATGGTAGAGTCTGATTCGCTTTCAGTTGTTAATCTCATCTTGGCTGGACAACCGATTCGTTCTGAAATAGGTTTGGTCATTGAAGACATTCTTAAGTTAAAAGTGCTTCATGGTTTTTCTAGTTTTGTTTTTTCTCCGAGAACCTCTTATAGGGTGGCTCATAGTTTAGCGAAAATGGTTGTTACCCATGCTATGGATATTGTTTCGCTAGAAAAAGTTCCTCCTAGCATTAGGTCATTGGTCCAAGAGGAAGCTATCTTCTCGTAGTTTGTTTGGTCTATTTTGGTTCGTTCCTTTCAAATATATATATATATATATATATATATATATATATATATATTGATTGATTTGTTCAAAATTACTATTTAGATATTTATACTGGATAAGTGAATATGCATTTCTATAATTTTTTTGACAAGGTGGATCCATATTATCTAAAAATGCTGATATGTCACTATTTAAATACTCAACAATACATATTTGCATTGGAGATGCTCTAAGCAGTCAATCTCATCTCCTTATAAGTCTTTTAATATAGAGTAATAATGGACAACATAAAACTTATCAACATTAATAATGTAGCCAGTAAATTTATAGCTGCCTTAAAAAAAAAAACTAGACATACTAACATTCTTTCCACAAGTTGGATCACCTTAAATTATTAAAATTTAAAGTCAAAATCAAAATTATTCAATGACCTTAATTATTTAATGAATTCTTCCTAGACCTTGATTATTTAATGAAGGGCCACTAGGGCTAATAATATGATCTATCTGGAGCATAATTCTGGACTGGGATAACCTCCCCTCACCTAAATTTTTATTTATTAAAAAAAAAAAAATTATATGATCTATCTGGACCACCTTAATACCGGACCACCTTAATATCGGACCACCTTAATACCAACAAGATAACTCAAAAATAGTATATTTTATATTATATGATCAATTTTTTTTTAAAAAAAAAGGAAGAAGTCAATTTATTTTATTTTTTTGGTTTAAGGTCTTCATTGTTCTTTTGCTGTCTTTTTTATTTGCCAAAGAAATTGATCCTTTTTATTTTCATATTTCATTTTAGTATTCAATTTTTTTCATTATGTTTTTATCTTAATAAGAAAAATATGTTAACCTTAACAAAAATGTCTGATAATAAATATATTTTTAATATATACTCCTACAATACAGGGAGAAAACTCTCTATAAATATACTAGTATGGATGAGTAGATATATTAACAACTTAATTTATTAGTGAATATACTCAAAAATTTATTATTAATTCATATTTTTGACATCATGAAATTGAAATATTAGAAATCAGACTTTATTTTAATATTGAAATTAGTCCATGTCAGATCTTATCAGATTTGAAATTAAAAAACATAAAGCTTGTTTGTAGTATATGTAATTAATAATAGTTTAATAGTAGTAGTTTAGTACAACGTCATGAAAATTAAGGTGGACCACTTTTATAATAGGATTGAAGAGAAAGGAATAAATAATTGCCTTGTATAAAATATTTTAGGCTTCGATTCCTACTAAATAACTAAATTAATGGTATTTATTTTATAATTTTGCCTTTTACATATACCGCAGGGTAATATCAATTCGAATTTAAAATATTATAAGGTTGAATGAACACAATTACTATCGAATCACATTAAACAGTGATTATGATTATGTCTCTTTAATTGTATACTCAAGACTGCACTCATAATATTTTAATAAGTGACTGTTATTCTATGTCACCATTAATTATATTATCTTTTTATTTTTGTAAAATTTTAAAATTATTTTTTAGTACTATCCCACACAAATCTTTCTCATTTAAAAAACAAAAACTTGACTTTGTGAAATTAATTTATTGTATACTTTATATATATATTAATTGTATGTATGTATATCGAAATCAAATGTAGATTTTGATGTGGTCATGGCAATTCAAAAAGTGGTAGTGATGGCTCCTGGACCACATTATTATATTTTTCATAATTATTTAATTATTATATTGAAAACCTTGATTGATAACATTTATAAAAAAACCAAAAACAAAAAAAATATTTATAATATTTATACATACAATCTGGTGCTTAAATATTATTTGTATTTATAATTATAAATAGGCCTCTTAATTGATTGTATGCATGATGTATAGGTAATTTGGATTCATTTGAGACCAAATCAATATCATTAAAATTCAATTACTTATTTAAAATTATATAATATAAAAGAATTTGGGCTTTTGGTAATTTTAAAATATCTTGTGGGCTGTTAGAATAGATGAAATCTGGAACCTTAGGCTAAATTTTAAATTTTAGACATTTTATGTTTAATTTATATATTTATAAAATTGACTCTTATTGCAAATCATAAATATAATTTGTAATAGCTATTTTATATTAATTTTATTTGGAGAGTTAAAACATCATTATATTTCCTATTTCTAGTTAGGAGTACTAAGTTTTATTATTGAGCTAATTACACCGACCTCTCCTGAGGTTTTGCCAACCACAAGTGAAATCAACTTTATTGTTTATTAACAACGACCTCCCCTGCTGTTAGTTGACTTTAGTCAAACTTAACAGGCTTAGGGGCATTTTTGTCCTTTTAGACTTTTTAAATTTTATTTTATTAAATAAAAATGAAATAATTAAGAAAAAAATCGCATCCCTCCATCTTTAAAATTAGGAGTGGGCATAAAAACCGGTTCGAACCGTATTTGATCCGTAATCAGTCGATTTTCATAGTTTGAGTAAGTTTAGAGTTTGTATTTAGTTCGGTTCAGTTTCAATTTGAAAAAACAAACTGTCAAAAAACAGTTCGGTTCAGTTTTGCCCCTCCAAAATCGGTTCGACCCGTCCTATATAAAGGAAAAAAAAAACCCTAATTTCCTTTTTCACATTTTCTCATCAATTTTTACCCTCACTCTCTCTTTCTCTTGCGGCCGCGAATCTTCTCCTCGCCTCTCTCTGCGCCCTTGCGCTGCTCTTCGTCCGCCGCTCATCTTCCTTGCACGATTGCACCACCGCTCGTCTATCTTCGTTTAGCACCAGTCGTCTTCCTCGTACCAATGCTCGTCCGCCGCACCACCGCTCGTCTATCTTCGTTTAGCACCAGTCCTCTTCCTCGCACCACCGCTCTTCGTTCGCCGCTCGTCTTACTGCTACACATGCTAGAAAAAAGCATTGCCTTCTTGCCTTACTCTAGTTTCAAATGATTTTCCTAGTCAAAAATCCGTGCTGTATATGGTATGTGACTCTGTGTTTTGTTGGAAATAATATTGTTGATGTCCTTCTGCGTTTCTCCCCTATATTAAAGTTTTATAAATGGTTCAAGAAGAATTTGCTAAGTTTTGATATACTGTTGATTTCTGTATATACTGTTGATTTTTTATGGCGGATATAATGGTGGTTTTTGATGGTGGATATACTGTTGATATACGGTAATAGTTTTTGATTTATGTTGATATATATTGTTGGATAATTTAGTTGTATATATTGTTGGATGATATACTCTTATGTTGACAAAAAAAAAATAAAAATAGGAACAGTAGCCCACTATATTAAAATTTAAAAATATGACAAAAGCCCATTTTAGGCCCAATAGGCCCAAAACCTTATAAACCAAATCGAATCGAATCGAACTTTATTTTTTCGATTCGATTCGGATCGAGTTTGCCCTCCTATTCAGTTCGGTTCAGTTTTGATTTTTAAAAAACCGTGTAAATTTTGAGTTAGCTCGAGTTTGTCCAAAACCGTACCGATTCGAACCGTGCCTACCCCTATTTAAAATAATGGACAGTTAGGATTTATTTAAAAAAATTAAAAAAATAATAATATAATTAATAAAAATAAAAAATAAATCTTAGTTAATGGAGATCCATTCTCCAAATTGGATCTCCACTAAGAAAAAAAAAATTGGAAGAACCTTCAAAGGGAAAAAAAAAAAAATTTTGTTGGAGGGCTGAATCTCCAACGCGACGAACCCAGAAGGGTTCGTCAATGAAGATGAACCCATCTGGGTTCGTCATTAGGAGGCGAACCCTAAATCTTGGTTCGCCTTCAGACTTTTCTAAAGGCGAACCCAAAACCCAGAAAAAAAAATTAATTTTTTTTTAATCTTGGTGGAGATCTAATGTGGAGATTGGATCTCCAAATTTCAAACTCAATTTTTTAAAATAAAAATAAAAATAAATTTAAATAAATTCTTACCATTCATCATCTCAAAGATGGAGGGTTGAGATCTAACCTTATTTTTTTATTTAATAATTTTAAATATTATTGTAGGGGTATTTTAGCCTTTTTAACAGTTGAAGGTGGTCAACCGTTAAGTCTAACGGAAGTCAACTAACGGCAGGGGAGGTGGTTGTTAATAAACAATAAAGTTGACTCCGCTTGTAGTTGACAAAACCTCAGGGGAGGTCGATGTAATTAACTCTTTATTATTATTGCAAAACCACTCACAGGTCAAGTGGTCAGTACACCTCCCTCTCATTTCAGTGGTCAGGGTTCAAGTCCCACCTACACATTTACCAATATGTGTGAGTAGTTTTTTGTGTAAGTAGATGTTTCCTGTTACTTAAAAACTTTCTTATTTTTTTTTAATGGTACAATTATAACATTACCAATATTATAATGTATATTGTAATATACATTATAATATATTAACAATTATATATTATTTTACTATTATTTTTCATTTTGATAATTAATATATATATATACACACTATAATATATATATATATATATAATATTTCAATATTTTAGTTTTTTAACTAAATTTTGAGTTTTATAAGTATTCAATCTTAAATTTTATTTTTATTTTTAAAAAATTATGTTACATTTTAAGATTTTTTAAATTTTGATATTTATTTTTAATTTTTAATGAATTTTATTATATTTTTTTTATATAATCCTTTTAATTTTTTTTTAAAAAATTAAGTTTCTATAATATATATCAATTTCTTATTTGACTATTCAAATAGGTAAAATTGTTAATATATAAAAAGTTAGAAGGTAAAACGTTATTCTAATTTAATAATTTAATAAAAAAATAGATAAAATGATCAACTTATACTTTCTATTATGTTTGACTGTTAAAATTTTTGTCATATAAACTTAATTGATATATTTTGAAAAATTTAGGGACCACACAAGCTATAATAGTAAAAATAAGTTAAGAGTCAAACTGATAATTGTTCAAAATATTAAATTGTAGTTTAAATAAAAGTCGATTTTATTACAATATGAGCAAATATCATAATATTTTATTTTAATTTACGCTCTAAAAAATGTCAACTTCGATTATCTATTGTTATTTCTAGTATCAAAATATCATTTATTCTGTTAATATAAAATTTCTTTTATTCATTAATTGTGTTAAAGATAAGTTTTTTTTTCTTTTGTACACTTTCATTTTCTGTTCACTTATAAAATTATTAAATCACGTCCCTAAATTCACACACAAAAAAGAGAAAAAAAAGAAAAGTCATGTCCCTAAATTAAACTATGTAAACTCACATTCCGTTAACAATATTTATAAAATTCTATCAATGTCTATTAAAGTTTAAAATGGTTTAAAATAAAATTCTATAAATATTTTTTACAATTCTGTAAAATTTATAAAAGTGAATGAAAATTCATAAACTTTATAAAAGTTATTCACTAAAAAAAATATCTATAAATATTTTTAAAAGACTAAATTAAATACACAATTTTAAATTTATACATATTAAAATTTCAGTCAAAATCAGTTTTTTTTAATAAAATTAATCATAATAAAATATACTCAAGTTCCACATAAAAAACAAACATGACCTTAATTAATTATTAATAGCCACTAGCATTTTGGACCACCTTAATTATTACACATAGGAGACAAGACAAGTTAAGTATCTTTTATAATTCTTTTTGTTGGTCCAAATCAAATCTACTTAAAATTTGACATAAAAAGTATGATAGATTTTATATTTATTTTAATATGAAAGAAAATACTATATGTGAAGCACTAAAACAATTGATATTTTATGGTGAAGTAAATATGTTATAATTCTATACTATAAAAAGGAATTACAAATATTTTCGTTATAAAAAGTTTTAGCATTGATAATAATTGTTATAAGTACTTTTTTATTATAGAGTATTTGCAATAAAAGACTTCAAATGTGCTGCAAAAGATTTAAAATTTTTTAATATTGTTATTGATTAGTATCCATAGTAAAAAAAATCGCAACAAATATAACTTTTTTTTATAGTATTATATTTAGAATATACATTTTTCACCATCAGAAAATATTTATTCTTAGAATGATAGGTCTATAATACTCATATGATCTCTTTCTATTAAGAGAAATTATGTTTCTATTACCATTTGTTCACTTGAGAAATATGTTCCATTTCATCTGTTTCGATTTCTTTTAAGCAAATGAGAAAACTATTAATAAAAATGATAAATATAAGGAGCTAAAAAGCCAAAAAAATAGAAAAAGAAGCATAAAATAAAATTGTCTGGACTGCACATTAACTTCATTCGACGCGTTTGGAATGTCTTCCCCTACTTAAATGAGGCATGGTATTAATCGTAGATAAAATCTTAAAAATCGACCTTACTTTCCTTTTCAATTTGGTCATAGATCATAGGAATCCAATTATCTTCGTTTAACAAGTTAACAAGTTCTTATAGTAGAATATGATCATGAGTATAATTTGGATCATTGATATCTTGGTCTTCTTTGGAAAGAGGATTATTGTCTGATTACTATTATCAAAGTCATGAGAATGAGGAATGGATGCTTGGACAACTTTATTCCCATCATTATCAAGTCTTTATTTTTTTTTGTTGAAATTATCCCCATTAATAGCAATATCTTGAATTGCCAAAATTTCTCTCCTTCAGCTGATATTCCAAAATTACCTGATTTATTTTTTGGAATCTGATTTTCTACTTGCAAATTAATGTTGTCAATTGTCACCAGAATCTGTCCTTTTTGGAAACTGATATGGTCGTCGTGAACCAAAGAAGACTCTTGATGATTTTCTTCAGAGATATTCATACAAGCTACTGTAGAATTCCCACTCGAATGGACAAGGCCTACCCAAACACCATTATTGTCATCTTCTTTCTCACTAATGTTGGAAACATGATTTCCTCGCCTCAATTTTATTTTTGAGAGAGAGAAATGTACCTCGTTCCGTTGTAGATTTGTTGGTGTTTTGGTAACATATTTCTGGCTAATTCAACAATAATCTCATCTGTTTCATTTTTTCATCTTACTATTCAAATATTTTAAGATGTTTTTATCTAAATAAAAGAAAATTTGATCTTAATTAAAACAAATGTTCAATAACTAATACATTTGCATCCAAATGTTCATCAATGGAGATCTCTTTCTTTCTTTTTTTCTCTCTTCTCTTATTTTTCTGATACTTTGTATTTTTATCCAAAATGTAAAAGAGTTAACAAAAACAATTAAATTATTGGGGCAGATTAAATTAATAATAATAATACTAATTTATTTAAAGACTATTTATGAATATTACAATTAAAAAATAGGTTATTAGGGTTTGATTGGACCACCTTAACATTAGGCGATATCTGGTACAAGGTCATATTGTCATATGAAAAAGAAAATGGACCACCTAAATCTTTTATATAATTAGATTGAATTGCTTAAATCATTCTATAATTATATTGGACAATAAAATAAGAAAATGAACAGTGAGATTATGGTTGTATAAATAGATAGTATCCAATGAACGTATGATTTGTCCAACAAAAATTAATTTGAAATGGCAACTTTAGCAGCAAACTCAGTTTTTGTTTCATTGGAGAAATCTCCTCCACAAAAAGTGTTAAGGGGTCATCATGGTAATGCCTTACCTTGGTCGACTGTGAAAAAAGGGAGATTGGGTGGTGGCATGTCATGTTTGGCGGCAACTACTAAAACAGACCAACACGTTAGTCGTCCAATAGCTGACTTTCCCTCTAATATATGGAAGCATTTTACTCTTGATAATCACTTCACTTCTGTTGCCTCTCGTGTCTTTGTAAGTATATATATCATTTTCTTCATTAATCTCTCACAGTACTTTCTATTCTAATCTAATTGGATTCTATTTCCTTTTCTATTAACAAATTAATTAATATTAACTTTTTCTTAAACCTTTATATATACAAATATTTTTAAGTGTGAGGGTTTTTTTTTTTTTATATGAAGATTAAATAGACTTGGATTTTTCTAATGATTAAAAGGAGACTCAAACCTGAAACTTAAAACCTAAATGACATGTTTATTTTTTTTCTTCTAAGTAATGAATAAAAGTGTTGTTTGTTTGTTTTTTTATTTGAAAACATAAATATCTGAATAAAAAATTTTTTAGAAATATATTAATATAGGAATGATTATTATAGAAGAAAGTATTGTAATTATAATTTAGTAATTCGGTGTTAAGTGATAAGTTATAATTTTTAACTTTTTATTTTAAGTTGTTTAACCACTTAAAAAAATAAATAAAAATAACATAATGTGCCTAATTTAGACCAATTAAGTGTTAAGTGGAAAAAAAACAAACGACCCCTGAGAACTATAAAAATTAACAACCTTCTAGTTTTGAATATAAACATTAAAAACTCTCCATAGATAAGGGTTTTGTTTAAATTCAAAAAATGTGAGGGTTTTATTTTTGGAAAAAATAATAATTCACAGGGTGGGAATCTTCTTATTTTACAGTACAATGGACCTTGATTTGTTGTTTATTTCTCAGGAATTCGATCAAACATATAGTAGACAAATGGAACAGACGAAACATAAAGTGAAGGAAATGTTAATTGCTTCGGCAAATGATCCGATAAAGAAAGTTAGTTTGATCAACTTATTATGTCGTCTCGGTGTTTCATATCACTTTGAGGTTGAGATTAATGAACAACTAAATCTCATTTTTGAAGGGCAACCTAATCTTTTTAAAGATAACAACTATGATTTATGCACGGTTGCTCTCTTGTTTCGCATCTTTAGACAACGGGGTTTCAAAATATCTTGTGGTAAGTGTGTGTTTGATATTTATTTGCATGCATTCATATATTCTGAATATAAAATCACTAGCTATTGATAAACTGTGAATTCAGATGTGTTCGACAAATTTACGGAAGGTGACGGTAAATTTAAAGAAAATTTAAGCAGCGATGCAACGGGATTGTTAAGTTTGTATGAAGCTAGTAATTTGAGAACGCACGAAGAAGATATTCTTGACGAGGCTGTTGCTTTCTCTAGTGGTCATCTGAAGTCGTTGGTTGACAAATGTATCCCTCATTTGGCAAAACAAATAACAATGGCACTAGAAATGCCCTTGCACAAAGGAATTCCAAGGCTAGAAGCATTACAATACATCTCTTTATATGAAGAAGATGAATTCAAAAATCAAACTCTCCTCTTGTTTGCAAAGTTAGATTTTAATCGAGTACAACTAGTGCACCAAGAAGAGCTAAGCCACCTCACAGGGTAATTACTACTCTATATAAATGTATTTTTTTTTTAGGGTATCCTAAATACAGGTTCATTGATATATATTAATATTGCATGCAGCTGGTGGAGAGATTTAGATTTGGCATCAAAGCTTCCATATACAAGAGAGAGATTAATAGAGTGCTACTTCTGGGTAGTTTCAACATATTTCGAGCCTTGTTACACACGTGGGCGGTTGATATACACTAAAGTTCTCAAGTTGATGTCAGTTGTAGACGATATATATGATGCTTATGGTAATATTGAAGAGCTTCGACTTTTTACTGATGCCACAGAAAGGTCCTCTCTTTTTCTTTATATATATGTATGATAGCAAAATAATATATATTATGTAATTAATTACAATCTTTACTTCCAGGTGGAACATTAGTGCCGTTGATGACTTGCCAGAATATACGAAAGATCTTTATAGTGCCCTCTTAAATACTTTTGCTCAATTGTACAATGATTTGAATGAGGAAGAAAGATCTTATGGTTACTTTGATACAAGGGATAGGGTAAGAATTTTACTTGTTCAATATGATATATATATATATATATATATATATATATATATATATATAATAAATAATACTGAATTTACTTAAGGTTTGTTAAATTACACTTGAAATTAAAATTTGTAGAAACTCATACTGAACTCCCCCGGCGTTAAGTTTGACTGTTAAAAAGTACACTCGAGCCTCCTCTGATTCGCAATCCATGGTGGATCTATAGTGGATCCACAGTGGATCTCTCGCTTCTTCTATTTTTCTTTTTTTTTTAACCGTCAATTTTACTTTTTAAAGATTAAACTTAATACCAGGAGAGTTCATGTGAGGTTTTTTATTTTTTATTTTTTACAAATTTTGATTTTGAGTATAATTCAACAAATTTCATGTAAGTTTAGTATTATTTGTTCATATATTTACAATTAACTTTTGTTAATCTTATATAATTAGATAATAGAAGTGGTGAAAGCTTACCATCTTGAGGCCGAATGGTTGAATCAAAATTATGTGCCGACATTAGAAGAGTATTTGAGCAATGGAGTAGTCACGGCTCATTGTTATACACTCACAGCCTTAACATTCCTAGGAATTACCGATGAAATTGCTGCAAAAAATGCATTCCAGTGGTTGCGAAATGATCCAAAACTTGCTAGAGATGCATATGCCATTATTCGCATTTTAGATGACATCGCCAGCCATGAGGTATGGTTACTCCATCGCCTTTGCCTGACAATAAGTTAGTTAACTAACATTCATATTATTTGATATATACAAAATATGATATTTGTAGTTCGAGCAAAAAAGACAACATGTAGCCTCGGCTGTGGAATGTTACATAAAACAATATGGAGCTTCAAGAGAGGAGGCAGTCGGAGAACTTAACAAAATGGTTCAAGATATATGGAAGAGTGTAAACGAAGAATGTATGAAGCCAGCAATCATCCCAATCCGTCACCTTAATCTCATCGTTAATAATATCCGTCTAACCGAAGTTACTTACAAGGATATTGATGGATACACAAATCCAGATTATCTCAAAACCTATATCACTAAGTTCTTCATTGATCCAATGCCTATTTAACCACGTTTCTCCATTTCTCAATTAAAACCATGTCCAAAAATAAAAAAAATTGTACTTGTTTCATTTCTTGTAATTGTTCACCTTTGTTAATTAATTACATATTATCTACTTTTTGTCTTATAAACCTTTTATCAACCCTTTGGTATTCCTATATATTTTAAAATAATTACAGTTAATTGTACTGATAAAATAATCTACTAAAATTATTCTGAAATTGGAGGTGACTCACAAAGGGTCCTTAAAAACATTAGCAGTCCAAAAAAAAAATATATATATATATACAGAGAAAAGAAAATAATATAATTTTTTGTCTATTTAATTTGAATATTATTGAAGGAATTATTTAGGGCTTGTGCTTGGGCGGCGGCGGCGGCGGCGGCGGCGATGGGTGGAGAATGAGAGAGTTTCTAATTCAAAGAAAAATAATTAGGTTTTGGTTGGGTAAATATATTTTACTAGTTAATTTTATTAATTTACTTTTGACTTTTCAATTTTTAATTTTCTAATTTATAATTATTATTTTAGTTTATATTTCTAAATTTAAAAATATCTGCCATGTGTCATATATACGAGAATACTAAATGAAAATACCTTTATAATTTATAATTATTATTTTAGTTTATATTTCTAAATTTAAAAGTATCTACTAAATGAAAATACCTTAAAAATATTTTTAAATTTAACTCTCTCTCTCTCTCTTGTCTAATATTATTCATGTATAGTAAGGGAAAATTGCACAAACTTTTTTCGAGTTTAGGCAATATTGCATTTAGTGGCAATTTTTACTATAAATATACAAACATTCCCTAGAGTCTGTTAACCCACAGTTAAATTTAATATTTGAATAACCTTAAACTGAAAAATAACCAAACTACCCTTCAGATAGTTATTTAATTATTATTTTATTTTTAGTTAAAAAATATTATTGAATAACCACACCACACCCTTGAATAACCGAAAAGTTATTAAATAACCACACCGTTGTGCAATATTTCTAAATTGTGGGGAAGTTTGTGCAATTTTCCCGTATAATATTACTAAAAAGTTAACATTTTTTAAAGAACAAATTGTAATGGAATACCTGACCAATGAAATTGTATTTTTACTTAAATTACAACTTAATACCTCGGACAATTACTAATTTGATTTTTAATGTATTTATAAATATCACTTTTTGACCTATTTTTCTTTTTTAACTCACAAGGTCTCAAATATTTTCAAAATACATTAACTTAGTGCGTATGACAAAAATTTTAACGGTCAAACCTAACATAAAGTATAAATTTACTATTTTATTATTTTTTTATTAAATTATTAAATTAGAATGACGCTTTTACTCTGTAACTTTTTAAAAACTTTACCTATTTAAATAGTCCAATAAGAAATTGACATATATTATAAAAGTTTAAAATTTTTTTAAAGACACTTAAAAATGATTATATAATGAAATAAAAATGATAAAATTCATTAAATTAAAAATAAATATAAAAATATTATAGAAATGAAAAAAAATCTTCAAAGTAATATCAATTATTAAAAATAAAATAAAATTTAAGATTTAAGGTATGATGACCAAAAGGTCTTTGACGACCAAAGGTACAAGAGCCAATGAGTATGTGGTCTTATGAGCACTCAAGCTAGACGTGGATATGAGTATTTTATCACTTTCACTGAGGATTACTCAAGATTTGACTATGTGTACCTCATGAGACATAAGTCAGATGCTTTTGACATGTTCAAAGCATTCAAAGCTGAAGTAGAAAATCAGCTTGAGAAACAAATAAAGATATTGAGATCTGATCGTGGTGGAGAATATCTATCTAGAGAGTTTTAATAATATCTTATTGTTAATGGAATTATTTCTAAGTTTTCTGCGCTAGGAACACCTTAACAAAATGGGGTGACAAAAAGGAGAAATAAGACTCTTTTAGATATGGTTAGGTCTATGCTGAGTTATTCCATGCTCCCTAATTCCTTTTGGGGATATGCCTTACAAACTGCAATGTACATTCTAAATGGTGTACCATCCAAGTCAGTTCATCAAACATCGCATGAGTTGTGAGCTAGGCAAAAACCTAATTTACAACACCTAAGGATATTTGGATGTCTTGCACACGTGTTAAAAGGAAAGACGAAAAAGATGGAGTCCTGTTTAGAAATGTGCATCTTTGTGGGGTATCCAAAAGGAACGAAATGATATTATTTCTATAGTTCTTAAGATCTTAAAGTATTTGTTTTGTCCAATGCTAAATTTCTAGAAAAGGACTAGATGAATGATTTTGTGCCTAAAAGTAGAATTGTTCTGAACAAGCTTTCAGGAGATATAATTCCGCAAGTGGTTTCACGACCATGTGCAATTGAAAGTTCCGTACCATCACAAGATCAACAACCTACCATTCCTCGTCGTAGTATGAGTGTTGGTAGACAACCCGAAAGATACATCGGTCTAGGAGAATTAGTGGCGAATCTCCCAGATGACGATGATCCCTACATGTATAAAGAAGATATGGAGGATGTTGATTGTCGCTATTAGCAAAAGTCAATGCAATTCGAAATTGAATCTATGTTTATTAATAAAATCTGGTCTCTTGTAGACTTGCCTAAAGGAATAAAACTGATTGGTTGCAAGTGGGTATACAAGAGGAAAAGAGGTATGGATGGAAGAATAAAAACCTTTAAAGCTAGATTGGTAGTTAAAGAATGAAGGTATCGATTATGAGGAAACCTTCTCTCCTGTAGCCATGCTTAAATCCATAAGAATACTATTGTTCATAGCGGCATCTCTAGACTTAAAGATTTGGCAAATGGACGTCAAGACAGCTCTCCTTAGTGGATGTCTGATGAAAGTATCTATATGATGTAATCAGAAGGATTCATTGAAAAATGCCAAGAGGAGAGGGTATGCAAGTTGCAAAGGTCAATATATGGACTGAAGCAAGCATCCAGATCCTGGAACATAAGGTTCAATCAAGTTGTAAAAGGTTTTGGATTCATTCAAAATCTTAACGAAACTTGTGTGTGTAAAAGGATAAAAGGCGACAAAGTTGGTTTTCCTAGTTCTTTATGTTGAAGATGTATTACTCATCGAAAACAATGTAGGAGTATTGACATCAGTAAAAGAAAGGTTAGCAAAACAATTTGATATGAAGGACTTAGGAGAAGCAAGTTATATTATGTTGGGGTTTATATCCTAAATACTTGTAATTGTAAATGTAATTAAACATTAATAAAAGTAGTTATTATTCATTCAAAAATAAAAGTAGTTTATTTAAGTTCATTCATTTATATAATGTGCGTAACATCTAAGATTGCAAAATGTAATATCAATCTGAGTATATGAGAGTCAGATACATGAGGATTTATTTTGAGACTTGCAATTTAAAGAGTCCGTAGATAGCAAACGAAGTTGGGTACTTTGTTTGTGGTTGATCTATTGTTGCGGTCCATTCTGTAATGTACAGTGATTTTATCATAGACCACTCATGTAGTTGACATGAGAATGGATACATCTTATATGATGCGATCATATAGGACTGGGCCACGATTTATATAAATCTCTCACCAATATCCGTTAGTAGATGAGATACATATACGTATCGACATATGGTGGCTATTTATGGGTGATCTTAATCACGAGTGTCTTATCGACTCCTTCAGGTTAGATCGTGACTTTTGATTTATCATGAGTGAGATTGATTGTAGTTTTCTTGATCAATACCTCCGTATTTTTTTAGTTGCGGTTTAGCTTGTGTCTGGGAAGGTCTGAACACAATATCGGAATCCACTCCTTCTTGACTGAAGTAGATGAGTAGTTTTCTTAAGGGTTGATTCAAGGCTTGAACAATTATGAGCGCTCTCATTCTTCCGTAAGGAAGATAGGATTTATTTGTTCATGAGAGAATCAATAGTGCTTAAAGGAAAAAATATAACTAGAGGGGTATAACGGATATTATGACCCAGCTCTAACTATGAACTACTTGTGGAAGATCACACCATATGTAAATAGCTATATCGATGGACACTGAGATTTCAAATTGTATAAAACATCTGCAGATTCGAGAGTTCAGCCTCGGGTTTCTTGTGGAGTAACTCCGAGGTTAATAATCATGAATATTAATCAAAACTAAGTATTATTGGAGCTCAAAACTATAGGTCCATTAGGTCCCCTTGCCAACCCTTATGATTGTTGGTAATGAGGTTCATGGTAAATTAATTGCACAGCCTAATTAATTGTGTTACAAAAGTGACACGATTTAATTAAGAGAATTAATTAAATAATATGATTATTTAATTAATAATTTAATAATTAAATAGATATTAATAATTTAAAATTATTAATTAATTTAATTATTAAAGGAGGTTGCAGAATCAAATCATGACTAATACAAAGGATTAAAATAATAAAACTTATTTTAAATCCTAAGAGGTCAAAGGTTCAAACTCTAAGAGAGACTGAAATCAAATAGGATTTGGAATCCTTTTGCCCTGGTCAAACTAAAACCACAGAGGACATATATATATATATATATATATATATGTGTGTGTGTGTGTGTGTGTGTGTGTATATATATATATATATATATATATATATGATATGTTATCAGAAAAAGAAAACCCTAAAACATTACAGACAAAAGGAAAAGTGCGGCCACTTAAGAGAAAAAGAAAAGAATTTTCTTCTTCCTTGTTTTGCAGGTGCGGCTGGCTAGGTAAAGAGAAAAAGGTGTTGTCTTCTTTCTTTGTCTGCAATCTCTATCTTGATATCTTTGACGTGCTCACACACGCGTTGTCAGACTGCGGGTCATAGCTCGGAAGATTTGGTGATAACAAAATGGATCAAATCAATTAAGAAACAAAACAAAGGTATTAAATTATTCGAAATCGTATATGAATAAATCGGCTCTTAAAAAGTGTTTTCAAAAGTAAAAAGAAAATTTTTTTAAAATCTCCGCTGTATACATTTTCTTTTTAATCTACAATTGGTATCAAAGATTGGTTTGTTCTTGATATATATATATATATATATATATATATATATATATATATATATATATATATGATTGTTTTGATTTCTTATCACATGTTTAGGCACAATCTAAAGCTTGTAAGTGTTATATATTTAATTGTTAATATATAAACATAGATGATCATAATTTTTTTATAGTAAATTGGGTTTCGATTTATTTATTTATTTTGCCATGGCCGAAACTATTACTGGTTGTTTTGAACATCCTGTAATTAACTGATGCGGAACCATAGCAAATGGTGTTTGATTGAGGTGATTCAAAAACCAGTGAAAGAAGATATCCAGATGAAGATAGCAGCACAAATAGCACCACAAACGGGCACTGAATGCACCCTCACGCCCTGCCGCAAGTGGACAGTCCTGCAGACCTAAAATAGGGTAGTGCGCTGTGCGTAAGCTACTATCGCGGCAGGTTTTGGGGCTGTTCTTTTGGATTTTTGCTGGTGATTTTGCTACATATTTTCTGAAAAATATTGGTAAATATTAACCCAGAAAAATGATAGAAAATTGAAGCGAAAAATTGCTCGAAAAACTAACCAAACTACGCCTTACGCGGCTGCGCGCACCATATATGTCTCTATTGGCAGCCACGTCATCGCGCCTCAGACACATGTTAGAGTAACGTGTGGGCCTTGATAAAAATGTTGGCATTCCATAGAAGTGGCCCTAATGAGTCTAAGTTCGCTTCATTAAATTTTTTCGTGTTAGCAGACTTGAGATATGCATGTGGCTAATCTGATGGGCTTCATGGACAACCATAGCTTGCTAATTTTAAGTGATGGGTCTCAGGGCCCAATCATGAGATGGGTCACTTAAAATTAAATCAAGTTGGACTTAATGAAAACTCAATATGGAAAGTGGCAGATTTGAAGTCAAAGATTTACAAAGAAGACCAAAAAATGCTTTGGATAAATTTTATAATTAGATTTGTTTAAGTTAGATAGCCCAATTCACTCGGTCATCTATGTATGCTTTTTATTTATGTGATAAATGATTAAGCATGTTTATACATTTAAATGCCATTTTGATTAGGTGTGCCTACACATGCATTATAACATGTCATGCATGATTGCTGATCGGTCGATAATTGTTATATTTTTGTATCCCTTGAACCGTATCTTTTAATTGTAATTTCGAGTATTTTTTATACGTTTAATGTGTTTTGTGTGCTTGTGCAACTATTAGGTGAGTTCCCATGAATTAAGCGAATATATGTGGAATCGAGACAAAACCGTGCAAGCATGCATGCATGAGAGACCCATGGGACCAATGATTGCTCACCAACAATGCTTGTACACCAATGAGCTTGCACATGGCAAATATGGGGCAAAAATAGTGCACAGTTCACCATCATGCATGCAACAGCTCACTATATACCTTGCATGGAATAATTGTTTGCCACCTTGCATCAAGAAATGAAGAAAATGAAGAATTGTTAGAAAGCCAAGCAGTGTGCACGTGGAAGAAGAAAACAATTTGGAGAAGACACCTTGCATGGGAAAGAATGAGCAAACAAGAGTTGTGCACATGAAGAATTGAAGAGCTTGTTGGACGTGGAAGAGAAAATGAAGAAGATCAAAGCAGCAGCTGCCACATGCTTGAAAGAGAGCTGCTGATCAGTTTATGCATGAGAAGAAACATTGCATGGCAACCAAATTCACCAGTAGCTAGCACATGAAGAAAAGCCAAAAGAAGAATGAAAAAAAAGCAGCAGGTCACGCGACCATGGGTCACGCTCGTGGCTCGTGCACGGAGGCGAGTTCCAATCCAGCAGGTGACGCTACCACCTCACGCGACCAGTGCTCACAGTCCGTTGCTCGCGTGCAGAGATGAAGAAGCTGGCAGAGTGCAGCGCGAGGTGGGAGCGCTACCTTGGCTCGCGCCTGTCCCTCGCGCTCGCTGAAGCAGTACAGTCCAGCAGGTCCCGCGACCTCCAACCGCTACCAGCTTGCTCGCGCCAGCTGCTCGCGTGCGAAGAAGAGGATATTGATCCAGCAGGTCCCGTGACCTCCAAACGCGACCTGGGGTCGCACCAGCTACTTGCGTGAGAAGAAGAAGTGCAGCAGTAGTGTGTCACGCGACCTCTTGCACGCTACCTTGGGTCGCGCCTGTCCCTCGCGGCGACGGTAATTTCAGCAACCTCGCTGCACTCTATAAATAGAAAACGATGGAGAGAAGATAAAAAAAAGGGGGCTGGGTTCCAGAAAAGAGAAAATACAGAGAGAGAAGAAGGAAGAAAAAGAAAGAAGAGGGCCTAGGAGACTAGCCATCGAATCGATTTTTCGGACGACTTCAATCGCTCATAGGATTTGAATTTGTGCACGGAGAAACTCAACCGAATCGATTTAAGACGAGAATCCAGCCATCTTGAGTTTTTCTTTCATATTCTTTATTTTTATCTTTATGTTTTTCATGATACTCTTGATAAATAATATTATGTATTATTATTCTAGTTAATTACACTCAACCTATTTGAGGTTTGGATAATTACACTCGGAATCAAAGTTTGCATTAATTGACACTGACCTCCCCTCCCATTAAGTTTGACCGTTAAAATAAATGGCTGACCATCCAAAAATATTAAAATGACCAAAATACCCCTGGTTAAAAAATTAAAAATATAAAAAATAAACTTTTAAAAAAAATAATAATTATATAAATAAAAAAATAAAAATAAATTTTATCTAAAACAATTATCTAAACAAATGAATCTAGTCCATTTTTAAAAAATATCTAAAAAATTTGTAAAATAATAATTTGAGATTTGTAAAAAAAAATCTAGATCCAATCTAGACCGTCCATCAGATCTGATGAACGATCCAGATGATATCTTGACCAATTTTTTTTTTTAAAAAATTAAAATTAAAAAAAATTAAAAAGTCTAGATTTGATTTGGACCACCTCCACCATGGACAGATTTCCATGGATGGAGCTTTCATCTTTTCATGGAGTTACCCACGCTGCGGAAAGGAGGAGGCGGGGAGGCTCAGCGAGAGAGACGAGCCTCCCCCGATCGTCATGGGGAGGTCTCGCCTCCCCCATGATGGGGACGCCGCCCTATTTTGCTAACGGGAAGGCGTCCCTGTCGTGGGGGAGGCTCGCCTCCCTCGCCGAACCTCCTCGCCTCAGCCTTTTGGTGGCAGGGGGAACTCCATGGAGAGATGGAAGCTCCATCCATGGAGATCTGTCCATGGTGTAGGCAGTCCAGATCAAATCTGGACTTTTTAATTTTTTTTTAAAAAAAATGATCAAGATATCATCTGGATAGTTTATCAGATATGATGGTTCTGATAAACGGTCTAGATTGGATATGGATTTTTTTTTTACAAATCTCAAATTATTATTTTACAAATTTTTTAGATATTTTTTAAAAATGCACTAGATTCATTTGTTTAGATAATTGTTTTAGATAAAATTTATTTTTATTTTTTTATTTATATAATAATTATTTTTTTTAAAAAGTTTATTTTTTATATTTTTATTTTTTTAACCAGGGGTATTTTGATCATTTTAATATTTTTGGATGGTCAGCAATTTATTTTAACGATCAAACTTAACGGGAGGGGAGGTTAGTGTCAATTAATGCAAACTTTAATTCCGAGTGTAATTAGCCAAACCTTAGAGAGGTTGAGTGTAATTAGTTCATTATTATTTTTTAAAAAAGTTTATTTTTTATATTTTTAATTTTTTAACCAAGGGTATTTTGGTCATTTTAATATTTTTGGATGGTCAACCATTTATTTTAACGGTCAAACTTAACGGGAGGGGAGGTCAGTGTCAATTAATGTAAACTTTGATTCCGAGTGTAATTAGTCAAACCTCAGGTAGGTTGAGTGTAATTAACTCATTATTATTCCCTAGTTATGAATTAATTTCCTACACTAGGGATGATGATGGAACTTACTGTGAATTTTGATTGAGATTAATGAATGCTTGGATGATTTGAGTTATTTGATTGAGTGTTGATTTAATGCTTTATTGATTGTATATTGATTGATCACAAATATTCAATATCTTGTTGTTGTGGATTAAGTACCGAGAGGAGACATCCACAACGTGTTCGATAAATTGACAAAATAGCCTAGGAACTAAATAGAGATATATATTGGTGTAGGTTGTGTGATCCAATATATTTCCATGTTTATTGCATTCTCATATATTTGACATTCATCGAGAGATAGGGTATTAGTGTGTGTTGAATAGGTTCGATTTGCCTTGATAGAGGATTTCGGATAGCTAGATAACATAATCATCAATAATTGACTTGAACATCCATTGCATAATTATCTTATATCATTAGGATTAGTTAGTGAAATCGGATTCCCTAGTTCCCGTTACCATTTATAAAAAGACCTTTTAATTTCAAGTTTATAAATAATTTAGATTATAAGTTACAAATCACAATCATTGAATTAGTTTTCTAGATAGTGTTAGACTTGGTTAATTTCAGTATTCAATCTCTAATCGTCCTCGTGGGAACGATAATCGGAACACACAATTCTATATTACTTGTGCCGACCCCGTATATTTGTGGGTACACAAAAGGCGTAACAATTGCCATAAATTATATGTTTAATTTTAATTATGATTAAAATGATAAACACTCAAATAATTGGCAATCAATAATGAGTTTAGTTTTTAGGAGTAAAAACTTGGTAATACTCATTAATATACTAATCAATTTAATTAAAATATTTAATTAATTAGATTAGTTAGGCCCAATGATTTATTAGGATTAATTTGATTAAAACCCAAATAATGAGATTAGTTTTTAGAAGTAAAAACTTGGTAATTCTCATCAATGAACTAATCATTTAATTAAAATATTTAATTAATTAGATTAGTTAGGCTCAATTATTTATTAGGATTAATTTGATTATAGCCCTAATAATATTTGGAACAAATAATGAGATTATTTTTTAGGAGTAAAAACTTGGTAATTCTTATTAATAAACTAATCGATTTAATTAAAACGTTTAATTAATTAGATTAGTTAGGCCTAGTAACGTATTAGGTTAAAACCTCAATAATAAATTGGACCAAATAATATGAGTTAGTTTTAATAGTTTAAAACTTGGTACACTCATATTAATTTCTAATCTTATAAAATGTTTACATAGATTAGAAATAAAATAATAATTTAGTCTTTAATAGTTAAAGATTAATAATTTATTAAATGTTAATAGGATTAGATTCCACTAACGAAATAAAGATCTAGTAAATTTAGATTATATATTAGTAGTTAAATCTAAGTTAAATACTAGAGATATAGAGTTTAAAAACTCGATGTCATTTAGAAAAACCCTAAATAACAAATAAAAGTGGGAGAGAGATATATAACATTATATCCCGCAGTCTCTATCGTTAGTTCAACACCATAAGACTCGAGTGGGGCCTTGTGACGGCTTTACTTTCGTCCTCCCTAACGGAAGGTGTTCACGACAGTAAATACCAAGGTTGACTTCCTAACGGATAGAATTTCTGAATGTATTTTGGGATTGACCTAGCCTTTCTAGGCAACTCTCAAGTTAAGTTCGTGAAATCTAAAATGACGGGTCACACTTACATGGATTTAAATTAAACAAGTTGATTAAAATCCCGACTAAACATAGCGAGGATTAAATGATATAAGAATAAAGAGTTATTTTGGTGTACTATTTGATTGAGAATGTCTCGATCTAACATACAAGGATTTAACCTAGCCTTCCTAAGCACTTGTGGTATGTTTGATTGTCGTGACATAGTAACTATTTTAGGGAAATTTCTAGCTCATTAAGCATGCATCATGTTTAATTTTATGCCGAATTCAAGTGCATAGTATGAATGTATGAAGTGAATGTTTATTAATTTTATTTATGCTTATTTCAGCAATGTCTTCCGCATTAATATCAATCCTCGCTAATGAGAAATTAATTGGTGATAACTATACTAAATGAAAACATAATATGAATGTGATCACGGTCTGCAAAGACTTTAAATTTGTGCTAATGGAGGAATGCCCTCCAAAGCCTACAACCAACACAAAACGATATGTCAAAAATAAGATCAGCGAGGCAAATATTGCTGATCCATCATCTTCTAGTTTCAAGAAGAGAAAGAGGTCTACTGACAAAGTAAAGGCTAAGCCTAAGATAAACAGCACCACGACTAACAAAGCAAAGGGAAAATGTTTCCTTTGCGACAAGGTTGGTCATTGGAAGAGGAACTGTTCATAGTACCTTGAGGAGCTCTCTAACAAGAAGAAAGTGAAAAGTAAATCAGATTTACTTTTCATTGAATCCTGTTTAGTGGAAGATGATTCTTCACCTTAGATCATAGATTCAGGGACCACTAACCATATTTATTCTTCTTTACATTGGACTGATTTTTAGACAAAGCTGGAGGATGGGTTCTTCACTATGTACGTTGGAACAGGGGATGTCATTTCAACACGAGCAGTGAGAGTAGTTAGACTATAAAAAAATAATCATTTTCTTTAATTGAACAATGTCTATTTCATTCCTGGATTTACAAAGAATTTGATTTCTATATCCAGATTACTTGAAAAGTTTTATAAGGTTTCTTTTAATGATAGATAAGTTATCATTTCAAGAAATGGAATAAATCTTTGTTCTGGAATAAATGAAAATAACTTGTATGTTTTAAGACTGTTAACTCATACAACACTGCTTAACACTGAAATGTTTAAGGTTGAAAAACCTAAAACAAAACGACACAAAGTTTCTCAAGAAAATGAAACGTGTCTATGGCATTTAAGACTTGACCACATTAACATTGGCAGAATAGACAGACTAGTAAAAGACGGACCTTTAAGTGATTTAAAGATCGGCACTTTACCTGTCTACGAATCCTGTCTAGAAGGTAAAATGACCAAGTGATCTTTAACTGGAAAAGGGATTAAAGCCACACAACCATTAAAGCTTATACATTCGTACGTTTGTTGACCAATAAGTGTTAGAGCTATAGGTGGTTATGAGTGCTACGTCACATTTATTGACGACTACTTAAGATACAAATATGTTTACCTAATGCAACGTAAATCGGAAACATTTAAAATGTTCAAAGAATTCTGAGCTGAAGTTGAAAATCAATTAGGCAAAACAATCAAAGTTCTACGATCAGATCGTGGAAGTAAGTTTCTTGACCAAGCGTTTGTAGACTACATGGTTGAGCATGAGATAGTATCCCAACTCACATCTCTAGGAATGCCATAGAAGAATGGTTTTCGGAGAGGAGAAACACGACCCTGATAAAAATGGTGAGACCTATAATTAGCTTCTCATCATTATCATATTCCTTCTGGGGATATGCACTGCAAACGACAACATACATTTTGAACTTAGTTCCATCCAAGTATGTTCCCAAGACTCTTCAAGAGTTGTGGAATGATCGTAAAGTCAGTTTACGATATTTGCATATTTTGGGATGTGCAGTGTAACACCCCCTGACCCGACCCGACTGGATCGACCCAGGAAGAGTTACTGGGTTTTCAAAACTTTACTAAATTCTGTTTATAAACTGAAAACCATATAATTTATCAAATACTTTCTTAATTCTGTTTATAAACGAAAAACCATATAAAATCATATAAATTTGTAATTTAAAAATATGTTTTTAGTGAGCCCATCAAAATTCAGTTTTTAAAAATTTCGGCAGAGTTTCCCCTGTTTTTCTGATTTCCCAAAACCTATTTTCCACAAAACTCAAATCAAATAAAATTCACAATAACACTTAAAATCTTCATTCAATCAAATGCGCACTCTGCCGTTTAGTGCGACTTCCAAACAGTTTTTAAAACAAAACAATTCATAATTGCTTATTTACAGTCCTTTGAAAATGAAAAACAGAAATCATAAAACAATTAAGTACAAAACATAATTATATAACTCAATTACAAATTCTCTGTATATGCATGCATAACTAATTACTTTATACAGTAATATAGATATCTACCCAAAATGTGGCGACTGTGACTCTGAATATCTGTCTGCAACTCTCTCTCTCTTCAATCTCTTGCTTCCTCAGTATCCTTGTTACCTACGCACGATAAAAACCGACGTGCTAAGCAATAATGCTTAGTGGGTGTACACTAAAATAAATTTCAATATAATAGCATACAATAAATCTTAAATTCAGAAAGTCAGAAATATATATATATATATATATATATATATATATATATATATATATATATATATATATATATAAAACAACAAAACTTAAATTCTGCATTACAGAAATATATATATATATATATATATATATATATATATATATATATATATATAGAAAACAATTAATCATATTTCAAGTTCTGAAACTATATAGAATAAAGTATTTCAAAAGTTTCCGGGTTTCTATTTCAATAACATTTCTTTATTTTTCTGGTTTTCAGTTCTCAATTGGGCCCGTGATACACATAACAGGGTTTACAGGACTGGATTACGGGTTTTACAGTCGGATTTCCCATCTCATAAGAAATGGTATCCCTATATAAACAGTCGGTTTCCCATTTCATGAGGAAATGGTATCCATATATTCTCACAGTTGGTTTCCCATTTCACGAGGAAATGGTATCCGTGTTTAACAGTCGGTTTTCCATTTCACGAGGAAATGGTATCCGTATAATCAATATCAGAGGCATTATAAATCACGGTGCAGTACTGCCATATATTCACCCAATTGACATGTCAATCTCCTATATCCATATTTCCCTATACATATATTAGGGCCATTCAAATATCATAACAAATTAGTTCTTTGGTTTCAGGAATCAACGAATATAAATTTCAATCAAAATCCATAAGTAGGAAACCAAACAATAGTTGTAAACCAGGTTTTGAAAACATACGCTTTTATTCGAATGTCTATAATATCAGAATATTGCATAAATATTTCCAACAATATTTAAAATGAAATACGAATATATAAAACAAATCAATACTAGTATATAAACTCCATAACTATATTTCCAGACGTACTAAATCAAAACATCTATCGAAATCAGTTCAGAAACGTGTGTACACCAACCTGGATACCGTTTTACGACAGTTTTCTTTCGAGATTTTCCTTTTTCCCTTTTTCCTTTCTTTCTCCTCTTTCCTTTTTCCTTCTCTTTTCTTTCTTTTCTTTTCTTCTTCTTTCCCTTCTCTTCTTCTTCTTTTCTTCTTCCTCTTCTTCTTCTCTTCTTCCTCTTCTTCTTTCTTTCTTTCCTTTTTTTTTTCTCTCTTCTCCCGTTTTCTGTTTCTTCCCTTCTGTTTTTTTGGCTTCCGCGAGAAGCTTTCTTTTTTTATACAAATTCGGTCATCGCGACCTGTGGTCGCGGTACTCACTGGAGAAGTTTCACCTCTTTCATCGCGAGCACCCATCGCGGTACCATGGTCGCGCTGGTGGTCGCGTTGCTCACTGCCCGAATTTGATATTTTTCACCGCGAGCTAGTCAGCGCGATCTGTGGTCGCGGTGCTCACTGCCAGAAATTATATTTTTCACCACGAGCAGCTCATCGCGATCTGTGGTCGCGGTGAGGGTCGCGGTACTCACTGCCACTTCTTCCTTCACTTCATGCAATCTTTCTAGACCGCTCTATCTGGTCCATCTGGAAATTAATTATTCGAAATTAGGAATGTTACATGCAGTACATGTACTGAAGAACAAAAGTAAAAAAGTAGAACCTTGTTCAGTTGTATGCTTGTTTGTAGGAAACCCAAAGGAAACTAGGAGTGGATTCTTTTATAATCCTCAAGAAAACAAAGTATTTGTATAAAAAAACGCAACGTTTCTTGAAGATGATTATATGAGTGATTATAAACCTCGATCAAAGATCATATTAAGAGAGCTAGAAGCTGGTTCGACCAGTGCTCAGTCAACAAAAGTTGCTGACAAGATTATTGTTCCATCCATGTCATATAATCAGATAATTCCTAGTTAGGATACATTACCACCTAGACATAGTGGGAGAGTTGTACGACAACTTGAATCCTATTTAGGTATTAGAGAGGCACAGGGTGTCGTTTCCGATGATAGTATGGATGACCCATTGTCATTTAGACATGCAATGAAAGATTTTGACAAGGACGAATGGCTAAAAGTCACGAATCTCGAAATGGAGTCCGTGTACTTTAACTTAGTCTGGAAATTTATAGACTTACCTGATAGGATAAAACCCATAAGGTGTAAGTGGATATACATGAGAAAGAGAGGACTAGACGGAA
The DNA here is from genome assembly GCA_003430845.1 of Xanthoceras sorbifolium. Taxonomy (NCBI): domain Eukaryota; kingdom Viridiplantae; phylum Streptophyta; class Magnoliopsida; order Sapindales; family Sapindaceae; genus Xanthoceras; species Xanthoceras sorbifolium. The sequence goes on along the minus strand of CM010620.1, from coordinate 13,637,136 downwards.
AGGTAAAGACCTTCAAGGCAAAGCTAGTGGCAAAGGGTTATACCTAAAAGGAGGAGGTTGATTGTGAAGAGACCTTCTCGCCAATAGCTATATTTAAGTCTATTAGGATACTCTTATCCATAACTGCCATTTCGATTACAAAATTTGGCAAATGGACGTCGAGACTGTATTGTTGAATGACAATCGTGATGAGAGTATTTACATGATGCAACCAGCGGAACTCATATCCCAAGATCAAGAGCAAAAGGTTTGCAGAATGTAAAGGTCCATTTATGGACTTAAGCAAACATCTAGATCTTGAAATATAAGGTTTGATACTGCTAACAAAACCTATGGCTTTGAGAAAAACGTTGATGAGCCTTGTGTATACAAGCGCATCATTGACAAGAAAGTAGTATTCCTAGTTCTTTATGTTGATGACATCCTACTAATTGGGAATGACGTGGGAATGCTATCACAAGTAAAGGGTTGGCTTGCTAACCAATTCCAAATGAAAGCTTTGGGAGAGGTAAGTTACGTTCTAGGGATCCAATTAATAAGATATCATAAGAACAAACTGTTAGCATTTTCTCAGGCATCGTATATCAACAAGGTACTTGTGCAATTTTTGATGGAGTACTCCAAGAAAGGTAATTTAACTTCCAAGCATGGAGTTCACTTGTCTAAGGAACAGTTTCTTAAAACACCTCAAGAAATTGAGAATATGAGATGTATTCCCTATGTGTCAGCAGTAGGTAGTCTTATATATGCTATTTTATGCACAGGACCCGACATATGTTTCACAGTGGGAGTAGCCAGCAAATATGAATCAAACCCAGGATTGGATCATTGGGTTGCTGTGAAGACCATTCTTAAATGGCTTCGGAGAACGAGAAACTACATGCCAGTATATTCCGGACAAGATTTGATCCCATTAGGATATACAAACTTTGATTTTTAGCTAGACAAAGATTCTAGGAAATCCACATATGGGTCAATATTCACCCTTAATGGTGGAGCCATAGTTTGGAGGAGTATCAAACAATCTTGCATTGTTGATTCTATTGAGGTTTATGCCCTAAAGACTTGTAATTGCAAATGTTAGCAAACATCAATAAAAGGATTTATTATTCATTTGAATAAAAGTAGTTTATTTTAGTTCATACATTTATATATTGTACGCGTAACATCCAACATTGCAAAATGTAATCTCAATCTGTAATGTACAGTGATATTATCCTAGACCACTTATCTAGTTGACATGAGAGGTGAGACACCTTATATGATGAGATCATATAGGACTGGGCCATAATTTATATTATTCTCTCACCAAGATCCGTTAGAAGATGAGATTTATATATACCATATATGATGGCTATTTATGGGTGATCTTAATCCAGATTGTCTTATTGACTCCTTCAGGTTAGATCGTGGGTTTCGATTTACCATGAATGAGATTGAATGCAATTTTCTCGATCAATACCTTCGTATTTTGGAGTTGTGGTTTGGCTTGTGGCTGGGAAGGTCTAAATACAATATCAGAATCCACTCCTTCTTAATTGAAGTAGATGAGTAGTTCCCTTAAGGGTTCATTCAGGACTTGGACAATTATGAGGCCTCTCTTTCTTCTATAAGGAAGATAGAATTTAATTGTTCATTAGAGAATCAACGGTGCTTAAAGAAAAAGAAATAACTAGAGGGGTATAACAGACATTATGTCTCAGCTCTAGCTATGAACTATTTGTGGAGGATCACACCATATGTAATTAGCTATGTCAATGGACATTGAGATTTCAGACTCTGTAAAACATCTGCAGTTTCGAGAGTTTAGCTTCGGGCTTTTAGTGGAACAACTCCGAGGTTAATAATCGTGAAATATTAATTAAAGAGTTTTAATTAATATTTCTAAGTATTATTGGAGCTCAAAACTGTAGGTCCGTTAGGTCCCCTTGCTAGCCCTTAAGGTTGTTGGTAATGAGGTACACAGTAAATTAATTGAATTGTCCAATTAATGGTATTACTAATGTAATGCATTTTAATAAAGAGAATTGATTAAATAATATGATTATTTAATTAATGATTTAATAATTAAATAAAGATTAATAATTCAGAATTATTACTTTTAATTATTAAATAGGAGGTTGCAATATTGAACCTTGAAAAAAAATAAAAGGGATGATTAAATAATGAGATTATTTTAATAGTCCCTAGAGGTCAAGAATTCAAACTCTAACGGTAACAAAATAAAATAGGATTTAGAATCCTATTTGACCGGTGAAACCAATACCCTAGAGATTGATATGTAAGTATTATGTTATCAGAAAAATAAAGCAACAAGAACCCTAGGCAAGAAAGATAGGTGCGGCAAACACAAAAAGAAGAAGAGAGAAAAAGAAAGTTTTTTCTATTTCCCTTGTACAGGTTTGGGCGCTCACTTGAGAAGAGAAGGAGTTTTCTTCTTCGCTTGCCTTTTCACCTCCATCTATGTATTCGTGACGTGCGCGTTGTCAGATCATGGGTTATAGCTTGAAAGATCTGGTGGTATCAAAATGGATATTTTCATTCAAGAAACAAACAAATGTAAACCTTGTATCTTTGTATATTAGTATATGTATAAAATCGATTGTTTTAAAAAAGAGTTTTCAAAAGAAAAAAAGAAAAATTTTAAAACCTCACCTAAACCTCCGCTGCGTGATTTTCTTTTTCCCTACAATTGGTATCAGAGCCTTTGGTTCTTATTTTTTACATATACGAAAAAAAATATAATTCTTGTCTCTTGTTCTTCATATATATATATATATATATATATTATGATTCTTTTGATTTGTTGTTTCATTTGTAGGCATGATCTAATGGTTGTACATTTTTATATTTAATTGTTAAAATAAAACATGGATGGTCACAATTTGTTATGGTGAATTGGGTTAAGTTTTATTCAAATTTTTTGCCATAGCCGAATGTATTTCAAGGCTACTGTTTTTTGTAATATATTTTTTGTATTGTAATTTTTTTTTTGTGTATCGATCTGTATGGCACAAAGGAGTTCGTGTATATGGAGTGTACGGGAAAAAAAAAAAAAAAGGGGCAAGGAACAGCTCCTACGTGCAGGTGCGCACGGCTGCTGCCGCTGCTTCTTAGGGGCTGTTGGGAAGATTTTTTTTGCAAGCGATTTTAGTGCGTGTTTTCCGGAAATATTGTTGAACATTATTCCAGAAAAATGTCAGAAAAATCGAAGAGAAAAAGAACACAAAAATTGCCCAAAATAGCACCTTGTGCGGTCACGCGAGAAGGCGGAGCGCACCTTGTGTGTGCGGGGCTGTTGCTGGTGGCAGCCACTCATTGTGTGAGTTTATTTTGGGCCTTGGACAAGTGTTAGGATAACGTGTGGGCCTTGGTTCAAAAGTTGGCAAACCATAGAAGTAATGTAGATAGCCCTAATGAGTCCAAGTTCGCTTCACTTTATTTTTGTGTTAGCGGACTTGAGATATGCAGGTGGGTAGTCTAATGGGCTTCAGGGGCAGCCTCCGGGCGACATCAACAGGATTTGCTAGTAAAAGGCTTGTGGATAGGTAGTATTGAGTTATAGCAAGAGCAGTGTGATTGAGGGGTCAATCAACATGAGTTGTAAACGATATATCAACTAGTAAAATTTGTGTTGATGTGTCAAGTGGTCTACGAGTTGGTCCTGTGGTTTTTGACCTGTTGAGGTTTTCCAGCTAAAAATCTCCATGTAATGTGTTCAATGGTTTATCTATTCACACCCCCCTTTAGGTTGCCATAGTATACAAATCCACGTTTTTCAATTGGTATCAGAGCAGGAGTCTAGATATACATAGACTAGGATCCAAGGCTCAATATTTTGTTGGATTTGTTTGTTTTTTTTATTTGTTTATTCTATGGCATGAATGATCAGAGAAGGAGCACCAAGTACTTGACCACCACTTTTGGATGGATCGAATTACGCATTTTGGAAGGCACGCATGAGGGCTTATCTTAAAGCCAATGACGAGTGTGTTTAGATGTATGTCGAACCGGTTATTCCCCTCCAACCATGACCGACGCCGAAGGGGTGGTTTCCATGAAGCCGAGAGTCCAATGGACACCAATCGAGCTATCCAATGCGACATGTAACTCCAAAGGTTTGAATTGTATTTTTTGATGAACATCAATATATGTATATATAGAATTGCGAAACTAGCAAGGATTCGTGGAAAATTCTCTAAACCACGCACAAAGGAACGTCGGCAGTAAAGAAATTGAAGATTCAGATGCTGACTACGAGATTCGAAGCCTGGCATATGGAGGAAGAAGAGACCTTCCTCGATTTCCAAACAAAACTCATGGACATCAGAAATTTGAGTTTTGTACTTGGTAAGCATTATTCTGACTCTAATATTATCAGAAAAATCTTACATTCTTTGCCTGATAGGTTTCAAGCCAAGGTCTTTGCTACTGAAAAAAGCAAAGACGTAGATAGCATGAGGTAGATGAATTAGTAGGATCCTGTTGGCTCCATTTCTTGATCAAAAATGGGCCTCCATCTTTATCTATCTTTACCTACTTTTATTCCATAGTGTGCAGGTAAAAAGGTTTTGTGCTTAATTGAAGAGCTTTGGTGGATTAAATCGAAGATTTGAAGAATTGTTAGTGCACAGCTGTCATGTTTTGGAGGCCGTCATAAATTCCATTGAATGAACTAGGTTACGAGCCTTATATTTCTGGAAAGATCTAGATGTCTACCTTCCGTCAAATTTTACGGTTCATGATTTCGAGTTTTCTAGAGGAATTTATGCTCATTTTTGCATCAGTGCACAGTCTCATGACTTGACCCGCGACTTGACCCGTGACTTACGCAAGTAGCGGATGGACTAAAAGTTACCCTAATCAGCTCGAGTATAAAAGGAAGAACGTGAAAAACAAAAAGGAGTTCAGCTGGGACTTAGAAAACTGGACCAAGAGGAGAACAAGAGAGAAAAGGAGAGGCAAAGGGAGAGAAGAAGATCATCTTGGAGACAAGAGGGTACGGATTTGATCCTTGAGTCATCTTTTCAACACCAAGCTTGGATTTGGGAGAAAGTGAAAGCTAGAAGAAATCACAATTGGAAGAGGACGAGAGTTCATACGTTCTAAGAGTTCTTCTATCCCTTTCTTTCTTCGATTTTCATTCTTGTATCTCTCTTTTACCATTATTAAACATGTTTAGTTGTAATTTCTTGATTATGACTTAAACTTATAAGTTAGGGTTTTGATGGATCCTTTTTCTTAATAGTTGAATGGATTGATTGTCTAATTTATTGTGATTGATTATTATTTGTTGAGTGATATTATTAATCTTAATGCTTTTGAATGTAATGGCCTGCATTTGATTGATATTATGGTTTTGTGTTATGAACTAAGAGATAACGCCCATAACGTACTCAATGTAATGTACACCATAAATAGAATTAGATAGAGATATGCTAATTTACTTGTGTGATCATGATCTATGTTTATGATGCTTAATAAATTGTTATGCATGCGATAATCATCGAGAGATAGATATTGATGTGAATAATAACTCCGGCATAATTCGAAAGAATATGTTGGTTAAATTAGATAAACACGATCATCAACATTGATAATTAAATTGCTCTAATGTGCTTTCATGAAACTCAATTGGATAGATTAGGTGAATTCAAATACCCTAGCTAATCTCTCATATTGGTCTGTGTTTTCTCACTTTTCCTTGTTTTTATGTTTATGATATTTACTTCTTTAATTTTCTTTATATAAACTTTCCGATTGTTCAAATAGATATAGGCTTAGTTAATTTTAATACTTAATACCTAAATATCCCTATGGAGAAGATAATTTACTCATTCTGTATTACTTGTGCTGACCCCATATACTTGCGGTACAAAAAGGCGTAATAGATCCCTACAAACTTTTGAGTTAAATCTCAAACAGAGCAAAAGCAAAAAAGGATCGAACTAAAATCTACATCTCATGAGTTAGAAGATGCTGATGGAGAAGAATTGGCGTACGTTGCAAGAAAACTCAAGAAGTTTTTTAACGGCAGACGAACTGATGGTGGTTTCAAAGTTGCCAAATTCTAAGAGGGATTACGTGCCCAGAAAGTTCGATAACGACAAAGGCAAGAGCAAGGGTGTTCAATGCTATGAATGTCAAGGCTTTGGACACATAGCATCAGAGTGCGCAAATGTTCAAAACAACCCAAAGAAGGGGAAAATGCTGAACACCATTTGGAGTGATAGCAATGATGAAGACGATGATGAGTCTTCAGATACGGGTAAGCACATATGCAGTATAGTTGCTTTCACATCTTCTTTATCTGCAGGTGATGGAATTCCATCAGAAGACGATGCTGTTAATGATATGCTTATCGAGACAAGCCTTAAAGAGGCTTATGTGCAACTCCTCGACAAAAATCACAAGGTATCTAAATTATACTTCTCTTTTCTGTCTAAGAATAAAAGTGTAGATCTTGAGAGACAGAAAGCTTTGGATCGATCCCTCAATTTGCAAAAGGAGGTGGATAATTGCATTGAGAGGATCAAAACTTTAAAAGTTGAAATGGATTGCAAAGATGATGATTGCGCAATCACGTGAGGAAGAAGTTGCGAAAAGGTTGGCTTCGGCAGAAGAGTCTATCAAGGGGCTGACTCTAGGTGCAAAGATGATTGATGATATGATCAAGTTTGGAAAGGTGTTCAACGACAAGCGTGGTATTGGGTTCACTGGTGAATCTAAGGCCACCACAAGCAAGACAATTTTTGTCAAGGCTAAAACCTCCAAACAAGACGATCAAAAGCACAAGCCGTTCGAAAAGCCACAAGGAGCTCAAGGTAAGTCTCTTAATTTTATTCCTATTTTCCATTACTGTAATGTTGCTGGACATATTAGACCTAAATGTGATAAATACATTAGCTTAATTAAAAGAAGCAATAGGTCTATTAGTAGTGCAAATAGGAGAGGCGGTCAAAAAGAAACTACTAGTTCTTCAAAACTAAAGTCTTCAAAGCTATCTAGTGAAAAGTCTTGGGTTGAGAAGAACAACGTTAGTTGTAATTTGATGTGCTTCGCGTCTTGGTCTATAAGTCCCCTTGCATGGTGTTTAGTTAGTGGATGTTCTAGGACCATGACTGGTAACAAAGATTTCTTTGTTGAAATTACACTTAAGGATAAAGGTTATACCATGATTGCCAATGGATAGAAAATGAAAATAATTGGCAAAGGTAAAATTAATGTACCTGACTTAGGTGTGATTGATGATGCAGTCCTTGTGGAAGGATTGAGAGGAAATCTTTTGAGTGTGACCCATCTTTGTGAACAAGTAGGTTTTGTCGTGTTTAAAGGTAATAAATGTCAAATCTTTGATAAACATGATGATATACTTCTTGAAGGGTCAAAGGCGTCTAATAACTGCTTTTATCTTGACCTTGATGTGCTTGACATGTATTTGAATGCTCTCGAGATATTTCTTAAAAATCCATAGAGAAGATGTTGAAGAGGCTGAGCAACTTGCATGCTCAAAGGTTAAGAAGATTACCAAGACACGGTTCTATGATGCCGATTGAAGGAAATTAAAAAAGGCCAAGGTAAGTGTTCCTATGAAACTTGATTTTGTTGACAATGCTCAAACAGAAAATCTATATGATTGTGATGCATCGTTTGATCCATCTATGTACGATTTCGAGAATTGGATGAGTTCATAGATGAGACCGAACTTGAATAATTTCCTTTCCAAAATTGAGTACTTGAGTCTAATGCTGAATTGTCTACCATACTTGTTGAGATACGTTGTCAAAGAGTAACGAGTAAATATGTTATTTTTTGATTGCATGTGATTCACACACGATCTGCTAAAATAATTGTGTGTTATATTGTATTTTTTATATATGTATGACAAATGTTTGGATTGATTTCTTGAACAACATGAAAGTGTGATAATGCCTGAAGATAGTATACAATGAATGACCAATGGTCAGTATCCATATTGTTTCTACACCTATAGATCTCTTAATCATCTCTCTTGAAAAAGGGCTACACTTATGAGTTGTGAAGCCACCCAATGCAGGAAAGGGCTACGCTTGTAAGCTTGAATGAAAGTCGTCTTGAGAGTTACATAATGAAAAAGAGAATGAAAAATAGAAAATATGCATAATGAAAGGAGAATAAGGTGTAGAGGAAAAAGTAGAAATAAAAAAAAAAACATGCGAAGCATGATGCTAAAACACATGGAGAAGTGATGAGAAGTGAAAACTGAAAAATATGCTTTTTATGAAGTACACTTGCACACACCATTGCTTGTATGAGTATATTTTTATTTAAACGACATCCAGGATTATGGTCGGTTTGAATTCTTGTAGAAAGCTTCTAGTAAAATCGTATTGTAGTGTCATTCTTGATTGATAAGCAAACATTATATATATATATATATATATATACATATATATATTGTTTATATAATGTGACACACACACACTTTTGGCAAAGGTTTAGTCAATTTAGTGCAATCCTAAGACAACGTATACTCTCGTGAAAAATGGATAATGTATCTTGATTTGAATATGATATGAATAATTAGAAAAGACTTGAATTACTCATAAAATCAATTTTAATGAAAAATCATTTTTTGAAGCTCATTTTTGTGCGAATAATTGAAAATTTTCAATTCATACGCTTTTAAGAAGCGCACATTTTCGTTCTTAACATGCTCACACCTATTTTAAAGTTTTGAAGAAACTATTTTGAAGAGCATTATTGAACAAGTCGAATTTCGGAGGAATGCGATTGGAATTTTCAAAAGAATTTTCCGATTATGTCATCGTATGACTAATACAAAGGATTAAAATAATAAAGATTATTTTAAGTTCTAAGGGGTCAGGAGTTCAAACTCTAAGGGAGACTAAAATCAAATAGGATTTGGAATCCTATTTGACCTGGTCAAACTAAAACCCTGGAGCACTGATATATATATATATATATATATATAGTATATGTTATCAGAAAAAGAAAACCCTAAGACATTATAGACAAAAGAAAAAGTGCAGCCACTTGAGAGAAAAAGAAAAGAGTTTTCTTCTTCCTTGTTTTGCAAGTGCAACCGGCCAGGTAAAGAGACAAAGGTGTTGTCTTCTTTCTTTTTCTGCAATCTCCATCTTGATATCCGTGACATACCCACGCATACGTTGTTAGACTGCGGGTCATAGCTCGGAAGACATGGTAATAACAAAAGGGATCAAATCAATCAAGAAACAAAACAAAAGTAATATCTTGTTCCTATTCGCATATGTACATATCAATTCTTGAAAAGAGTTTTCAATATAAATATATATATATATATATATATATATATATATATATTAAAACCTCCACTGCAAGTTGTCTTTTTCCCTTCATATTCTTGGTATCCAAGTTATACGGGATAGAAAGAATAAAATGATTGCATTATCCCAAGCTTCATACTTATATAAAATCTTGTCTAGGTTCTCCTTGCAGGATTCCAAGAAATGTATGTTACCTTTCAGATATAGAATTAAACTTTCTAAGGCACACGTTCCTAAGAATGAGCAAGAAGAGCAATACATGAGCAGGGTTCTATATGCCTCGGCAGTTGAAAGCCTCATGTATACAATGCTCTGCACTAGACCAGATATTTATTTTGTTGTGGGCATAGTTAGCAGGTTTCAATTGAAACCTGGTCCTGAGCACTAGACGGCAGTCAAGCATATTTTCAAGTATCTCAGAAGAACGAGAGATCATATGCTTGTATACTCAGGAGGAGATTTGACTCCCATTAGCTATACGGATTTCGATTTTCAATCGAATTTAGACTCCAGAAGATCCATATCAGAATATGTGTTTATTCTTGAAGGAAGAGCAATTATATGGAGGACTATCAAGCAATCTTGTATTGCTAGTTCCACCATGGAAGCTAAGTATGTAGTCGCATGCGAAGCTGCTAAGGAAGCTGTTTGGCGCCACCAGTTCATGATTGACTTGGAAGTGGTTTCTAGTGCAAATAAGCAGATCACTATCTACTATGATAACAATGGAGCACTGGCTAATTCAAAAGAACTAAGAAGTCATAAAAAAGGTAAACACATCAAGCAAAAGTATCATCTTCTAAGGAAGATTGTGCATAGGGGTGATGTGATGGTTGCTAAGATCGCATCAGCAGAAAATCTAATGGATCCCTTTACCAAAGCTCTACCTCGAAAGAGTTTAGATGGGCACCTAGAGAACATGGGGATGAAAGATATAACACACTTGCTATAGCGTAAGTGTGAGATTGTTAGGATTATGCGCAATAGCAAGAGTGTAATATTGTAATTTAACAATCTTTTCATATTAATAAAGTTATTTTAGTTGAACAAATTTGGTAGCTTTTATAATGTAATATTATGATTGTTAAATGTGAATAATCATAAGGTCAATAGACTATGAGATATATATGAGGTAGACACAATTCTTTAGTTAATCTTGAATAACATTCACAACTTAAGATAAATGTTTGGCGCCATTATCTTATTTAAAGTTGTAGATTCTTTTGCTAGCATTTGAGTGGAATCAAATGTGTTATGATGAGTCTAGAATCATCAAAGTACAGTGTCTTTGGGCAAAAAGATCAAGTGCACCGGGTGTACTGAATAGGATCACAACGAAACACTTTATCCAGAACCGTCAATGGATCAAAGGTTTCACATGAGGACAATTTGATAGTCTATCTTAAACCTGAGACAAATGATGGACTTATGCTTGCAACTGATATCATTTGAGCTATTAACGATGACGACTATGTTATAGTCAATCCTCGATCGTTTAATACTATTCACTAGTTAATAATAGAGGACTTCATTTATAGATATGGATATCGCTCCATTTATTAATGAGAGTAGAATACTGTCATATGTATCTTTTGAGGTATTGGATATCAAATCTTAACGTTAAGTTTTCAATAGTGACTATTGAAATATGATTTTTGGAAAAAGTCAAGTTATCCAAGTTCAAAAGGATGGTCGTATGATTAAAAAAAAATGGTAACTGTAGTCCTTAAAAATCGCTCGGGGACACGGTGCACTACAACCTGCAAAGATAGAACGCACGTGACCCGTAGGAAGTCTGGGACACCGGGGTGGTGCGGGCCAAAGTCACTCTGACGGTCAAGTTTGTAACGCCCCTAATTTTTCGTAAATCAAATAAATATCCTTGGATTATTCTTAATTATTATTGAGCATGCAAAAGTTCATTGTGGAATATTTTTGGGAATATTTTTGGGAATAATTTTCAATTGGTTACCATTTTAGGAATTTAAAGAGTTGAGGAGGGAGCAATTTGCAATTGATAAGATATTTATAATATAATATATATATATATATATATATATATATAATATAATATAATATAGATAACTTAGTGGAGAAGCTCCACTAAGTTATCTAAAGCCAAAAAGAGAAAAAAATAATAAAATAATAAAAAGAGAGAGTGAGGTGTCATGAAATAAGAGGAAGAAAAAAAAAATATAGAAAAAGTGATCTAAAAACGTGAGGAAGAGAAAAGGAAGAGAAAAAAAAAAAAAAGGGAGAAAGGCCGAGAGAGAAAAGAAGAAGAAGAAGAAGAAGAAGAAAGGAGAAAAGAGAAGGGAAAAGAAGAAGAAGGAGAAGGAAGAAAGAGGAGAAAAAAAAGTGTTAGGAAATTGTCCAGGTTCGGTGTACACTAATGTTTGTAGTTTTTAGATTTTCCAGAACTTTTTGGAATTATTATATTATATTGTTTTTAGTTTATTTTTGATATATTATTTATGATTGGTTGAGTAAAATTGATTTTGGGATGATTTGGTATATGGAATAAATTGATTTTGAATATCTTTATATATATATATATATATATATATATAGATATATATATTCAAAATCACTATATATATATATATTGTTTATGATATATAGTGATTTTGAATATATATATATATATATTTATATATTGAATTTTGTAAATGTGTTTAGTGATTTGAATTTCATAAAATGTAATTTGACCATAAAGAAATGATATTGTAAAAAGGCCCTAGGATACTTGGACATAGAAATGGATATAGGAGGTTGGTATACCAGCTGGGTTCAGTGAGCAGTACTGCACCGACATTGATATTGCTATTGATGCTTGATTATGTACCTCCTCATGGATTCGTCCAGGGGTAGGGAGACACGTACCTCCTCACAGATTCGTCCTGGGGTAGGGAGACACGTACCTTCCTAAGGATTTGTTCCTGGGATAGGGAGCTATGTACCTCTCTAGGTTCCGACCACTCGGTCCTAGAGTAGGGAGATACGTACCACTCTTAGGATTAGTCCTAGGGTGGGAGTTATGTTCGACAGACAGTCACTGTGGTCGAACGACCCATATTCCAGTCCTGGTTTATGTTGAGTATTCCAGAGGGCCAGAATTGAAGTGAATTGAATAATATGTTTATAAGTGAGAATTTCATTTAGTACGAATTATTAAATTGATTTAGTTGTTTTATTACATTGATTTTATATGATTTAAATTCATAATTGAATTGAATATGGTATTGTTTTATTTAAGTACATTGAGATTTATAGTATGCCAATTATATTATGAGTTTTATAAATGAGTTTAGTGTACACCCACTAAGCTATATGCTTAGCGCGTTAGTTGTTTTTATAACGCGTAGGTAACAGGGATACCGAAGCAGATAAGGAATAGAGAGGAGGTTCCTGCAGCTTGAAGTTCAGAGTCACTACACTGACCTGGGGTAGTTATATATTTTTGTATATATATTCTGTAGCGTGCATATACAGAAATCTGTAATTTCGAAGAGTTTATATTTATGTTTTGTAAATAATTTTATGATTTTTGTTTTTCATTTTAAACTGTTTGTAAATATTGAATTATGAATGATTTTATTTTAAACTGTTTGGAAGTCGCACTAAACGGCAGAGTGCGCATTGGTTTGAAAGTGGATATAGAAGTGTTGTTATTAAATTGTGTTGGATTTATTTTGTTGAAAACAGGTTTTAGAAAATCAGAAAAACAAAGGGAACTCTGCCGAAATTTTTGTAAAAAGTATATTTCGATGGGCTCACTCGAAAATGTTTTTAAATTATAAACTATGTGGTTTTCCCAATGGTTTGAAAATTTATTTGATGGGCTCATAATGGTTTGAAAATTTATGAAGTGAATTGAGAAAGTTTTGAAAACCCGGTAACGCTCCCTGGGTCGATCCAGTCGGGTCGGGTCAGGGGGTGTTACAAAGTTAGCGAATGATAATGAGTATTTAATGTTCGTAAGTTGAGATAAATGAGTAATACTCCCTGTTAACTTGGTGGTTGAGATCTTCCTGGTCGAAGGGGATGTGAGATCGGATAATTGGGCTATAATCAGAAGGTGATCGGAGATGATGAACAATGGCCGGAGAATGTTGTCTGAATATTGATGGCTCTAGGATATGAGTTTTTCGGTCCCCCCACTCTTTGGAGATCTATCTTCCATTTATAGAGGGATGATATTTCTGCCCGTTGAGGGATTTCATCATTCCCTCCCTTTCTGTCTCCTATCAAGGAGGTTTATCGATCCTCTCTTTGATTTTAGCCGTTTAGGTTTTAATTATGGTTTTGTAGGACCATCTTTAAAGTAAATCATGATTTGGTCTCCCACAGAACCAAGGAGATTCTATGTCGTACAACATGTGATTTTGACAATTGTGCTGAGACAATCACGATCATACGTCGTGCGACATGTTGATTGAACGTTGACCCGAGATGAGAATGATAATATGTCGTGCGACATAGGAGCTTTCCTAGGCGTGGACATTGTGAGTTATTTTCCCTTATTGCTACTTGGATCGATGTGTGGGGTGTTTAGTGTATGTCATACTACATGAAGGTTCTTTAGGTGTGTCAATCATGGTTTCACATGGTTGTCTTTATTTGGATCACCGCGTAATGATCCTAACTGGGTCGTCGTGCGACCAAGACAATAGGTCCATGACCATTTTTTGACTAAGGTCGACTTAGGCCAAGTAGTTTGACCATTTTTGGCTCTAGGCCTAGTCTTGTGATATACTTTGGTCTTCTAGGCTGGATCTTTGCTTGCATTTTGGGCCTGACAAATTTTGGCTACTACAGTAACTTGGAGAGCTATAGGCAATCTATGAGCTCTTGACAATTACTGATATTCTTCACGAGAATACACCTTCTCCTAATAAGATTTTCTAGGGTGCGAATGAGAAATACTATCTTATTATATCTTTATTTAAGAGTTCAGTTTTGTTTCTTTAGTGGGATGAACTAAAACTAATAGGTTGAACCTAAATAAGCATGAGTTGATTGTGATTAGGTCAAGTCTATAGGAGCTTAAATTTAGATAGCCCGCCAAGATCTCCAATCTATACGAACTTGCATGAGTCACTCAATATTTTCGACCAGACCAAATGCAGGATTCAGAATTGTTTTGGGTCCAAGAACCCAAAAGAGTTGAAAATGCATGGTCATATATGTACAAGGTCCGCGGTCACTCTTCATTCACCTGGCATGGGCAGCCAAGACTGTGGAAAGTCTTCAACAGCCTTATGGGGTGCAATTAGCATTCCATTAATGTATTGTGTAATTTTCTAATTACTATCAATTACATAATTGCACATTTTTAATAAATGGCCTAAATCATTATGTTAATGCATTAATAAGGCATGTGGACTTATTTTCTTTAAAAGAATGGGTCTAATTCACATGTGGACGTTTTATTAAAGTCCAATGAAAATATAAACAAAAACATTGTAAGAGCTCATCTTGGTTTAGGATGGGCGGCTAGGCCTTTTTGATGGCATGTGGACTTTGTTTTTTATTTATTTAATTAATTAATTGAATGGTATTAATTAATTATTTAATTTATTAAGATGTCTTTTAACTAGAAGAGGACTCCTAGTATCATACTTTTGTTAGAAGTATGAAAGGATTAAATGACTATATCAATTGATGGATAGATATATATGATATATTTATATCAATTAAACTAAAAGTTATAGTTAAACACAACTTAGGAATTCTAGTTGGATTAAAATTATGACTCGATTTAATTGGTGGATAAAAATATATGATATATTTATATCAATTAATCAAGAGTATTGATAAATCACAACTAAGTAATTCTAGTTGTATTGAAACTATGAAATCGTAGATAAATACAACTAAGGAATTCTAGTTGGACTCTAGCTTTGAAATCATATAAACAATTAATTGAGTTTTTGTTAAAAATTCGACCAAGGTAATTGTGTATGAGAATTTCGGCAATAACAAAAGAAAGAGAGAAAAGAACATTTTAGTTTAGACAGTATATTAGAAGCTTTTGCATAAAAAGGCTTTGTATACAATGTCGATCTTGGTTCATGTGAGTACTTGACTAAAAACGTTGAGAACTAAAAAGTGACCAAATGTTCTTTACAGTCCTTCTTGATTTTTGTGATTAATGGAAAGAGACTTTTATTTTCTCCATCCACAGGTGATATACAATTCAAACAAAAAGGGAGCCCGCACTCCAAGGTGATTCACGTTTGTGAATCGATTGGAAGATCTTGCGGAAAACAAACTTCGACGCAGTCTTAATCATCACGAAATAAAAAGGTACGAATTCTTTATTTACGTTATTAATCAAGGGTCAATATTCATAAAAAGGAAAAAATTTTGAAAACCTATACCTAACTTTTTTATTCCACTGTGTATTCTCAAACGATTTTTCCTACAACCCGAGAGCGGACTTCCAGCCAACCCAAGCGACAACAAATTCGCACAACGCTCCAGCAGCAGTCCACTCACCAATTCCGGTATGCTCGACCTCTACTTTATCTGACCCTGATCTAGTATGTAGATTCACAGAGATGGAAGCCCTAATTCAACACATTCCTAGAATACCGGCCCTAATTAAAAACAGTGATGCCAATAGTTTTGCGGATTCACCATTTGTCAACGCAATCGCACTCGTGGAAATACCGAGAAAATTTAGCTTCGCCAATATGAAGCACTTCAATGACACCACAGACTCAGACAATCACATCGTGCAATACTGACAACGCATCTTCATGACAGCAATACCTAGAGACCTATGAGAGGCCTGCATGTGAAAAGGGTTCGGCTCCAGCCTCGTGGGACCTACTCTGCAATGGTTTACCAATCTCCCCAACAATTCTATTTCATTTTTCACTCAGTTCAACGACACCTTTATAGAGTAGTTTGCCAGCAGCAGAAAACTTGAAAAATAATTGGACGACCTCTACACCATCAGCCAACGTCGATGTGAGCTCCTATGCTATTATGTTGATCGCTTCAACAAAGAAAAGGTGCCGATCCTTTATTGCAATCAAGCCATGACGATCTTAGCTTTTAGGAAAGGTATGCTGCATGACTCCGATCTCTACAAGGAACTGAAGAAATACCCTTGTCAAATGATAGAGGATGTCCTTGCCAAAGTATGGGCATAAATCAAATGAGAGGAAGACGAAACAAACTACACTTCCTTGAGGTATAGTAAGAACGAGGCAGATGCGGTCGACGCGTTGAGCGAAGATTTGTATAGCGCAGACCCGAGCCATACCCCACCGTGAGTGACAAGTTCGACAACCAAAAATGCAGAGAACAAGAATTCTGGAATACAACCTAAGCATTACCCCTGAAGATATCTTCTAAAAAATCTCAGCAGCTTGATGAAATGACCAGGTAGGATGTCAAGCTTAGTTGAGAAACGAGATTCTACAAAATGGTGCAATTTCAATGGAGAATGGAGGACTGCATCATCTTCAAGTTCGAAATGGTCGAGCTCTTGAAGAGAGGAAACCTCAAAGAATACCTCACGGACAAAGGTAATAGTAAAGTCTGACCTATGCATTAATAGGTCGTCATGTCTATGCTCGACATAACGAGACCCTCAGATAGTTACGCTCGACGTTCAAAGACAAGTTTCCCTATATAAGCTAGATACGAATTTCTTCGCTCGAGAGACAACTTTTCACTATCTAAATTGATCTATCAAGATCTGAAAGCGATTTTTGTAGATATTTTGAAATGAAAAAAGCAATGAGCAAAGGAAGGAAAAAAATGAAAAGTCCATGCATGGCAGTTATAGAAAGAAGAAAAAGCGTAAAAATTGAAAAATGATTGTGCAAAAAAGAATTGTACCTTTAAAGATTACAACGACACTAGGAGAAATCGCCTGAAAGCCATAGGAATTCACCGAAAACTTGCAAGAAACTCGCCGAAAAATGTTTTTTGCTTTTGTGAAAAACAAAAACTTTTGAAAGTATTCTAAAATGAAGAGAGAGAGAGAGAGATGGCAAAGCTTTTATAAGGAATACTAGAAACCTCTCCTATGACGAACACGTGGCACATTTATAATTGCTCTCACATGTTTCGAGGCAGGCAAATGAAAATAATCTTGGTCGTTTCAAACGTCTCTTCATCTTAAACAGACTCTTCGTTTAAATTGATAACCGCACCTTCAGCCTTTCATTAAAATCACATCGAGAGATTAAACGTAAGTTTGTCTGACAAAATTTCGATCAACACAACGTCGATCTCTCTCTCTTGTCACCTTGTGTGATCGACATTTTCACATTGTGTGATGAAAAATCACCATGTGTGACAAAATTTCGATCGACACAATGTCGATCTCTCTCTTTTATTACCTTGTGTGATGAAAAATCACCCTTTATGACAAAATTTTGATCAGCACAAATCTCTCTCTTTTCACCTGGGATGATGAAAAATCATCCTGTGTTACAAAATTTCGATCGGCACAATGTCGATCCCCCTTTCTTATCACCTGGTGTGATGCAAAATCACCATATATGGCAAAATTTCGATCGACGTGATGTCTATATGGCAAAATTTCGATCGACGTGATGTCTATCTCTCTCTCTCTCTCTCTCTCTCTCTCTCTCTCTTATATCACCTCGTGTGATGAAAAACCACCCTATGTGACAAAATTTTGATCGACACGATGTCGATCTCTCTCTCTCTTATTACCTTTTATGATGAAAAATCACCCTATGTGACAAAAATTCGGTCGACACAATATCGATCTCTCTCTTATCACCTTGTGTGATGCAAAATCACCATGTGAGGCAAAATTTCGATCAATACAATGTTGATATCTCTCTCTTATCACCTTGCTTGGTGAAAAATTATTGTGTGAAAAACTTCGATCGATATCATACTCTCTAGATATTTTTTCGAGCTTTCTTATACTACTCTCTAGACTTTAAAAAATTGTAGAGAGTAAGGGGCAATTTGTAGTGGTCGAAAAATGGCCCAAAGTTGAAACGGTCCTATAGACAATTCAAAGCATTTTAACAGGCCCAAAAAAGCCCATAAGGGTCCATCACCAGCCTACCAGCAAGATTGTTCATGTTCAGAACAAACCCAGTCAAACTGGACCTAGTTAAAATAGCGGCTACGATGGCTAAACTGCTCCGAGATAGCAGGGATTCCTGATATCTCAGAGCACAATTTTCTCGACCAATCTCAACGGGCATCACATCCATTATAAGTATAAACCCAAGCCTTAAAAGTAAGGGTCACGCAATTCTCACCAACAACACATCTTAACAGCAATTCTGCTCAATTTCATATTAAATACTCACTACCCATGCTCCACTCAATGAAGTCGACGCCAGATCTCGGCACTGAGCTCGACTACGTTTGACTCCAATACATAACTTTACATTCGATACTGTACGCTCGACATCAAGCATAACTTACTACTTGCTACGATCGACAATCCGTCATTACAGGTTTGATCTCCCTCGTAATCACCTTCCTATTTCAATCATATTTGCTAACTTGAGAGTCGGAGCCCATTTAGCTGGCACCATCCCGGTGTCCCAAGTGTTCGACCTTTTTTATTTTCCTTACAGGTTGTTGGTTCCACTATCAATAGACCGTAGATCCAGACATTTATAGACCGTAGATTTTAACATTTACACAGTTTTATTATTATATTTTTATTTTTATAATATAATAACAGTAAATGTACATATATTGTTATTTTATTATTATATTGTATTTTTATAATATATATATATAATGTATGTGTGTGTGTATATATATATATATTATTATATATATATATATAATATTTTAACATTTTAATTTTTTAACTAAATTTCAAATTTTTTAAGTATTCAATCTTGAATTTTATTTTTATTTTTAATAAATGATATTACTTTTAAAGATTTTTTTAATATTTAATGAACTTTATCATATTTATTTTTTTATTTAATATTTATTAAAATTTGAATTTTTATAACACATAACAATTTGGAATTATTAAAATGTAAAAAGTTTGAGGGTAAAATCATCTTTTTAATTCAATAATTTAATAAAAAAATGGTAAAATGGTTAATTTATATCTTATCTCATGTTTGACCGTCAAAATTTTAGTCATAACAGCTAAATTTTTGTATTTTGAAAAAATTATGGACCATGTGAGTTAAAAAAGTAAAATATGTCAAAAAGTGATATTTTCAAATAAATTAAGGACCAAATTGACAATTATTTAAGGTACTAAGTTATAGTTTAAGTAAAAATTTAGTTTCAATATAATATAATCAAATGTTAAGGTATTTTATTACGGTAAAAGTACGATTTCATTATAATATGACCAAAAGATAAAATTAACCCGTCACAATATTGGCTATCTTTCATATAACAAAACGCATTCTAAACGAATAATATCAATTTAATCAAACACTCAATTGATATTATATATTTCAATTCTTCAAGTTTCAGATAATTTACATAATTATTCTTAACATATCGTCAAATACTCAGTTACTGAATTCCATATATATACATAGAGAAGAATTATCGAATGTGAAATCTCAATTCTCTAAAATTAAAAATACCGGTTTTTTGTTTTAAAATAATTCTCTAATGTTAGAAAATGAAATTCCACTTATAAAATTGTGCGAGATCTTAGACCTAAGAAAGTCTCTATGAAAATGTTTCAATGTGATTATTATCACAACGATTACTTCTATTCAAAAAGGAAATTGGAATTATTTAAATTAAGGTTCGACAACAATGAAACAACTGTGTTAATTAGTGGTAAACACAAAAATAGCCACTTTCTAAAAAAAAAAATTGTTAAAATATATTTTTTTAGACAAAAATACCTCGAAACTTTAATATCCCACAACATTTCAATAAAAATTTACGTAGTTTATATATAACCTTTTATTTAGAGAGGAGAGAGAAATTAAAAATTAAAGTTAAGGTATAAAGTTGAGTTTATTCTCAATAAATAAAATTTATTTATTTATGCAATAAAAAAAATTATTTATTTATTTATTTTCGTGTAATATTTATATCATTATGTTGAACACTTTCCAATATCTAATAATGTGTATTGAGTAATTGAGTGCGAACAGGAGTATTAATGGGTGAAGATGTGGAATAACCCACTCTTAAATTAAATCTTGATTTGAAGTTGATATGAGAAGGATTGATGTGAAGATCTCTTTTGCTTCCATGCAAAAGATTTGTAAAACATCCAACCAACCAAAATATCTTTTTCAAGACTCTGCCAGCGGTTAGGTTTCACATGTATATCCTGTTGTTATCTAGGTATAAATCATCCAATTAAAGGTACAAGTAGAAAAATTTCTACAAATATATCTTTTAAAAATACCTTTATTTATATATATATATTAAAAATTATTTAAAATGATAGGCTTACTAAAAAAAATAATTTAAATTAAACGGGTACTGTAAAATTAATAAAATATAAAAAAAAAAATTATATTAGATATCTTAATATGTTTAAAAGCTCCAACAAATCTAATTAAAAAATCCTAAAATTTATTAACGTCTAAAAACTCTATTAGAATAGCAACGAAACAACACAAAAAAAAAAAAAAAAAAAAAATTAAAGAGTTTGGAATTAAAAAAAACATTTTTGGTAAGCTGAAAAACTCTACACTATGACCTCCTTTAACACAAGTATGCAACTTATTTTAAAATTTTGTTCAAGCCACATGTTTATTGGAACTTGATTTCGCATGTATCACAATTAATAGTAACAAAAAGAATCCTACCAAACTATGCAATTAATTGAAGATGAGGCAAAAACAAAATTGTTCATTTGATCACTTCCATTTTCAATCTAAGTCCCTGTACTCCAGTTTCCAACAGAAATAGATATACCAAAATTGAAAATCCCTTTCACATTTTTGTCCAAAATTGGAAAACATGTAAAGACCAAAATTAGCGGCCTTTACAAAGTTTTTCAGTGACTTCTCCAAAAGAAAACTTGGAAGGGAAAAAATAAAAATTGACAGCTATTGCCTTTTAAGTGAAGGAAGTAAACAGTCGTACATCCTCTCCATGCGTGATGTTACCTTGAGCTTATAGGAAGGGTGAAGGCCAGGTTTTGCCAAATCAATAATATCCTGTTTCAAACTGTTCATTGTATTACTGGTTAGTATTAGCTCATATTATAAGTTTTTTCGACTTTCATCTCTCTCATACGAACATGCAAATACACACCCAAGCACACATGCACTGCTCACGGAGGTACACGTCAACAGTATTGAAATGTAATTGACTAATAGAGGGAGGAAAAACAAAGAGAGGTGATATTGATAAATTAAACTCACCATTGCCATTCTCCAGTTGCTTTTGCATGTCTCTCAACTGAATGAAATAGGCGATCCAGACTGTATAACATCAATCCTAACATGCATTGCGCATCCTTTTCCTGTTAAATGCAGTTGGAAATAAATGTGACCCATATGGTTAAAGAAAGAATCCATAGAACAAGTACAAGCAATAATTGAATGGATTTCAGAACGTAAAAGAAAAAATCCCTAGAACAAGGTCATGCAATACAAGTACAAGCTATGATAGAATGGATTTCAGAATGCAATATCCATCAAAATTTTTGGAACTTTATAAAACTAAGTGCAACAAGTTATATTTCTTTTTTAATTGCTTATTTGACATGTCTGTCTTTTTATCCATATACTATTGTGGATGACAAATGACAAGATCTTGACAGTGTTTGCAAGTCTGGATGTGACACCTGAAAAGAGTTTGTCAAGGAGAAACCATAACGTAGATCAAGCTTACAACTTGCACTAGAGTAAATGAAATGAACAAGACAAAGAAACAAAAAACATAAAGAAAATCAGAACAGTTTCAAAGAACACAAATAAAATGTTAAGGAGAAAGTATATCATAGCAAAGATAAAGTGAGATTGAAGTTACAGCAATAAAAGGTCAAATTTTAGGATCAAAGAAATCAAAAGAATTTTTAAATCTGAAATTTTATTTACATGTAAGAACAGCGACTTACAATGAGTTAAGATTATTATTTTATTAGATTTTAGTGAATTTAGAATCTCAGCCTTTCATATATTTCACCATCCAAGATCATTAAACGGCATGCCACCATGTGACCCTTTTAAAACACTAACAACTTTTTTGACACATTAGACTATAATCATTGTTATTATTGTCCCAACCTAAACCTAAACTTTCCCTCCTTGGGATAATTTAGTACAGTGAACTGCGCATTAGACAATCAGATAAGTTAGTTCAGTGGAAAAAAAAAAAAAAAAAAACCAAGCAAACATGGGCTGCACAATTTCTGCTATTTTGGTATATGATTTTAATATTCTTACTCAATCCAATGTAGTGAATAGAAGACGCTCCAAAGGCAAAATAACAGTACATACACACAATTGAAAAATAAAATATAAGGCTTCTGCAAGTATGTGAATTGGCTGAGTAGACAGAGGGCTCAATGGCCCTAAGCATAGTGTTCTGATCCAAATTCAATAAAACTCGCACTCTGTCAAGAAAGCTTCAAACGTCTCATCATATACCACTGTATCAATTTACCTAACCACTCAATCCATGTACTTTCACTAGCTCTCTCACCCAACCACTTCACCAAAATGAACTTATAACGATTATACCTCCTCGATACACCCACCCCTATCTGACACGCAACATCTTCAGTAACATCTGATTGCCGTTTCGACAGTGATCAACTTGCTTTCAACACTTCCCATTTCTCCATCAAGTCCAACAAACAACTACAATTTGGAAACCTTAAAGATCTAGTTGATTGCATGTCTAATGGTAGCTGAATCAAATAGGCACTCGAGTCATGTATTTTAACAAGTCACTGCCCAAATAATCTGATATTTTTACACAGTAACCCTACCTCTCTACATAAAGGATCTCGTAATCTATTTAGGGTAAAAAACATAAATGACGTAATTACCCTTATAAAGAAAAATACTATATACAAATAAACTAATTCCCAACACTTATAAAGTTTCTCACCTATTTCCATCATACATAGACATTTGGGGGGCCCCACCTAACGTCAATAATGTCTCTGGTGTGAGACGGTCTGTGTCCTTTGTTGATAACCATACTCGAAGCACTTGGACATTTCTCATGAAAGAAAAATCAGAAACCTGTTCTATATTCAAAAGTTTTACTTGATAATTCAAACTCAATTCCAAGCAAAAGTCCAAGTCCTTAGGATTGACAATGGTAGAGAGTATTTCCAGTCCACTCTTGGAGATTACCTATCAAGTTATGGTATAGTCCAAAGTTCTTGTGTCAACACTCCTCAACAAAACGGAGTAGCCAAGAGGAAAAATAGGCATCTCCTAGAAGTCGCTAGGTCTCTCATGTTTCCTACCAATGTTCCTAAACATTTTTGGGGCGAAATAGTGCTCTTTGTTACCTATCTTATCAATAGAATGTCATCTCGAGTACTTGAGTTTCAAACACCTTGCCAAACACTCATCCATACTTACCCTTAAATTCGTATAATTTCCTCTCTTCCTTTAAAGTGTTTGGATGTTCAGTATTTGTTCATATCCACCAATAGAGAAGTAATTAGATCCTAGAGCCCAAAATGCCTATTCCTTGGCTATTTCTCAAATCAAAAAGGTTACAAATGTTACTCACCTGTCACTCGGAAATTCTACCACTTAACGGATGTCAACTTCTTTGAAAAACAGCCATTTTATGCAAAAACCGATATTCAGAGGGAGAATCCAAGGACACAAGAATATCAGTTTTGGGTTGCTGAAAATACTAAAAATACTGCAGAAAACACTGCAGAATACCCAAACATACCCGTGAGTATCTCAACTCCAAACACTCCTAAAACCTCTCAATCTGACCCCTTAGCTGCACCAGTCCAATCCGAATCATTATCTGTCTCAACGAAAACACCCAGTCTTAAAGTCTTACACAACTAGTAAATCACAAGGAGAACAAGAGAATGTAGGGCACCAAGCACTTCAACTTCCTTTCTAGGAATCCAATCCGAGTTCAAGCTCTCAAAAGTCTATGCTAGGTAATAATGCTCTTGAATCTTGTCCTGATAAATCTGATGAGAATAATGATCTTGATATGCCCATTGCCTTGAGAAAAGGTGTTAGAGCTTGCAGGTACGAAGCCTTTGCTACAAATCTGTACAGTATTGATATTCCAAACAACATTTAAGATGC